>CAJHNH020000107.1:191967-324564 GCA_905116865.2 Candidula unifasciata
CGTTTATATATGTACGTATTTATTATGTGTGTATGTATGCATTTATGTATGTATGTATGTATGTATGTATGTATGTATGTATGTATGTATGTATGTATGTATGTATGTATGTATGTATGTATGTATGTATGTATGTATGTATGTATGTATGTATGTATGTATGTATGTATGTATGTATGTATGTATGTATGTATGTATGTATGTATGTATGTATGTATGTATGTATGTATGTATGTATGTATGTATGTATGTATGTATGTATGTATGTATGTATGTATGTATGTATGTATGTATGTATGTATGTATGTATGTATGTATGCATGCATGCATGTATGCATGTATTATGTATGTATGTACGTATGTATGTGTTCATGTACGTATGCATGTAGTATGTACGTATGTATGTATTATGTCGATGTATGTATGTATATATGATGTGTATGTGTGTATGTGTATGTACGTTTGTATGCATGCACACAACACGTCAGATTTTTTTCGTCGATCATTAGGTAGTTAATGATGGGACTGTCTGTCCATGCTCAAATAATCTATCCAGAAATATATTCTACCCCTCCCGTAGGCCATGTCCAGCCTCTGTGCACTGAATATTTTACCGGATCCTGCAGTTGACATTTCTACAGGTCATATCATCCTCAGAATTATGAATCAGGTATCTGCTCAATTAACAACTACAGCCGTTGTTGCCGCCTCTCCTCCTCTTACTCCATGCCCACCTTCTCCTCCCCTCCTCCCCTTCTTGTACTTTTTCTTGTTCTTTTTCTTGTTCTTGTTATTCTTGACAACGTTTGTTGTCTATTGGTATGTCTTAGACATTTTTGTTAATTTGTTACTTTTTTGCTTATTGTTTTATTCGTCAGCACGAGAGATTTTAGTATAAAAGTTAAGGGCTTGCCGGCATACTTTAAGATGCTGGGTTCAATACAGGGGCACGTCACGAGAAAAAAAAATTAGGAAGGGGGACGGAAGTACAATATGACACTGGGAAGGCTGGATAAGAACAGAAGTAGAGGAAAAAGACGTTGGGCAGTCTGAAGCCATGGCATATAAGATCAAATGTGTCAGAACTGTTTATATGAATAAGAAAACTAACAGCAAAGTATCGTATTGTCAAAATGATTATATGAATACGTTTTTATCCTTTTCATGGCGCTCACATAAGAAGATAGAAGTAGTCAGATGAAGAAATATTAATTGGAAAGCAAGCGAGACAGAAAGTTCTGGAACGAGATTACTATAAATGCCACACTGCGAAGACTATAAGAAGAAGAATACTAAGCACTGCAGAATGTTTTAAGAATGAACTTTTCTTCCAGGTCCACCCTGCCTAAAATGGGTACAAGATAAAGTTATGAGAAGTAAATGCGGCCGACATGATGTTAACCACATTACCCACCGATTGTCGATCGTTCTATAAATAACCTTTCGCCCTCTCTGGGGATAATCTTCCCTCTTTCGTAAAGGGTGTTCATGTAATCCTATTTTGTTCTATCTCGCGTCCCTCTTTCTTTTTCAGTCTGGTTTGTTGGCGTAATGTTTTTCTCTGCATTGCATTGTTGTGCTAATATGTCTATCTTGAAGTAGTGTATTCACTGAATACAGATTAACTATCTGGTTTACATCAAAAAAACTTATAATATGCACTACAGCAGAAGGATATACTAGCACTAGGCTGGAAAACTCTAGTTTCTAGCTTATTAACAATACAATTTACACTTCCCCACTTATTTGCATTTTATTTGGTAATTAATTAAAAGAATAGATAATTTTCGTTTATGCTTCATTTTGTTTTGCGTTGCTAGATACAGAATAAATGTTCTAACCCTAGACGTACCAGCAATAAAGATGTCTTATTTGCACTACAGATTGAGCCATTCTGGAGCAAACTGGCTAAGTTCTGTCATGCAGGTTTCCATTTACAATCGCCAAGCCCAGTATATTATATATAAATAATAGGCCGAAACAACTGTCGACGAAGGAACTTTACTGATGACCGGTGATCAACTGCTGTGCATGCTCCTGCATGGAGTTCTTCTTTTTGTGCGTGGCTAGTCCACAGACAACCAGGATAGATTGGTGACTATCAAGATTGACTTTTTGACGCCCTTGAAAGACTGGCGCTCCGGCAGCGCCAGGGTGTAATCCGGCCCTCTGGCAGAGGGTCGACTGAGAATGCGCTAATCAACCCTAACTCAGTATAATAATCTTATCGCGAAAGCTACTAACAACTAAATATGCCCTCAGGGTCCTTTGAAAGAGATGGAGAATGACGGACGGTATCAGACTGATTGCGACCCGTGTGCCACAGGACAGTGATTGCTGCACAACTTCCGGGTTGGCAATCTACATGTGAAAAACAGAAAGCTTTCCGGGGTTGCATGTCTGAGAACGCACGCCGGAAGGATTGAATGCGAGGGTGCGCCACGCAGTAAGCGTCGGCGAAAAGCTACTACTGTAGTTAATGGGTCGTCAGGTAACGACGGGCAGGGTGGACTCCACTCGGCTGTAAAGACCCAAGACGTTGATTACGGAGGCGCAATTTTAAGGATTTCTGACGAAGTGCGTTCGAGGATCAAGTTTCCACCTGTAAGCGATAGGGTGTCGTGGTGCAAGCTGGTGGGTGAATTATGTGAGACAAATAATAGTGAATTTAAGAAAATGTTGCTAGGTGACAAGCTTACTCGTTTTGGTGACATATACAATCACTGTGCCCGCGAGTTCGTGACATTTAAAAAGACGCAGCTGGGCGTCAAGCAGGAAAAAAAGCCGAAGGCAGAGAAATATCGAGAAGTGCCAAGCAAACAAGAATGCACTTTGAAAACAGTTCAAAGTCGTTACAGGCAGCGATGAAAAGGGGCTTAGTCCTAAAGATCCGCCATAGTGCACTCTGTCACGCCGAGAGTTTCTGTAAAAGCAGATGGAGAATCAAAAGAGACCAAGAGATGTTCTTTAGGGACCAGTTGTCGAGCAACCAAAGTCTGGGACTCTGGTGGTCGGTAAAGAGGACTAGAGTTACATCTTTTGACGATGTACTCCGATCGGACAAGGAATGAAACTCTCGATTACAACCCAGAGATCACCAGCGGCCTGAATCAGCCGGAGTTGCCGAAGGTACCGTTTGAAACGATGCCTCCCTCTTGGTCTGAGGTCGAAGAGGTTGGGAAGAGAGCTAGCGGCAAGTCTGTCCTAGTGCTCAACTGTGTATCCTACGTCGTGTACAAACGTTGTCCGAAAGTCCTCCGAATGCTTCACCGCTTGCTAAGATTAGCGTGGAACCGAAAGCACACATGTACTCAGTGGCAGAGATCCAAATAGGTTTTAATTCCCAATGAGTGAAACTCCCTCAGTCTGTCCCAGATCAGACCTATCTCGCTGTCGAATTTTAAGGGGAAAATATTCTTCTCGGTCATGGCTCGCAGGCTCACACAGCATTTGATGGCGAACAAATACATTGATACGACCTTTCAGAAAGGTGGAATCCCGGGCGTTCCCGGGTGCCTTAAACATACGACCATGATCGGAGTCTATTCGGAGAGCTAAGGCAGAGAAAACCCATTGCATGTGACATGGTTGGACATCGCCAGCGCCTATGGTTTGGTCCCCTTTAGCTATTGTGGCAGGCCCTTCGTTTGTTCTACGTACCGACACAGATCACCGAAATGATCAAGTAATATTTCTCAAAGTTCACCATATGCTTCCCTTCCCCGACATTTACTACGAGATGGACTGAGCTCCAGGTTGGGATAGCAATGGGATGTACGATCTCGCGAATACTGTTCGTTATGACCATGCAGGTTGTGTTAGACGGGGCTGTCGGCTACAGGCAAGGCCTTCAGATTGGGGACTACTGGATACCGCCACTGCGTGCATTTGCGAATGATAAGACTATCATAACGGCTAGTGAGAAAGATGCCCGCACGATTCTGAAAAGGTTGGATGACGTTGTCGATTAGTGTGGAATGCTGCTCAAACAGAAAACTAAAAGTTTGTTAATACTTACAGGTTAGGTGGCAGCAGTCAGTGTCACGATGGCAAAGAATTGGATCCTCACGGTTCTAAATAAATCGGTGAAGAGCCTCGGCCGCGTCTACGATTCGAAGTTATCTGATAGAGAGAAAGTCTGGTGAATACATGAGTCACTGGCTACAGGCCTGCGCGCGATCGAGCGTTGCAGGTTGATAGGGAAGTTTAAAGTCTGGTGCCTCCAATTTATGTTGATTCTAAAGCTTCTCTGGCCGCTGCTCGTGTATGAAGTTAGCACGACGGCAGTGAAAACGATGGACAGGAAAATCAACACAAAATGAGGAAATGGCTCGTCTGACCGATGTGGCTCTGTCCTGTAAGCAGGCTAAGCTAGTCCTTTCGTTCAAGTCAATAACCAAAGAGTTCAAAGTTGGCAGGGTGAGACTCGCGATGAGGCTGCTCTAATTTTTGACCCTAAGGTGTCAGCTGTCAAGTTCGTTCTAAAGACATGTAAGAAATGGAATGTCCTAGATGGGATAGAATTTGCCGAAGATGCACTAAAATTGAAAAAAATCATGGGGTACACACAAACCGATCGTCGTGGCCTAGGGCACGGGAAAGTCAGTTGGTGGTAAAAACTCACAGCCAAAGAGCGCAGAGACACGGTAATAACACGGTAATACTGCAGATAAGGGACGCCGAAGACGAGATCCGGATCCAGAAAGCCGGACAGCAGTCGCAGCAAAGCCAGTGGATCAGCCTCGAGAGCGCCTTGCCACGAATACTCACTTGGGGTGACATTTGGCGAATGTCCCCGTTGTGGCTGAGATTTGTCGTGAGATCTGCGTACGATGTGTTACCGTCTGGCTTAAACATGGCGAAATGGCATGCGACTACCGACCCGACATGCCCACTATGTAGAGCTAAGCAGACATTCGGGCACGTATTTTTTGCGTGTAGTAAAGCCCTAGGTCAGGGTACATATACTTGGCACCACAATAAAGTCTTGAAAGAGTTAGCGGACACTGTGAACCAAGCCAGGATGACAGCCAACGCGAGTGCCAGTCCTACCGTCACCACCACGCGCTTCCTCAAGGCTGGGTTGGGTAGATTTATAAAGGTAAAATCAACAAGGTCGCAGACGCTTCATCGATGCTTGACTGTGCGAGGGACTGGTTACTGACTGTCGACTTGCCTGGTTTCGAAAGGTACATAGTCCTACACTCTGCAGAAAAAGGCCAGCTCATCCTGATTGAGCTGACCGTGCTGTATGAGTCGCAGATGGAAGAAAATCACTTGTTCAAGCTGGAGAGGTACTGTAAGCTCGTGGCCTGTCTGAGGAGAGACGACGCGTACACATTAAAAATTTTCCCTTATCTCCACTTCCATGTACAATGTGCTACAGCAGCTGGGCTTGCAGGGAAACGAGCTCAAAAGGTCACTACAACAACTGGGCGAAGCTGCTGAATAAGCTTTGAGCTGGTTCTGGGCGCAACGGAACGTCGTGGGGGATGGGCCTCGGTAGACTGATCCGTGTCTCTAGTGGTAAAGAACGTCTTATCCCTTAAAAGCCAACGTGTTCGATAAATGTCTGCCGGTGTCTCTCTGCCAAAGGCAAAAGTCTTAACAATGGTCTGACGAATCAACCATAAGCTTGTCACTCTGGTTGTGAAGGTAGTCAGCTGATCTAATTTGCTACCGCAGTGACAATACAACACTAAATCTCACAGCACTTTTGAAAGTCGCCATACCGTCTTGTCCCTTTCGTTTCCGATTAAGTGCAGCAGATGAAGAGCGGGGCCTGGCTTCATGACCCAGGTCGGCCTACCTTCCGAGATTGTTTAGGGAAGCAATGGGCCGAAACAATTATCGTCGAAGGATTTCTGCTGATGACTGGTGGACCCTTGCTGTGTATGCTTCCGCGTGGAGTTCTTCTTATTACTGATTATGCTATTCCTTTCACTTACTGCACTAATCCATTAGCTTTAATGCTGGATTCTTTAATCGTAAATTAAAGCTAGTGAGATACGAGAAATAATCCCCATCATTTGCGATGTTCATGCCTTAGGGTATTCACTCGGGAACAATGCATGAAACGAATAAGAATCGTGGATTTATATTGGTACCCTCAATTCCCAGACACGTTTTGACGGCTTTGGCAAGCAAAAAAAAATGGATTGAATATTGCGTGGGAAGAATGAGAAAACAAATATCGATGCATCGTATTGTCAAAATGTTTATTTGAATAAAATTATCTCTAATGAATGACGCTTATGTGGAAATGTGAGTATTGGGGCGACGATTTATTGGAAGGAAAAAACATTAAAATAGTAATAACATCCACAGTTTCTTTGAAATAACACGCCAGCGTGTCTGAAAGTTATGGCTGCACATTATATTGCAGCCTGGACTGTTGTGATTAGTTAAACGATTGGATCTCAACATGGGCAGCATGTCTTCCCTCAAAATACGCGGGCGGATCAGTTGGCAGTGTCTAGTTAGCACTATGGAGGACTTTTAACTCTAAGAATATGTGTAAACATGGTAGCTGGTGGATGTGGAGGAAGAGGTAGGAAGCGTCGGAGGCCCACTAACTTTATAGAGACACTAGACTCAAGCATCACTATGGTAAAGGTGGTATTACTTCAGATGCGCCTATTGTCAGGTGAAGTGTTGAACCCTCGTATATTCCAGTCGTAAGTTTACGAGATGGTTTCCGTCCTAGTCTGGGGGTCGACACACACAAACTGGAGGGGGAGGCGGCTTAGTCTATTTACACATTTTCTGTGGGGTGCTAAAGTGACACAATAAATGATTAGGTGCTTAATGATATTAATAATAAATCTGCTGAATCTCAAATAATTTACTAATTTTTTGAAGCACCATCATGTGTAAAAGCAAAACACACACACACACACACACACACACACACACACACACACATACACATACACATACACAAACGCTATACACAAATTAATAAATGAAACAAGAACTGAAATCACTGTGCTCCGGACATTCCTGTAGGTTCTCCCTCCTCTTCCTCTGAAGCCAACTAAGCTGATTAGTGGTGTCAGTTACGACTTGATTGAAAGTTTGCCTGTTTATCCCCTGCAGGGAGAAAATCGTCCAGACCCTCTGCTCCTTAACAACAGTCTCATTTTCTCCTGATATGGATGCTTTGTTTTTCCTGTTTTCTGTCTTTTATGTTGCATTGCTTACTTAATCCCAGGATGCTTTCACCGAGACTAATTTATGATGAAGTAGCTTATCGCTCTATGGGGCGACAGCAGCTGATCTATCAGCCTGATCATTACCGCATTCAACCGAATCGGCTGAGAAAAACAAAAAAGCCATGATATGCTTTTTAATTTGAGATTAATCAGATGATTATAGCCACACCCACTCCCCTTTCCAAAGAATGCACTGTGAATTAATTAAAATCAAAACACGTCGGGTTGTACTACTCTCCAACTATCCGAATGCTAGACGTTGCGATGTAACATGCGAGGCTTAAACAATTTCCAAGGTCCTTTGTAATCAAACCGAATCATTTTTTTTTTACCTATCACAACATAATCATCTGGCGTGTATTTTCGCCGGTTAGTCCTTGCTCCGATGCTGGTTTTTTTTTTTTCAGCAGTCAATTCCACAATCACGCACACACAAACGCGCACACACACATGCACACACACAATTCACAACCTGCACAGTTCCTTGGAACTGCACTAGCCGTTGGCCATGACTTCGAAGGCTGCAGACCCCCCCCCCCCATCCCCACCCCCCTCCCCCGCCTGCATTGTTCTTAAATGTGCACGCTTGTGTATGTGTATGTGTGGTTGTGTGTGTGTGTGAGAGAGAGAGTTGGGAGGGGTGTGGTGGGTATTGGCAGTGGTGACAATGTTTGATAAAGCACCAGTGCAGATTCTTGTTATTTCAATTGTTCTATTTGTTTATGAATAATGTTTGGATTTGTAAATTGGTTTTCACTTTTCTTTTTTCACCACTACAGATGTCGACATTTTGGTTCAAGTCCCACCCTGGCTGTAGTCGGCAGCCCTAATATAACTTAAGGTTGAATGGGGTTTCTGCGTTCTTCTTCCTCCTCTTCCTCCTTTTCCTCTTCTTCCTTCTTCTTCTTCTTCTTCTTCTTCTTCTTCTTCTTCTTCTTCTTCTTCTTCTTCTTCTTCTTCTTCTTCTTCTCCGTTTCTTTTTTCTTCTTCTTCTTTTTCTTCTTCTTCTTCTTCTTCACTGTTGTTTTTTTACTGCTTCAGTGTCGAGGGAGATATACGGTTCTGCTTCTTGACATTCTGGCCTCCTCGACCATAGACACGTCCTGCTGTTTTTCTATGTTTTCTCTCCATCTTGTTCTCGGTGCACCTTATTGCTCTACGTCTTTTCCCTCTGTTAGTGGATACCGCTGATGGTAAGATGTCGTAATGTATTCTCTTTGAGTGAGCAAATCATTTTATTTGCTGTCTTTGTAATGAAGTTTAAAACTCATTATGTGCTCACGTTTGGTCTTGTAACTTCATTCCTGATTTTATCTTTGCAAGGTGTTACGTGCTATAGACATAAGTGTCTATTTTCTTTTGTCCATATTCTGTTTGTGCCACACAGGTGCTGCAAGTTCATAGATACCCGAGTTAGGGCACGCTCGTTTGTCTGGTATGCTGTGACGTTTTGGTATCTACAGGTATCAATGACTCCTCTAATCCATCATATTCTTGATCGTCCCCTACCTCTTGGTCATTTTGTACTCTCTCGTTACTAGGATCATTAGATTCAATAAATTGACAAGCCATTACAGTCTTTGTTTTTCAGTGAATTTAATTATAGAAGTTGTTCCAATAGTTCTTGTAATTTCTTCGTTTCTAATATCAAATCTTCTTGTTTTGTTTTTTCCCTCGGCATTTGTCAAGCACATAATTTATAATTGTTTCAGTTTTCTTTGGTGTTCCTTAGTCATTGTCCAAGTCTAACACTGATAGCACTAGGTATGAGGACTGTAGTTATAATCTGTCTTTTCGTGTTTCAAATGTGATGTCATTTGTTGGTTTATTGGACTTGTATGAATCTTTGTGTCTATTATGCCATTATAGGTGAAGATGCTCCTCAAATATTTAAAGTGTTGAAGTTGTTTTAAATATTTTTTTTTTAAATCTGTACGTCAGTTGTTTAAATTGTTTTTTTTTTTTTTTTTTAAATATACGTCTTTTATTGTTTATTTTGTATTTATTTTTAATTTTATTTATATCTATTCTACTTTTGGAATTCAGGAAGTAAGGGGTAAAGGAAGCATAAAAACATAATAAACGGTCGATACAGAACTGTTCAAACGTTGACAGGAAAACCCCTTTCATAAAATCAAATTCGCATGGGAGATAAAGGTCATACTAAGTAGCATAAGTGAGTATGGCGTCAGTATGGGAGAAGAAATGAAACCTGACATCCAGACAGGGGAAGTGATACATTGGGTAGACGCACCAGCTAGGTCGGACAGACGCGCGGAAATACAGAGAAATAGAGTTATAGACAGACAGGGGGCAGTCATGTACACGAATTAGAGACAGACAGACAGACTGACAGGTAGCCACGTTTAAAGACAGGTTATATACAGAATTACAAACAGGCTGACTTGCAGATTCACAGACAGACAAACAGGAAAAATCATGTAGAATGTCAGATTAATAGATATAACATATATTACAATCAGATTTGCTTACAAATTGACTGACAGACAGGCAGACGGACGGACAGATAGATTGTTTGATTCATTCATTTATTAATTCATTGATTATCGAGTGTAAATATAAAGGAAGCTAGAAATGTTCCTAAATAGATGTGTACTATATAGGAAAGTATGTAGGCGCACATGACAACAAAAAGTTAGGCTAACTGAAATGCGGAAGGGTACTCAGACCAGCAGCCAGATAGAATGTAGGTAGGTAGGTATGTGGGCAGGCAGACATAATGTATAGACAGGGAGGTAAGTAGGTTAACAAAATCGCTAAGTAGGTGGGGTCGGTAAACCGGTAGGTAGGTAAAGTTGTAATACTACCTTGATTTCTACGATTGAATAGCTTCGTTTTGAAGTAATTTATAGAAAGAAATAGTTTGTAGAATATACTTGACTTCTAAAAATTATGGACAAATTATTACAGTCTTTGCCTTTGATTATTCTCTTCCCCAGACATACTGTTCCGAGTCATGGCCTTCCTACCTGGACAAGCAGATCTATTCGGTTTCCATCTTTCTGCTACAGTTTGTGCTGCCACTTTGCCTCACGTCGTTCTTCTACACACATATCTGCAACGTTCTTCGAAAACGACCACTGAAGAAACACGACACAAGAAGGAACCAGCGCACAAACAAAATACTTATCGCAGTGGTCCTCACCTTCACTATCTGCTGGCTACCTTGGAATCTGTTTGCTCTAACGGCTGAATTCAGTCATAAGTTAGTCAAAGGTCGTTATTTTATACTGGCAGATCTCATGCTTAAAGTCTTTGCCATGAGTTCGGCCTGCATCAATCCCTTCCTCTACGGCTGGCTCAACGACAACTTCAAGAAAGAGCTAGGGAAATTGTTCGAGAACTGCATCTACTGTGGCAGGTCGAGGGCGTCGGCCGGACTGTCACTGACAAGAACTACTGATGTCAATGGAACGATCCTCAAGCCGGAGACATGCATCCACAACAATCCAGACGTTACCGTAGTTTAATGATAGTTTGGGTATCTTGTTAGACTGCAGTGTTACGAATAACTGTCTGATAAAGTCTAAGATTTGTTCTTTTTGGATTCGCATCCGAAGAGGTGCTCTTTGAGTTACTGGTTGAACATTCAGAGATTCGTCAATATCCACTAGTCCAGTCCATACAGCATTGATGATATCTGCTCTTTTCATACTTCTTCCCACATGCGTTGTTGCATTGCTTGCCAGCTGGTCCGCTAGCTCTTCAACCTTTACGACCAGGTGTATAAATCCAGGTGGGTGATGTTAGGTGCGATTTTCGAAAACTTCCTACCCATTAAAGATGGATCCGTGAAGCGCGGATCAAAGCGCAAACAATGGCGAAAACAATACAAGAGGACAGGAGTGTTTACCAAACAACCACGTCAAGCATAACCATGGAGATAGCCGCTGTTTCTAAAGTACTGGCCAGCATAGGCATCAGAGCAAACAGCCACACAGGCAGTAATTATATCAGACTCCATGAACATGCTTCAGAAGATAACAACAGTCGGTATGCTGTATGAATAGGTAGAAAGCTTACGAAAATCGAACTTAACCTCTCTCTGGGTCTACACACCAGGTTATGCCGGCGTAAGGTGTAATGAGCGAACGGACTAATGGGCAGGCAATGCACCAAGGCATGGGGGAGAAGGCATGGACAGAGCAGATATCATCAATGCTGTTCAGACTGGGCTAGTGGATAATGAGAAATCTTCCAGTAATACGATTGCGTGACATGGGAGTGAAGCATGGTGAAGCACGTCTATGCCGCCGTCGGGGCCGAGATAGGGAACATTATAATCAACTTCTCATGGAAACAATTAGTAGAAGAACATTTGAGTGGCTGTTCCATTGGAGGACTGAGCACACATAGGAATACCCAATGTGTTGTGACGTCGATTGGGATACCAAAACTTTCAAGTCGCGGTCTCAGAAATGGAATTACACAAGTAATTCTCAACACAGGTGCTTCATCTAAAAAGAGCTGTTACAAGAACTAGTAGGCGTGGAAACACAAAGAAAGAAGATTGATTCATTAAAAACGTTGTAAACTGTAAATGCCATTGAGCGCTCAAACACTGTCTTATCCTCCTCACAGCGCCTGGCGTAAAAGTGGAAAATAATTATGAGTGTAATTTTGTTTTGCCTGAAACGGCCATCTTTCCTTAGACGTTTTGTTTCTTTGTCGAAGAACTACAAAAAAATTACATTAAAATATAATGATGTGTGCTCGACTGTGACAAAGCAAACAAGCAGAAATTAGAGAATTTTCAAAACTCGAACACACCAAGCACACAGAAATTCGCAGGTTCAAATTGAAGCGTCAGTATTTCATCGAAGTGCGCCTGTACACGTTCATGTTTCTGTTGTTTAATGTGTAGTGTAACTCACACTTCTATCTCTAGCTTTAAATTAGCCCTAATTAATGCGCGCTAATTCATTATCTCGACCATTGAATAACATACTTGGTTTCAAGGCAATCGATATTTCTTAGACTAACAGTGCAGTTGATGATTTAATAAGACATATGAGACAGTACGGATAATTGGCCAGGTTAAAGCTCAGTAGGTGCTTTCATTTTAGCCGACCACAGATGACGTTATCGGACAGTCCAATAGTTTAGAGGATGGTAAGAGCAAATTTTCCGTGGTTTCTGTGCTTTAGGGTGTTTTTTCCAAGGCCAAGGTTTTCGCGCGTTTACCTAACCATAGCCTCAAGCCTAAACATAACCCTAACCAAAACTGTACGCTCAATCTACCATCCCCTAAAATATTTGACTGTCCCCTGACCTATGGATTTCCCCTGTTTGTCTTCGACTAATTAGAAAGTACCGCTCATTACAAGCAGTAGAGGTTACGTCATCGGAAATGTTATGGCATGAACAAGCAGGCAAGTGAAACAGGCGTCCTTCATATACCATCGTTCAGGTGACAAGAAGCTCTGCAGTGTTTACTGGGGTGGGTGGGGGAGGGTGAAGGTTTAACATTACACAAGTCGAAGCGGCGGTATTAATAGTTCTAATAAATGTAGTAGTAGTAGTAGCAGCAGCAGCAATAGCAGCAGCAGCAGCAGTAGTAGTAGTAGTTGTTGTTGTTGTTGTAGTAGTAGTAGTAGTAGTAGTAGTAGTAGTAGTAGTAGTAGTAGTAGTAGTAGTAGTAGTAGTAGTAGTAGTAGTAGTAGTAGTAGTAGTAGTAGTAGTAGTAGTAGTAGTAGGGAAAGATATCAAACCAAACCAAAAACAAATAAGCTAGCTTCATAGTATAACAAAAACTAACAAAACGTAAAACGTTGCCGCTATAAATCCTTCATCAGCACATACATAAATCAAACAAAACTACACGAATACACATAATCTGCTAGTGGTAGTCATAGTAGTAGTAGTAGCAGCAACATCATCACCAGCAGAAGCAGAAGCAGTAGTAGTAGTAATAGTAGTAGCAGTAGGAGTACTATTAGTCGGAGTACTAGTATTAGTAGAAGTAGAAGTAGTAGCAGCAGCAGCGGCAGCAGCAGTAGTAGAAGGGGTACAAGAAGAACGAGAAGATGATTGTGATGACAACGGTGGTTGTAGTGGTGGTGTCGGTGATTATGACAAGAATGATTATGATTAGGATGATGACAATGATGATGATAGTTACTATAAGCATGATTATGGAGAAGAAGAAGAATGATGACGATGACGATTATGAAGAAGAAGAAGTAGTAGAAGAAGAAGAAGAAGAAGAAGAAGAAGAAGAAGAAGAAGAAGAAGAAGAAGAAGAAGAAGAAGAAGAAGAAGAAGAAGAAGAAGAAGAAGAAGAAGAAGAAGAAGAAGAAGAAGAAGAAGAAGAAGAAGAAGAAGAAGAAGAAGAAAGAAGAAAAAGAAGAAAAAGAAGAAGAAAAGAAGAAAAAGAAGAAAAAGAAGAAGAAGAAGAAGAAGATCAAAAGACGAAAGAAAGGAAGAAGAGGAGAAGAAGGAAGAAGAAGAAGAAAGAAGAGAAAAGA
Organism: Candidula unifasciata; assembly: GCA_905116865.2. Classification (NCBI taxonomy): domain Eukaryota; kingdom Metazoa; phylum Mollusca; class Gastropoda; order Stylommatophora; family Geomitridae; genus Candidula; species Candidula unifasciata. The sequence goes on from CAJHNH020000107.1 coordinate 205,670, forward strand.
AAGAAGAAGAAGAAAGAAGAAAGAAAGAAAAGAGAAAGAAAAGAAGAAAAGAAAGAGAGGAAGAAGAGAAAGGAAGAAGAGAGAGAGAAGGAAGAGAAAGAAGAGAAAGAAAGAGAGAAAAGAAGAAGAAGAGAAAGGAAGATGATAAAAAAGAAAAAAAGAAAGGAAAAAAAAAAAAAGAGAAGAAAAAAAAAGACAAGAAAAGAAAAAGAAGAGAGAAAACAGAGAAGAAGAAGAAGATGATGATGATGAAGACGGGTGGAAGAGAAAGATGAGGAAGGAAGGGAAAAAATGTACATGTAGCCAAAGAAGAATAGTAAACAAATGCAGAACATGTTGTCAGTGGCCACACGCTCAGGGAGATACCGATGTGCGATGAGGACGATCCGTAGATTAACTAACAAACTAACTTCCCATTTCAATCGTCGGCCTCATTTACTTCCTAGCTGCTTTCTTCGTACAATTGTAAGGCGGTATAGACTTGTGAATTAAGGCCGATTTTTTCAAGATCCATCTTTTTGCATTAAATTCGAAAACATTACAGACTGTTAAACCGGCAAGCACATTACTACTGCGCTATTTTGGGTCATTACAGAGAGAGATAAGGAGAGACAGTGACAAAGACAGACAAAAAACACACACACACATACAGAAAGAGAGTGAGAAAAAGAGAGAGGGGCTAAGTGACTAATTAACTCATCATCAAGATGTGTCCTATCAATCAACGCAGGTGGTGATGGTTAGCCACTTCTGACAATCACAATTAATAGATCAGGACATAGATCTTTATATATATATATATATATATATATATATATATATATATATATATATATATATTATATATATATATATATATATATATATATATATAGACAACCCAGACAGGTATTGGTCTCTTTGCTATCTGTGTGACCTTTTTTTTTTTAATCACCACGTGCAGTTTTCACTTTGTTTCAGAGGCTCCGGAACCCTAATTACCTCCCCACCCCCTCAAATTTTTAGGGTACGTGGAGGAAGAGGTTGGGGGGGGGGGGCATCTCCCATTAATTGTCAAGGTAAGAAATCTCTCCCCCTTTCCCTTATATAAACGTCCTGTTTTAAAGAATCTGTTGATACAAATGCTATGGTTTTTTTTTTTCTTTTTTTTTTTCAAACATACTATTTTATTTATTTGTAACTCTGCACCCAGCAGTAATAATAATGATAATAATAATAACAATAGGAATGTTTTATTGTGCAGTTAAACTAGTTGTAAGCCTCTTGAGGCCCCATCCCCCTCCCCCCCCCCCCCCCACCTCCAACCCCAGAAAATTGTATGCGACTTAGCGCCTCCTCCACCTGAACGTTTCCTCCGTGGCGGCTCGCTTTTCAACTCTCAAGTCACCTCATACACATGTCCAGCAATTTCGCTTCCTGTGTCTAATTTATGTAATCATTTTAAAATTTTCGTCTGCTCTGAAGAAGGACTGTCATGTCCTGGTTTTTTTTTTTTTTTTTCATTCCGTCGATATTGTTTGTATACTTCTCAAAATTTTAAATACACGCAGAATTAAACATTATCGATCGTTTCAAAGGAAATTGATTGATTACTTGTATGTATGTAAATGTATGTGATTGTTTTCTTTTTTCTTGTTCGTGTTTACCGCTGTAAACTCTGGCGGAACCTTATAGTTAGTTATTTGTCCACGTCTGGACTGTATTCGTGTTCCAGAACTTCAGCGTTGCGTGCATATCCTTTAAACAGATCTGGCTCATTTTGATGCAGACTGGTAATGCTTTGCCTCCCTCAGGCAGATGCACTTCTTCTTTGATAATCAGTCGACTTTAACTACATGCTTGTTATGGGACAGTGGGACAAACACACACACACACACACACACACAAACTCACATACACACAAATACACACACACACACACACACATACACACAAACACATACACACAAACACATACACATACAGGGACATGTTTGTGATCTAGTATTTTGTTGTTGTTGGAAATTTGTTTTGGCTCAAAGATAAACCCACCTTTAAGGGCCTGATGTCCACCACTTTAACCACCAAGTACCGGCTTGTCTATAGAGATAGGAGACTAGCATCATGTGCCCACATCTGGAGTAAAAAGGACCTTTTACTGTGTGTGTATGTATATATGTGTGTGTGCGTGCGCGCCCGCGCGTGCGTGCGTATATGTGTGTGTGGTTTCCTTGTCATCTGTGTCGTATGTATTTCACATTTCTTGCTCTTCTTCGTCTCCTTCTTCTTCTTTTTATTCTACTACTACTACTACTACTACTACTACTACTACTACTACTACTACTACTACTACTACTACTACTACTACTACTACTACTACTACTACTACTACTACTACTACTACTACTACTACTACGGCTACTACTACTACTACTACTACTAGTAGTAGTAATACTACAACTGCTACTGCTGCTACTACTACTACTACTGCTACTACTTCTACTACTACTAGTAATATAGTACTACTTCTGCTGCTGCTGCTACTACTACTACTACTAATACTACTACTACTACTACTACTACTACTACTACTACTACTACTACTACTACTACTACTACTACTACTACTACTACTCCTACTACTGCTTCTGCTGCTGCTACTACTTCTACTACCGAAAGGTTGCGATATCCATAATACCGAGCCTAAGAGTTAACAACTGATGGCTTCTGGATACTAAAACACACAAACAACAGTCTGGTAGGGGAGACAAACAACAAAAATCAAAACAGGCTAAATTATGAACGTGAACTCCTTTGACCCCGCAAGTCCAATCAGCGGCCGTAAAAAGAATTGTTGTGTAAACCAATTGAGACAAATAATTACTAAGGGGCGATAATGGTAAACCAATGCTGAATTATAAGAATTTTTTTTATTTTGAACTGTTAACCCTTTGGTTCGGTACTATGGATATGGCAACCCTTCGGCCTTGATTCCGTGATAGATACCTTTTATCCGGAAGAAATGTGGCTTTTCTGCCAACCCTGGGGGTCAACCCGGACCACAATGAGTTCGTCACCCGGTCGCCGCGAAGTCATGTTTAACCAACTACTCTAGCGAGCCAGGCGAGAAATGTGTTACTTTTCTGAGCAGATTAATTGTCTAATTACAAAGTAAGAGCCTAATAGTTTAGCGACTTCTCATTATTTTTGTCACTGGGAAAGTTTTAGATTGACATTCACCATCAAGTGCCCTGCCGACTAGGTGAGCCATCACGTGCCTCTCGGCAATCTGATATCCGCGACTGTCTGTATCAGATCGCGTGTTGACACCCATCTGTGCAATAATAACAGGATGTCCAGAATCTTATGGCGTTGTCTTCCCCTGTCTCTCTTTCGTCATATCTTCACAGTGTTCACAACATAATCAGGTTTCCCTCTTCTCATAACATGTCCAAAAAATGAGGACTATCTCTTTCATATGTCTGTGATATGTTGCCTTCGAGCCCTGACCTCTTTCAAAATTCTGAGCTGCTCTTTTTAGTTGTCCAAATATTTCAAAGCGTTCTTTTGTTAAACCACATCTCAAAGACCTTAACCACAGTGGTTTGGCTTGTTTAATTGTTCAGAATTTAGCCGAAAGAGCAGAACAGTGGGTAGATCTTGATTCTGAGTTTTTTTAACCCAGACCACAAGGAGTTAGTCACCCAGTCACCGCACAGTCCGGTTTAGCCAACTACGCTATCGAGCCGGGTCTTGATTCTGTTAACTCAGTAGTTCTCAAACTTTCTAATGCCACAGTTCCTCGTGTTGTGGTGACCACCAACCATTTTTTTAAATCCAATTCGTTGCTTCTTTGTAACTGTTTTCCGAGGTCTTCTACAGCAGTAAAGTTACCTCAACCATTTTTTAATCATTCTTAGAATAAATCCTCGCTGAATGATCGAGGGGGGAGGTGGAGGGGGGGTTTGAAGAGAATTTTACAACCGACTGAATCTGAAACTACTGAGTTGCGAAATAAAACACTAATTAGTTTATCGTCACATCCCAGCAAAGTTCCATCGATCTTTATTTGGAGAACAGACCTTCTGTACCGTGCTTGTTTTTTCAGACCGTTAATTTAGTTTATAGTAACATCTCAGCAAAGTTCCATCGATCTTTATTTAGAGAAGAGACCTTCTGTTCCGTGCACGTTGTTCAGACCGTTAACATGTATGTTATGTTGACATTTAAAATCCAGAAGTCACCCAGCCTGGCCCTAATGACCTTGTATCAAATTATCGTTATCATGACTCGGAGATTTTTCTACTCACGTTAGTGGGTGTTTTTGTGTTGTAAAAAATAAATTACTCTTTTTTTTAACAAATGTAAAGGGGTTATAAGTCAACCCAGATCCGTTAAGCCCACGAACCAATGTCGGACAAAAGTTGTTTTTTTAAAGTTCCACCCTTGCTGTTGCTTGGCGCCCTAATATAACCCAACCTATGGGTGGAACGGAGTTTCTGGGACCTGTTCCCGGTTGATCCTCATCCGAATGTTGGCACTTTATGTCACCTGGTGTTTATGGGTCTGCATGGTGCCCTGGTGGTGTGGAACTTCAATCATTCAGTCAACACAGAGCCTCAGCATGAGGAAATAGGGAATAAAAGGAAAGGCAGGTTGAAAAGGAGGAATGCCGGGGATATTATTTAACTGGTGTGTTCACTCAAGTTTTGATTTTTTGAGAATTATTCTGACGTCGATGATTTCATTTGTGTAGATAGGTCTGTGGTTTCACTCGTGAGATGCGCATGACTTTTATAGCTCAAGCTGGGGAGAGAACTACGAAAAAAGATTTTTTTTTTTTGCTTTTGCCTTTTCTACGTGGTAGTCTGACTGTATCGATTATGACAGTAACTAAAGCAATGACCTGACCGGAGACTGATATCTTCACTCAGTGAGCATGCTCAAAAAGATAGATTTAAGCTAAACCGAAAGACAGTGGCAGATATAGCCATCATGTTTGACAAAGATCCCTCACATTTTCAAGCCAGGGAATGCCTGAGTAAACAAACAGAAAAAAGGCTGATAAGCTTGCTGGTAAGAAAAATGTGGAAGAGAGACGAGCAACGACCTGGTTGATATGCTGAATACTATATATACGAGAGGTAAGGTCTTTGCGAGAAACAAGTGATTACTGTCAATCTGCAGCTATGACCAGACTACATGATCAGCAATTGAAAAGGGGTAGGGCTAGTCAAGAGCATTATTCTGGAAGCCAAAGAAGAATACCGGTCCAAAAGTCCTGGGTTCAAAGCTGCATCGAGACCGGGTTTTGTTTTTAAATATATTTGTCCTTGCTTCCAAATAAACTCAGCCTACGCTGAGTACCAGCAAATGTCCCGGGAAGTAAATACGTCCGGTGTGATGGAGCATGTGACGCGTCAAGTGCCGATTAGACTACAGAGATTTAGATCAAGTAAACACATGCATGATTTATTGTTGGCAGGAAAATGGTAGTGTTCATTTTTTTTCTCTTTGTAGCATGGTCGCATTTGTCAAAACAATTTTTTTTAGCTAACCCTGCGTGAATTTTAATAGTTTTCAAAACAATTTTTAAAAAAACATAATTAAAATTAGAAGCACTGGAGAGTTAACATTATCATACTGTAATAAAACATCCCATTGATACGCGTGTGTAGATTTGCTCTTTCGAAACATAAGGTTTAGAAGACTGGTAGCGGCGGTAAATTAATTCTGCTGAATATCACTTTGATAATAAGGTTTACTGAACGGTGTCTTATTCTGACTGAAGCGTATCACTTGACCAAATCTGTTTAGCGGGGGTAAATAATGTTCACATTAGCCACGTTAGTACTGGGAGGATGCAAACATGTTCAACTTTAATGTATTTTCCCCTGTAAGTGTCTTCAGAATATACTGATCTATGAATTAAATTAGGTAAAAAGAAAATTGCAAAGGGCTGCGAGCACCCATCCAAGCATGGGAGTGTTGTTTGTTAAATATGCGTTTGTATATTTAACATTATTTTACCTTTTATTTAAAATAATTTTTAGTTGTCATTATGCGATTATTATTATCCGTACTTAAACAAAGCTTGGCCACCTACAGGCGCCCCCACCCCCTCCATTAATGTATAAGAGAAATGAAGGCAAACGCCCCCACATTGTTTTTTTCTATCGGTGACCCTGGATTGTATTCGTTTTCCCTGTCAATTATTCCACACTGTACAACAAGGTAGAATGTGGGCTATCCCCAGAATAACGGGCGCTAAATATGACGGCCAATGGCGGCCAAAAACAGGGTCCCAGTCACGTGTCCATTGCGCACTTTCGGCGACTTAATTTGCGGTTTTCCGGCGACCACCGCCACTACCAAAAGTCCCACACGCAGCGTAAGCGGCCTGCATTGGGGCTAAACTAGATGGCTAGGACTCACGAGTAAAGCTGCAGAAGATGCAAAAGCTGCTGCTCGTGAGTCCTAGCCATCTAGTTTAGCCTTAATCCACGCCGCGTGAGCGGCGTGAGGGACTCTGGCGGTGGCGGCAACCCGCAAATTAAGTCGCCGGAAGTGCGCAATTGACTTGTGACTGCGGCTCTGTTGTGCCCGTTATTCGGAGGATAGCCAGAATGTGTTATGACACTCGGTTCTCATGCAGGAGACCCGGGTTCGACCCCCGGTAAGGGGGCGGAATTGCGTAGTGGTAACAGCACTTACCACATGGTCCTAAATTCTCAGGCACACGATCTCTGTCTACACAGCCCTAAAAATGGTAAGCACAGAGAGTAGTTACAGTTGACAATGACCGACTGATGAGCGAGCAAAACTATCATGGATGCCAGTTCAACTGAAAATATCCCATACACCCCGCTCAACATACTTCTCCTTCCTCATTCTTTTCAGTTCTCCCTGCCAGTGGTTTTCGGATGAGAAGGCCACGGGTCTCTATGAAGTCTGTGGTGTAAAGCAAGCCTTCCACTGGTCCATACAGCTTGGTTTCTATTGGAATGCCAACCAGCCAAACCTGGAATCTCTCTAATGCATGTAGAGAGAATGACTGTAACACATTTTCCGTATGCTGTGGTGCACGTCAACAAAGTTCATCCAACCTCCCTAGAAGTTATCGTTAGGGCAACTATTCGGCTACACCAAATTATATCCTTGTTTGCTCGCCTCCGACTTAAGTCTTATTCCAAAACTTGAGTTTCGTGTGCATATCTGTTTTACAGATCTTGCTTAATTTTCTGCAGACTGTTGGTTCCTAGCCTCTTAGACAAAAGCCCGGAGGTCTTCAAAAAAAAACTGCTTTTTACGACATGCTTGTGAGAGGACAGTGTTTTATTCTTTTCTCCTTAACCTGGGCCTAGAACACACAGGGCGAGAAAAAGGGCTAATAAGTGGTTCTGTTTGTACATCATTTTCTATTTTCCCATAATTTAAACTCCCTTGCTATTGTATGTCTGCAAAGCATTTCGTTGTTATCTACTCATTCCGATGAAAAATCTGTGTCTAGCTGACAAATATGAGCACTTGGTTCACAGAATAAATCTCTAAGTTTTCCAGAAGAATCTCGAGAATAAAGATACATCATTCTGAGAACAGCCTTTGTAATGGACTGAATATTTGACACTATTATATTGGATCTGAAAACTCCAACTCCATTACAGGGACATAACCGAGGAATTTCTCGATAGCCTAGTTAACCTTACATAACAACGTTAAAGCAATTGGACAGTTTTATTTCTCTGATTCGTAGGATCAGTGATGCGAACTGCACAGGCTTCTTGCCCAAATAGACTATTTTCATCAGTGTTGGCAGCAATTTTCATCGGTTCCAGACATATACGATTGTGGGGGGTGAGTTATGAAAATCATTGGTTACAATTCGAGATGCGATTACGAAAGTAATAATCAGTTTTCTATCTGCTGTGTTGCTTTGAACACGACCAGAGAATACATTTATACGGAAGTTTCCTTTCGTGAAAGTTTATGACTTCTACAGGAGATTGTCTGAGACAGCGACAACACATTTTCTCCATGCATGCTTTCTAAGTTATTTCCTGTGCTTGCTAAAGATAATCGATGCAGGATGGGTTCGACGAAAATTGTTGGAGTTACTAAGGAAATTACGTCTTAAGAAATCCGTTTTCTTGTTTGTGCCAGGCACTCTGGGATGAAAAAGAATGAACGAAAAGATTGGCAATGGACCGGGACGATATTCTCTGTGCTCTCAAGGAAGTAGGACTAGTCAACTATTTAGGAGACGACGCTGAGTCGGCAACATTTAAAAGACTACAAGAACTTCGGGTCAAAAGAGGTACTACCAGATATGAACCCTTTAATGGTAACCAAAGAAGGATAGTTGTCCAAAAGGTAACTAATGTTATCGGTTGCTACACGCTGTGGGATATACTGAAGATGGAATCTTATGGGCTTGTCTCAAGTGCAGTGATGATAATCTGGCGATTAACTAACTAGCTGGCTAACTATTTTATGAGATAAAACGGTCTATGTACTGTTTTGCAAACAGTGTGTGGGAAGAGTACAACATGACCTCACTGTGCAGAAACCATTTGTTATTCACCTAGTGCGAATGCAGCCATACCAGATTTCTTAGTTTATTGACAGCAGTACATCTAAGAGGTAGGCGGGGGAAAGATCAATAAAGAGGTGGATAGATTTAGTGGAAACCTCGCAAAAAATATTAAGAAATCCATCACCCAAGCCACCCGAGAAGGGCAACACAAATACAGAAAGCCGCGACAATGGGTCAGAGGCTGATATTAGTGAGACCAAAAGAAGAAGTAGAAAAGGACCAGAATCACGAACCTCAAGGTGAAAAATTATGGACACAGATAAATGTATGTTATAAAAATTGTTTCATTGTTTGAATATGTTAAGAATTATATAATTCACCTACACTGGACTACGGGCTACTTCGTAACTATTCTGTTGTGCTCCAGTATAACTGTATTATATGGCTGCATGGTTGAACAGTGATTGCGGGATTTGTATCTGTTTGATTCTCATCATTGAATTGAATTTTAGAAAAAGAAATTTATGTATTACAAAAGAGTTCTTTTTAACTGCATAGCATTGTCTCTACGTGTAGCCGGTCCTTTGAAGACCGTCTCTCTCATCGCTGTCTGCCTAAAAGAAACTCGGTCTCTCGTCAGCTCTCTCGACTCCTGTACTTTGATATTCAAAATGTCACTTATATCATGTGCCCATCATTATGTTGGTCGGCCGCTGCCCCTCCTTCCTGGTACCATGCCTTTTGCTATTTTTTTTCCATCCGCCTTGGCGCTTCATGTGACCAAAAATATGTCAGCTTCTGAGACAAGATGCTGTTTACTACCCAATCTTCATTATGTTCAGATTTTTTTAACTGTCAGTATTTCTTCTCTTCTTTGTCTATGGTATTCTGAAAATCTTTGCATTGTCTACCGTTGTGAATTTTAAAAATTGAAAGCACAAAACTGATTGCAAGTTTAACTGTTTGGATTAGTTTTTTAGTTTTACGACTGACATGCTGACTTACTAAATAAATGAGTGACACCCCCGACCCACCCCCTCCCCGGTCAAATTCCAGATGACAATGCTATAGGGCACATCCTAAAGACCCAGCAGAATGCGTCGGTTGTTATATTTAGGGCATATGTAACGATTACACCAAGTATAATCCTCGCATTCCTTAATGTACTTATAATGAATCCTAATTTCATCTAAATGAAATACACAAATAACATAGTCCATTGCTTCACTGGAAATGCCACCATGGAAGTTTTATAATAATCCCAATGTTATTTGATACCTTAATTGCACAGCACAGTATTTTCTATGTCTATCGCTACTGATTCAGGGAATTTTAACATGCGCTGATTGGGCTTTCACAACGCAATGGCAAACTATTGTGCGTAAAATTGCCTTGTTAAATCACAAAAAATGTGCTGTTAATCTGTTTTTTCCTGGGGTAGGAGCCTGTCCTACTACTATGCGCGTCCACCAGGTGGCGGATGGTGGAAAGGCCTCTAGATATAGAGGTTAGCCACGAATATATTGAATAAGTGGCAGTGGACCAAAACAGGTGATGGTCATTGAGAGGAGGCGAGTTTGTTGGTGGGACAGCTAACTCTATAAAATACCTCAAAACTCTACGACATGGCCATCAGCGGGTAAGAGGCGCCATAACCTCTCTTCCTTGCTGCCTTGCAGGGTAAGTCTCTTTAGACAAAGGCTGGTGTAGTCAAACCATATACAAACCGGTTGAAGTCAAGGTGAAACCACCGCTGTACTATCCCTAGTAAATCATGCCTCAAATAATATAAATTCAGATAACGACGTGAATGGGGATTCCGGTGGAATCACATTGTCCGGTAGGGAGCATCATGTTCTACACGACCGTCATCCAACTACTGTAGAAAAAGTGAATGGTAGAAACATCATGAACATTGGTACATGGAATGTCAGAACACTCGTACAAAACGAGAGAGTTTTTTTTTTTTTTTTGTGGCCATGTTATGAGAAGAGGGAAAACAGAACATGTTGTGACCACTGGAAAGATCTGTAGAAGGAGGGACAGAGGAAGACAACGAGAGAAGATGCTTGACAGTCTTGTTGCATGGCATGGAGGTGTGTCTATACACGAACTTATACATGCTGCAGGAGATCGCAGATTAAAGAAGCGTTATCGCCCACGCTAATCGGCAAGGCTCCTGATGATGATGATCTGTTTTACAAAGTGCTGCAAAAGATACGTAACTAGCGATTAAGTGTGTCATAAATTATAGAAGGTACTATCCTTTTCAATCTCATGCCAGGAGTCTTGCAGATAATGTTCTTTGGGAGAGTATGGCGGTTCTTTAATAGATGTACTAGGTTTATCTCATGTAGGCAATAGGCTTTTATCTTATTTCATGCATATTTCTCTACACAATTGACTAGTTTTGTATTATTTCCAAAAAGGCTTTGTATGATTTTTGATATAATTATTTACGATATTTTTATTTTTAGTTTGTGCCTTGTTTCCAATATATTTCTTTACGAAATTTATTGGCTTTGGCTTGGATTGGCTTTTTACCCCACCAGGACATCACACAAGCGATAAACACCCGATGACACAAAGTGCCACCATGCGGATGAGGATCACCGTGGAGAGGTCCCAGAAACCGCGTTCAGACATTTGGCCATAATGATGACCTGCCTATATTGCGGCCCCTGGCAAAAGCCAGAGTGGGGCTTCAAATAACAAAAAATAACGTCCTAAGAAGGACGTACGACAGGGTAATTATTGGCTTTTATCTCACTTTTAATATATTAGAGGAGCTGTGTAAGGGGAAAGAATTTAAGTATGAAAATAACTATTATATATTTATTAGTCATCGTAGAGTATAAGCAGAAACAATGTCAAAGAAAATCATAAAAAAGACACATTGCTCATTCGAGCGGGAATCTGTATTAAGCGAAAGTTGTTCTTTCACAGTAATCTAATCCTGTGAAGTATAAGATTGGCTGTTCGGGAACCGAGGTCCTGTTCAGAAAAAAAAAATATTATTTTCTTCGAAAAAAAAGTTATTCGGATCCCTAATATCAGAAATGACACTTTCCACTGTATCTGTTGCCTGTGAAGGTATTTCATCGTCACCATCATCTCGTAGCCAGCAGGCTTTTTGGAGAACGTTAAGTTTTTTTTGTGTTTTTGTTTTTTTAATGAGAAAATTGAAGAAATCGACAACATCAACAAGTGGCTCGGGCGCCACTTGTCCAATATGCCCAGTTAAATGAAAACAAGCCGTTTTTTAAATTGTAATTTGATTTAATTTTATTTCATTTAAAAAAAAATTACTATTGTCATTTTTGCGGTGTATGAGGAAGGTGTCTTTGAGCCTACGGATTTAGGGCCGCATGGCTAGTGCTGTCACCACAGAATTTCATTTTTGCCGACCACAAAAGAAAAAACATGAACGTACACATGATTAAAAGCTGAATTGTTCAGCACTTAGTGTTCCTAATAATCCAACTAATCGATCACGCGCGTGCGTGTGTGTGTGTGCGTGCGTGCTTGCGTGCTTGCGTGCGTGTGTGTGCGTGCGTTTGTGTGGAAGGGATTATTATTACCACTTAAACTAGATTGAGATATACGTAGGCACAAAGTGATTTTTTTTTCTACAAAAAATGTTATCAATCTCTAGGTGTCCAACTGATATCAGACAGAAAACATAATTACGCGGTGTTTTAACGCCTCACTGCGGCACGCTAAAACACTGAGTGGAACGATTTCATTGGATATTATATTTTAAAATCCGTACTGGAGTTTCTGGAGACGGTTCCGCGTCAAATTTCAGCTTGTAATATTCATCTTAGAGACTGAAAACTTCATAGCACTTAAGAATGGGGAGATGAAGTCCTAATGAGTCTTTTGTCAAATATATTGTCAAGTGCTTCCAAGAGCTACACTCATAGCAGTGTTATAAACATTGGTAGAGTTAAAATATTTACTATAGAGGAGTCATGGTATGTTCCATTGTGAAATGTTGCTATATTTAATGTATACACACACATATACATGCGTACGAAGGCACTTAAGCACGCTCACGTTAATACGAAATCAAATATGAAACAATGACTCCAAAACCAAAAAGGACAAGCAGACAGTAACTCAAAAATGCAGAGCAGGACTTAGTAATTGTACAAACTGTAAACAGTAAAAATGATTTGAAACTGAAAATGCTAATAATCAGGCAATTACTGACCTTAGCACACACAAAAAACATAAAAACTTTTAGTAATTGAAATATCTGTCGCGCAAACAAAATCTGAATAGCGAACTCATTTTACCGCGACCGATTAGGGAAGCAAAGACTAGTGAAGCAAAGATTTAGGGAAGCAAAGACTGGAGAAGCAAATATGGGGGAAGCAAAGAGTAGGGAAGCAAAGATGCGGGAAGCAAAGACTAGGTAGGGAAACAAAGAAAACTAGTGAAGTAAAGACTAGGGAAGTAAACACTAGAGAAGCAAAGATGCTGGGAAGCAAAGTCTAGGGAAGCACAAATGAGGGAAGCAAAGACTAACGAAACAAAGAAAACTAGTGAAGTAAAGACTAGGGAAGCAAAGATGGGTGAAGCAAAGACTCCTTCCTCTCTTTGGAAATACTTTCATCATCCTGTACCATGCCTAAAAGCTTAGGCAGGCACCATTCGCTATTAAACACAGTGTTTATTCTTCCTCCTCTTTTTTTCTTCATCCTCTTCTTCATCATCATCAACTCATCTGTGTTAGCCTTTAGGGGTCTGTTGGCACATGCTGGTTTATAGATAAGCTCTGGTATTGGTGTTCACATGATGCTATTAAATGCATCGGGCGCAATCAGATTTATCCAACATAAACTCAGTATAGAAGAAGACTACTTATTAGGACTAAAAGATTCACGAAACAGAAGTATTTTAGGCTACAAACAGACGGATAGGAGTACATTAAACTTCTAAAAAAAGGGAACAAGAAAATATGTGGAATAAGAAGAAGAAGCAAGGCCACAAAAATATTCCATGACGAAAAATGTAAAACGGCTACGAACAGACAACGTGCTTGCACCATCTGTTGAATCAACACCAGACAGAAACCAGAATCCACGTAGGCTATGACACATCGCCTTTTACTTAGGACCACACAAATCTAATGTAGCAAAACGCAGTGTTTCATGTTTCATGTAAAAGCATCCGACAGATCTTGCTGCTCCATGAGACCTCGGCAAACGCTCTAGTCTGCCCAGATAACTAACAAGATTAGGGCATAACGGGAAAGCGCAGTCACAATCAAATGAGAACATTTCGTTTCCATGCTTTTCATTTCTATTGTTACAATTTTATGATTTTAGAAAATCATATCGTTAACGAGGAGACTTGTTTGATACGAAATGAGAGATAAGGTGTTTATCTAGAACACTAGGAAAGCAGACGGAACCGATCTTTCTTCAAAAATGACCTTGGCTCCCAGGTAGACCCAGCCCTGAGTGGGTACCAGGTGCTGTCCTGAGAAGTAAAGGCGGCCGGTGTGATGTTGACCACATAGTTCTAGCACCATGGGTCTACTGGCGTGAAAAGGGTCTTTTACATACTTCCCCGCCCTATCTCCCCTCCACTCATATACTATGCTTTCCTAGTAAAGTAAGTAAAAGTAAAGGACCCCTTTCCCCGCCTTTATGCGTATTGGGCATATAGGGCTACATGCCCTGTATGCCCTAGAACTATATTTTTACACCAATAACTGGCGTTGTATGCACTGCTGTGGCATCACGCAGTCGAGTTTACGTCCCATGATATTTTCTAGTACCCATTTTGGCTGGATCAAATTCGGAGTCCAGATCAAATAAAATCCGCCTGGTGTAGATTTTAAACTAAGACTTTGTCTCCATAGCACAAAGTCTGGGTGATATTGAAGAAACTATGTGTTGTATATCTAGTATGATCTCGGCCTACCTTGTTTACTCCAAAGAAAAGATAACACTAATACGTTTGGAACTATGTAAAATGCAGAAGCTCCAGGATCAGAGAGCAGTGCTCTGTCTGGCGCCCTACATTACCTAAACTGGGGATGGGGTTGGGGAGGGGGGGGGGTGATTGCAGTCGAGCTAATGGCAATAAACGCTAAATATAACGTTAATTGTAGCTTGAAAGCTCAACGGAGAGAATTGAAAAGACGCGCTCAAATACCAACGAACGATTCGACCAAAGACTTTTTTGAATGGAATACTAAACACAGCACAAATTGTGACTGGAAAACTAAAACGGACAACAACCAAGGTCGACAAGAAGCCAAGAAGTATGTAATTGTGGAAAGTGGGGGGTGGGGGTGTTAGGGTGATTATGAAGGGCTATAATAAGAAATAGAGTAAGTAAGACGACGTATGTAAAAAGAGGTGAGAAATACGAGTTGAATACACGAAAAAATTACTAAATTGAATTAAATAAAACTGTGCTGCATGTTGATCCCTCCAGGACTAAGGCAGTCAAAACTGTGGATGAAACGATTTTCAAAGGAGTAGCGGCTGTTTTGACCACCAAGTTGCCTATTTCTTGTCATCCCATTTTGGGATGCTATATTTCGTTATTTGAAACCCTACTCTGGCGCTTACCAGGGGCCTCAACATGACCCGACCATAAATATGGTCCAATGGCTGAACGCGGTTTCTGGGACCTCATCCACATGGTGTCACTTTGTGTCATCTGGTGTTTATCGCTTGTGTGATGTCCTAGTGGGGTAAAAATATACTATACTACCACCAAGAAGATTTAATTGCCTTGACTGATATATCGTTTTTGTCCTTGTGGTCAGAACTGTTGAAATGGAGGAAGACAAGTTTAAGAGCTTTATTACTTAGGAATTAGGTAATCTAATATATGTCATTTTCAGTGTGTTCTTTATTTATCTAGTTATCGATAATTTCAAATGTTACCTCTTGATGATGATAGTTTTAGCCATTCGTATTTTCTTTTCCATTTATGTGTCACTCTTTCCATCATCTGTTATTTATTGCATGTCAAAGTAACAAGAAACGTGTTACGTGTTCTAATATATCTACATTTACTTTGACGAACATATCTGTCAACTGTTACAGCATGCTAGAGCACTTACTCTGACTATGGGAGTTATGGTGGTAACAAAAGCAAAGATGTGGCTATACAGAGCCTTTTTCCAATGCCTGATTCCTCGGTGATTCAATGAGCATGTTTAAGAAGATAAAGACAGGATGAATTCGAAGAAAATGGTTTGGATGGCTGACGAAATATTGTTTGATAGGAATTAGTTTCATTTTCGTGCCAGGTCATTCTTGGGTAAGACGGAATGAACGAGTGGATTGGCTTGCTGGCAGGGCTACGGTAGGTACAGGAAAAGCAATGGACCGGACCGACATTCTCAATGCTCTCAGGGTATCAGGGCGAGAAGATGATTCAGGAGACGATGTTGAATCTGCAACACTCAAAAGATTACGAGAACTTCGGGTCAAAAGAGGTGTCGCCAAACATGAACACTATACAGGTAGCCAAAGAAGAATAGTAAACCAATACAACACTGGTGTTATCAGTCGCCATCGAAGATGGGATACGGGCGCTTATGGACTTGTCCGATGAGCAATGAGGATAATCTGTAAATTACCTAACTAAAAAAACTTACGACTACGCCACTGGGGCTCGCGGTCCAAACATAGTAATCAACAACTTTTCCAGTTTCGCCGACACAAAGAAAGGTTAAGCATGGGGTGAAGCTCCGCCCCGTATACATTTTCTTGTTGGCCTTAATGTTTCAGAGTGTTATGTTACATAAACACACACACTCATTTGGTCCTTGGTTTAAAAATAATAGGCGTTCTACAAAAGCATTGTATGCTGGAATAGCAAAGGAGAACTGTGCTATCTTCACGACTGAAGGTTACATTTTCCTGCTCCTTCAGTTTTCAGTATAGTCACACAGTGTTCATTTAGTCTTGGCTTGTAAAATTGTGGACCAATCTAGAAATGACCAGGGTGCTCAGATTTGCTCTGAAATAAGGGCCTGTCTGCAAAAATAAGGACGCATGGCAAGCCTAACCATACAATGATTCTTCGATTTATCTTGATAGACAAAGGTTAGATTTTATGTCTTACAAATGGGTGTTAGTTGTGAAAGCATTTTATTTGAATTTGTACATTATATGTTGATTTCTCTGTCTTTTCTTCCGTTAGATGGGAAAAACGATACAAATGAAGGAATGCGATTTGTGGTTTGAACAACGGATCAAGATCATGGTACACGGCACCCACAAGTGCTCAGTTCTTCTTCTAAGTCTGAGTCCGAAGAAGCTGAGGACACACTACGGGTTCTGTAGCACCGGCGAGGATCCTGAAATACTTTGGGTAGATTTTAAACTCCAAATTTTGTCTGGGCAGCGCCGTTAGGCTACTCTTTTCGATCTCCAACTGCCAAGGTATTTTTGACGTGCGCAACAATGCACGCTGGCGTCCGATGTCACTACCCAGAAACCAGGGGGAATTACTAGAAGTCCAAGTCCACGGGAATAAATCCCAGCTCTGAGCGGGGATGAACCCGGAACTTCTAGCACTCGAGGCGGACACCATACCTGGAGACACTAAGCCATAAATGAATCAATCAATCAATCTTTCAATCAATGAATTGACGTCATTGCATTCGGGGCATCCTCATACTGCTCTGGCCCCTGTAGTCAGTAAAGAGTTCTCACACTGATGGTGCCAGTTAAAACCTGTCCAACTATCTTTAGCATGACACGAAAAAGTACTAACGATAGAGTTGATGAAAAGACCACAGGAAATTAAATGTGTCTGGATGAGATATCACATGTTTCAATCTTAGGAGAGCAGGGTTACAAAAATGGCTTCCAACGTTCACTGACACTTTACAATAATTGTGAAGTTTACGAACAAATTAACGAAAGCATCATCGCTCCAACTCCCATGTTGCCCCTGTGATGTTAGTTAATTCAACAGGTTTCCCCCGCTGTCAGTCGTGACATTTCTTGTGTGATTGTTAACATTTGAGTAAAGTGGATTTCTCGAGGAACTGACAAGAATTTTGTTTCTGCAATTGAATCTCCGAGGAGACTCGTAGTTTTCCTTTAATGTGTTCTCCGACAAGAACAGTTTCATTGCTGCTTTTTGTTTGCGTTGACAATAATAAAATATGCATTTCACAGTATTATACGTTGAAGCTATGGCGTGTACCAAAAACTGATTAAGGTTGAAGACAGTTTGAGTGGGAGAATTAAAATGATTACAGTAAGTCTGTTGCGTATCCTTTACAAGACGTTGCAGAAGAAGATCCAGTATTTTTAGGTTGTTGTGGTTTTTCTAGGCAAAACTATTGCAATCAAATGCACATTTCAAGGTAAAAACTGAGAATGTGATGAGAGTGTTTGTTGAAATTAAAAATACGCGCTTGGAAACACACATACACACGCACACACACACATATAGATATCATCATTAGGTACCTTGCCGACTAGCGTGGACGATCATGCCTCTCCACAATTTATGATCTCCTACAGCATGTATCATTTCGTGTGCTGACACACTTCCATGCCATGCAACAAGACTGTCGAGAATCTTCTTCTGTTGTCTTCCTCTATCCCTCCTTCCACAGATTCTTCCAGTAGTAAGTAAGTATAAAGTACAGGACCCTTTTCCACGCCTTTAGGAGTATAGGGCATATAGGGCTAGACATACATTTATGGACCAGTCGGCATAAGATGGGTCAGCATTACACAGGTCGCCTCTACTTTCCGCGACTGCACCCAGTACCCACTCAAAGCTGGGTCGACCTGGGAGTCAAGATCATTTTTGAAAAAAAAGTCCGGCTCCGCCAAGGAGCGAACCGACAACCTTCCGATCCGCCGCGAGCGTCTAGCCGTTCCGCCACGGCGACTCCTTTCCAGTAGTGATAACATGTTATATTTTTCCTCTTCACATGACATGGCCGACAAATTATGACTGTCTCTTTCTGATGTCTGTGATAAGTTGTCTTCGGGCTCCCGCCACTTTCAAAACCACTCTTTTTGGCTGTCCAATGTATTGTAAGCTTGTTTCTGTAAAACCACATCTCTGAGGCCTCAAGAAATTATTTGGCCTGCCTACCGAATGTCCAGGACTCACATCCATATGATAAAACTGGATGTATGTAGCAAGCAAGAATTCGTTTTCTAACCATATATATAAGTTTAAAAAAAATAACAAAATGAATGTCTGATTAAAAATAAATTTATACGTCTGCTACATTATCTAAACTAAATAAGAAGCAATATAGAAATTGTCATAACTACCTACACAACCGTTTTATGCTGCCCCCAACGTACCACGATCGAAACCCAATGCTGTGTGGATTTTCACCATGGTATGAGCCGACTCAGCCTTTCTCTTTGTCCCAAGGAACGCATCATACGTTCATAGGTTCCTACCTAGAAGCCCAAAGAACGCATGATGCGTCGATTTTATTACTTTCTTTGCCACCCCCTGGGCCTGTGATGCTAAACCCCCTGGAACTCAGGGTTCGTCGAGAACTTATCCGCATCAGAAACAGATAATGTACATTCTTCGAGTACGTCATGTAACCAGGTAAACTGAAGTAAATCGTGAGAATGCTAAAGTTGGACATAATTAGAAGAAAATGGGGGTTAAAAGAGATTGATGTAGACTTATGTAGACACGAACTTTTTTTCTGACAGTACGCAACACCGGCACCTTGTTATGCGTCTTTTTGTAATAGGCACTTTGTGGTGGGCACTGGCACCTAAGTTAGACTATGTGATGTGTGCTGGCGCCTTTTTTTTTTCCTGAAGAAAAAGCTGTAACAGCAGCTAAGAGAGGCTACCATTCAGTAACACTGCTGTTAGTCCATCTCTAGATTGTATTGTCTAGTTTTAATCAATGTCTTATTCTTGCTCATCTGTTCTTATATCTTCTTCTTGTATTTTTTTTTTAAATTGTTTTGTCTATTAGTGTGGCCTAAATAGTTCTATTTTTGCAGTCTTTGTTCATGTCATGGGAAGGAGAACACTGGAGTACATCGTGACGGTTGGAAGGTTGGAGGGGAGGGGAGGCAGAGGGAGAGCGAGGTAAAAGATGCTGGACAGTTTGACATCATTGCATGGAAGATTATCTGTGTTAGAACTAGTTAGGAGTACACGAGACAGAAGGCTGTGGGCGCACATGACTACCGACGCGACACGGTATGTTTCTTGTCGGCTCTGTGGCTAAGCCGATGCGAACGCTTCGTAATGCCGGGTTGCCGGGTTCGATCCTAGCTGCGGGCCATGCGCCTTGCGTTGGTTTCGACAATGGTATCAGGGGGCTGACCGTCCAGAAATCGATACTGGACGCAAATTTGCCTAGAGAAACTACACAACAGCCAGAGGCTGCTGGGGTTGGTTCTGCAACGTCCTGTAAGGAAAGATACGCAACTAACCTAGCCTATATTTCTTTGCACTCGTCGCCTCTCTATTAAGTGATTTAGTCGTTCCCTTGTGGGATGCAATTTTTCGTTATTTGAAGCCCCGCCCTGGCATTTGCCGGGGGCCCTGAATATAGCTGGGCCACAATTGTGGTCATAACGGCTGAAACGGGTTTCTGGGACCTCTCCACGGGTAATCCTCATCCGCATGGTGGCACTTTGTGTCACCGGGTGTTTATCGCTTGTGTGACGTCCTGGTGGGGTACAACAAGCAAGCGAGCAAGTCTCTCTAAGACCACTGCAGTTTATGTGCAGCCCAGCCCCCCCCCCCCCCCCCCCCCCCCCCCCCCCCCATTTTTTATTTTTTATTTTTTTTTCTCTTTCACCCTTTTGATTGTTTGTTCATTTCACATAACACATCGGATAGTTACACTTTTTTATATGTTGATTGTCTTTCTGATTCCGACTCTCACCCTTCAGGTGTTAGTCAAACGGACAGCAGTTACGGAAAACGAACGGACATACTAACCAGCTTTATTCGCAAACATTCACATAATGGGCACTCAGGCCCGTCTTACATTGACCTTTCCGAACACGCATCTTTCACAATGACCACCATCAGTCTCTACTACCACATATGGTCGTGAATCTTGGACAGTTCATAAACAAACCAAATGACAAATTGAGGCCTAGAGATGTGTTTTCTTTCAACAGAAGAATGCTTTACATTCCCTAGACAACCAAAGTGAGTAATCCAGGTTTTTTATAAGAGGCAATGGACGAGGACAATTTTTCGCAAACAACAGAGACAATCGGGGCTTTCGATTTTGGAAAGAAAAGTACAGTTCGTGTAATAGTCACTGTTGTCTACGTGAGGTGACGAATATGTTCGATTCTGCCTTTCTGGCTTTGTAATTTCTCCCAGCCAGCTTTCTATATTTAGCTAGGTCGATTGAAGCGGTACAACATTGTTGTTTTTTAACAGCCGCAATGACAAGCAGTTTCAATTAAATATTTTAAAAATGCCAACACACTCCGTTGCAGCTTCCAGTCTTGGAACAAAATGAAATATGCATGCAAAAAAAAAAGAAAAATACACTAAATGCATCTTCAACAATTATCCAGTAATTTTAAGAATATCAATGTTATTGAAATTACTGTATTTCAAAGTTAATGCAGTAGTTGAAATTTATACGAATTATATTAAATAGTTTGTTTTGTTGCTGTTAAAATATCTTACCACGGCCGGCACAGTAAACAAAATACACATTTTAGATCAACTTAAAAGCACAGATTAAAGGTAATGTTATTCCGAAAGTGATCGATGCTCTCGAATTTTTTTTTTTTTAGTTTGCTAGCAGCAGAACTTTAATAGATCTACTGCAACAGCCGGACTGTCGATTCATGCTTGGGATTTTTCGTTGGTTATTTTTTCAACAGCCCTGTTTAATTACAATGGCGTAGACCTGTTTACATAGGTACAAATAGGTTAATGTTTTTCTTGTGAAATCAAACGTGTGTACCCGATATAAACTTCTGTGTCAATTTTATTTTTATTTTATTGTGTGTGAATAACTTTAACTATAACTAATAACTTGCATCTGAGTTGTCTTTTCGGAATCTTGGTCTTACTACTACACTTACTCTTGAGATAGTGATAGTGTGAGTTAGCTTTGTGTCACCAGGTGATCGCTTGTGTGAGTATGACAGTGATGTCCTGGTGGGGTACAACTACCTTCTTGCCTCACTGTTAAATTACAATGAATATGTCAGTCCTCAGTAGTAATGTGCGTCTAGGCAACTTTTTAAAAATGTTTTAAATGTAATATTATTATAATAAAGTAATATATTTTTGTTGTGTCTGTGACTCAGACTGACTGCAGCTGTGTCATCAGCTGGGAGACTGACTTTAGTTTTCGTTTTACTTGAGAAGTCTAAAGTTTCACATAATGCTGTCACTGTGAGTGTATTTTGAGTGTGAATTAATCAAGGTAAATGATAAGCATAAGTCATAAGAGCTGTTCGGAATATGATTACCTAGCTTCAAGTTTAAGTAGTAAAGTAAAGGACCCTTTTTTCCATGCCTTTAGGCTATACTATAGGGCATATAGTGCTAGACTTATATTTTTATAGACCAAACAGCACAAAATGGGTGATGTGGTCAGCATCATGGCCACAAGTAGTAATAATGCTAATACTACCAGTAAATAGTGTGAGTGCTACTGTTGTTATTGCATGAGTTAGTAATTAATTAGTAACAGTAACACCATTAAAAATCTTTGCTGGCTAGTATACTACTGCACTTGTTGCCACCTCCAGCAGAATGTATCAGTTTATTGTCAGAATAAATCTCTATGGCAATGGCTGCAATGAATCTTCTCTCTGTCTTCTTCATTCTTCTACCGCTATGGAACACCTCTTTCCATAAAATCATCTAATTGTTACAGCAGGTTTCAAATTTTCTATTCCTGATTATAAAGATTTTTTTAATCTTTTCAAAAACTAATTATTGCCTGCTTTTGTTTGTGATAGACTATCAAACGATTTTTTACTCATTGATTTATCAAATAAATTGTTTAAGTATTCTGAAAAACAACATTTCTGAGGCCTAACAGGTTTGTTTAATAACTGATTCACAATCATACATTAAACTTGGTTATATGTAAGATTTCAAAACTCTTCTAACTGCCAGTGATATAAATTAATTGTATTTTGTTATATAATGTAATTTTTTTCCTGCTGCTACTGTTCTTAAGTCAGTGCCATTGGGTAAGTGGTTTTGAACAAAGTTCTGAAGAAAATTGCAACTAATTTCTGTTGCAAAAATTAGCTTTTTTATCTCTGGGACACAATTTCCATCTGATCTTGTTGATGTGGGAGGGGGGGGGGGGAATTACAAACAAATTGTAAAGTAGAACCAGTTAGCTTCACATAACAAAAACAACCGGCAGGTGAACATTGCGGCTAAAGAGCGTTAATCAGCAAATTACATAAATATACAGTACCATAAATATGAACAGGAATACATAGAATCATTTAACTGAAGCCCCCCCCCCCCCCCCCCCTCTCATGTGGGTTCTGGGGCCCCATTTTGGAGAAAACAAGAATAGATTTACTGCCTCCCCTAGAAGCATGTCGTAGGAGTCGACTAATTGATGATATCCTTCAGGGTCAGAGTACATCTGCCTAAGAGACAAGGAACCATAAGTCTGCATACAAATAAGCCAGATCTGTGAAACGTATGTGCATGCAACACTCAGGTTCAACAACAAGACTAAAGTCCAGGGGTGGACGAACACCCAGAGCTTTGCGCTGGAGTTTTCAGCCAGTGAATGCAAAAAAGAATACTTTACTGAAGTATCTCTAAGAGAAATCACTTATCTGTCTGGC
This sequence comes from Candidula unifasciata, assembly GCA_905116865.2. Lineage (NCBI taxonomy): Eukaryota > Metazoa > Mollusca > Gastropoda > Stylommatophora > Geomitridae > Candidula > Candidula unifasciata. Next base: position 228,988 of record CAJHNH020000107.1, read on the forward strand.
CAGATGAATATCTGACACATGTATGAAAGATGCCGTTATCAATTTGTGGAGCAATGACCAGATGCTCATTTGTTAGCCTGAAAGTCTTGGGTATGAATCTGCAACAAGGCAAGATTGATTTTTTTTTATTTAATTTTTTTTTTTTTTTTTTTTTTTTTTTTTTTTTTTTTTTTTTAAATAAAATTGATCATGGCTGCCATGTCGACCCATCCTAAAAAAGAATCCAAAATGATTCTAAGAAGTAAAGGGGACAGGTGTAATGACAACTACATTATCACTTAACTCTGAAGTGTGAATGGCGAGTGGCCTATTGCAAGAGATAATTGGTAGTGCCTTATGCAATTAATTGTGTGTGCAACTACTGATCTGTTGTAACTGCTGCTTCCATTAATGATGAATTGTATTTCTAGTGTCAGACTTTGTGTTGACACTTTTGATGGTCGCCTTATGCATTTAATGAATGTGTGTGCTATTGGCTTTTGCTGAGACTGCAGTATATATATCTTTTTCACAAGGGACAGTGAAATATTCTCTGTGGTTTTCATTGGTGCAGGAATGGAGCAACATTGAAGTGACCTACTTGCTGTGAAGTTGGAATTGTAATTATCTAAATGACTGTTGATTGGACTGTAAAGAAATGGTTCTAACACCAGATGCTCTGTGTCCCATTCATGGAGAGTCCTTGACATTTTTACTTTGTTTATACATATGATTACGTGTTCTTGCTGTTTACTTCTTTCTTCTTCTTTGATCCTTCTGTCAGAAAACTTATCTCAGGAGGATGGTAGTCTATCAAAGTTACTATGTAGTCCAATCTTCAGCACATGCTTTGTCTCAGTTGATGTTTGATCATCCCAGATTGCCTCTCTATTATTGGTTGAGGTTTGAACAGACCAAATTGCCTCTCTGTTATTGGTTGAGGTTTGAACAGACCAGACTGCTTCTCTGTTATTGGTTGAGGTTTAAACAGACCAGATTGCCTCTCTATTCTTGGTTGAGATTTAAACAGACCAGATTGCCTCTGTTATTGGTTGAGGTTTGAACAGACCAGATTGCCCCTCTATTCTTGGTTGAGGTTTGAACAGACCAGATTGCCTCTGTTATTGGTTGAGGTTTGAACCGACCAGAATGCCTCTCTGTTCTTGGTTGAGGTTTGAACCGACCAGAATGCCTCTCTATTCTTGGTTGAGATTTAAACAGACCAGATTGCCTCTGTTATTGGTTGAGGTTTGAACAGACCAGATTGCCCCTCTATTCTTGGTTGAGGTTTGAACAGACCAGATTGCCTCTGTTATTGGTTGAGGTTTGAACCGACCAGAATGCCTCTCTGTTCTTGGTTGAGGTTTGAACCGACCAGAATGCCTCTCTATTCTTGGTTGAGGTTTGAACAGACCAGATTGCCTCTGTTATTGGTTGAGGTTTGAACAGACCAGATTGCCTGTCTATTAGCTGTATGCAGTTCAGGATGTTAAAGCATATGCTCAAAATTGTTAGGTGCCAAGTTGCAGAAACAATCTCTGTGTTTCCAGCACTGAAAAACTTCAGCATATAATGGTAAAGTATTCTGAATATGATGCATTGTTCCTCTTTCAAAAGGCGATGATGCAAGAATCTATTGACTTTAATTGTATGTTTTTACTTCTATAGCTGTTTCTTTTTTTGGGGGGTTTGAAAATGTATAAAGTTTGTGTCCTTGTGAGTTGTGTATGTTGTTTGTACATTTCAACATTGTTATTTATTCATTTCTGAATAATCACAATTCTGACTCTTATTTTACTTATTCTCTGTAATAGTTTTGTATGTGATTGATAAGATTTATTGTATGGTTATCTTCACATTCAGATCATGTGTGTGTGTTTTTTTTTTTAATGAGAATGTAAGTTATTAATTTAAATAGGTCATTAAGGATGTACCCTCTATTCTAGGTGTCATTTTGACATTTTAGACATTATTTCTATTTTAGAAGAATAACTGGTTATCGTACCCTGCCAGTAAACCTAAACTGACATATTTTCTCAACTTACACGATCACCAGAATCACTGATCACTTTAATGTTTTTGTCTTGCTTCGTCCATCTGCCTAGGCCATCCAGGTAGTATTTATCTCTTTGCATTCCTCTTGTTCTCTTTCTGTCAATCTTGTGAGTTATTGTCAAGTTGTCAAGTTTATCCCTTCTCATAACATGTCCCGAAAATATTGCCTGTTTGTGTCTGATTCTTCTAATACAGTGTTTCCCAAACCTTTCTTAGTTGCGACACCTTTTTTTAATTAACATTTTTCTCTGGCGCCATAACCTTAGTAAAAGTATGACTATTTGTATGTAAGAGATAACCAACAAAATAAAACTCATGTATCTTCAAATATTTCACGGCGCCCCTGTAGAGAGGTCGCGGTTCCCCAAGGTGCTGCGGTGCACAGTTTGGGAATCGCTGTTCTAATAGGTTTATAAATTGCATTTGTTTTGATGACTACTTCGCGATATTCCATGATATTCTTGCATTCTTCTCAGAAACCACATCTCTGCCATGAGGAGGTGTTTTTTAGCATGTCTGCCTATTTATTGTCCACGTTTTACATTCATATAGCAGCGCTGGTTCTACATAACACATTAACACATTTTTTTTCTCACTGCAAGTGTCATTTTCTTATTGGTGAGAATCTTGGTAAAAGCCACCTTTGCCATAGCGACTCTTGTTTTAATTTCGGCAAGGCATCTTGCATGAAATATTATGACCGTTCCTAAATAGTTAAATCGGTTCTTTATTAATATTCACCCCAGATGACGTTACAGGACAGTCCAACATTTTAGAGGGTGGTAAGACTGGGTTTCTCGTATTTCTGATGGTTTTAACGACCCCAAAACATCTAGAACTGGCCCTTACCGCAACCCATCTACTCCCCACAAGACAGTGCAGTTTAGGTCCCACGAATGCATGCAGCCTAGGTCCCACGACTGCATGCAGCCTGTCTACCATCCCCTGAGATATTAGACTGTCCCGTGACCTGTGGATTTCCCGTTTAGGGTAGGATAATAATAAAGCACTGTTGAATCTATTAACCTGCTTAAGAATGTTGCCATTTGCGTGTATTTCACTCTTTGTTATTTCTTTCTTCTTGGTGGTGACCATAAATTCTATTTTCTTACAATTTAACTCTTAACATTTTAGCTGGTAATATTACTTTTACTTGATATAATATGTGGAATAAGTCCCTGTTCACGCCTCTATACTCTAGTCTGATTTTATCAGATAACCAGAACTAGAGAAGATCTGCTGATTTACTGATTTAAGAATCAACATCATAGCACACTAGGCATATCCATAGATGCTCCGTCTCCCTCAGCAAATGATGGAAGGTGTAGACGCTAGCTGTTTTTGTAGCACACTGATTATACACACGCCAATCTCTTCCTCTCATCCATTCCTCCTTGTCGCATCCACACATAATTCCTCGTTCACACATTCTTGCCTATGTTATTTCATCTAATCTCATGTCTTCTGCCAATAGTCGTTCATATATGGTCTTCAGAATATCTCCCTTGTCCAATATGAGTGTGATCAACATCGCACTGGCCGTAATGTGGTCAACATCAAGTACCAACTGGTCTATAAAATATAGATCTAACACTGAATGCCTAATATCCTGAAGATGTGGAAAAGGGTCCTTTAATTTTTTTTTCTTCATTCCATGTGTGTCATTTTAAAAATAGAGATGTGTATTCTTAATGTCCACTTCATATTGCAAAGTATTTTGTATAATTTTGATTATGCATGTTTTTTTTTTTTTTCAGTACAGGATTTTGAATATTAATGGTGATGACATCTGAAGAGTGAATTATGAATCTGTTGCTGTTGTCCGTGACATCAACCCTCCTGTGTATTGTTGTTATTTTTGCACTGAAGTATTTATCGCTGTTACGCTGGATAAGTGGACATGCTTATGTTCTCAGCAAGGTAATTCTCATGTTTGTTTCCTCATTAGTGACCTTTACATATTTTTCCATAATACATTTCTTTTCTGACCATAATATTGATCATATGTGTGCATGTGGGTGAGAGATGGACAAATACAGACTGAGATGCATATATACCCTGTCCTTTTGTAAATATATTTGTGTTTAGGTGGGTTAGTTGTCCAGCTTCAGGCTTCATGCCTGATGGCAAACTAGCAGTTTTTCATGGCAGCTTCCTGTCTATTATACTTTTTTAAGCCTTATGTCCTATAAAAATCTTAAAATATTCATAATCTCTGTCGGCACACGAACTGATACATGCTACAGGAGATCGCAGATTGTGGAGAGGCATGATCTCCCACACAGGTCGACAAGGTACCTGATGATGATGATGTAGCCGGTTCTTTGCAGAACGTCGCTCTCATCACGGTTGCCTGAAAGAAACTTGTCCTCTCACTAGCTCTCCCACCTCGTGTTCTTCTTATTTTCATGTTTTATGATGCTCCTGCTAACAGCAAACCCAGAGGTGTCCACTTATCCCAGTGGATACTTGGTCTTTATAGCTGCATTGGCCATACCACAGTGTGTTTACTATCCTCTACCTTTTTACAAAAAATTGATATTGAAACAATTTCTTTATAACTGATAATGATGCTGTTCAACACCACCAGGACATCACATTGAGAAATAAACACCCGGTGACACATTCGGATAATACCACCCACGGACAGGTATCAGAAACCCAGTTTAACCCATAGGTTGGGTTATATTAGGACCCCCCGGCAACAACCAGGTTGGGCTTTAAAACAACAATAAATTTTGTCCAACATTCTGACGCAGGTTCTTATAATTCTCTGAAAACTCTTCACTGTCCTTGCCTGTCTCTTATTTTATGTAGTTCATATTTTCTAATTAAACCTACCTGCCAATCCAGTCCTGATAAGTTTGAATTTACCCGGAGGGGTATTTTAATTTATCTAATTTAACCTGGACTCCCAGGTCAACCCATACAGGAAATATTCTTGAAAAAATGTTCATGGCCACATCCCTCATAAAATTTCAGTCAGTTTATAAAAATCATTTGGTTAGCACCATATGCACGGTGTGCCGCAAGGTTGAGTTGGGGTCATTTACTACTTAGAATTATGATTAAAAATAAATTATCTGCATAGCCGACCTTGAACATATAAATTATAGCAGGGTGTAAGTTCTAGATGTTGTTGTTTCTGTAGGTTTCACTCACTTCATCTTTATTTCTTAGTTTTAGATATTTGAAACAAAAGGATGATGTTGAAACAATGGCTTGGCTTGGCATGCTTTGCAAAATGAAATAGAAAATCGTCACATTCAATCAACATCCCTGAAGGGGGAGCTTTTGGTTATAATTGTTACTAGGTTAGGTGCGCCATTTAAAATGGCTTAGCATTGCTCGCCACCAATTAGCTCTGAAAAGAGCTCTTGCAGTGCTGATGGGATCAGACGAGACAGACACAAATACTGTCCTGACTGGTGACAAAGTCATCTACTTTGAAACAATGACAGGAGCCATACCATTATTGATTATATAGAGGGAGGCAGAGTATTAAGGTGATTTGGCAGTCTAATGTGAATGAAACTTGCAAAACTGCCACTGTATGCCTGTTTGTGTTGGGGAATAGGTTACAGATATGAAGAAGATCAAAAAGCAAATGGATCAACATCAGCACAGGCTCAGGTAAACAGAAAAGCACATCAGACATAACCCATAGTGACTAATGGTATGATCTGTAAAGTGGACAAAGACAGAATATGAAACTAGAAGCAAATGTTTGCCATCATATAGAGTAGTACAACTGCCTGGCATTGAGTTTGAGGACAGAAGCCCCAAATGCTGCTAGATAACATTTATTACAAAGTTGCATCTGCCTGAAAGGGCAGGGAACCAACAGTCTGCATATAAATAAGACACATATGTAAACCAGATGTGTACACAAAACTCAATTTCTGGAACAGGACCAAAGTCTAGATGTGGACAAACAACTATAATTTTCCACTGGAGTTTACAACTGGCAAATACTTAGAAAAATGTAAATATGTTTTGGGAAAAGAGATGATTACCAAGCATTTTCACTAATGATGCATGCAGTGATTATTCAAGTGAAAAAAGGTATAATACCATATAACTAGACTCAAACATCTATATATATTTTTTTTTTAAACACTCACACAAATTAAAGCAGACAAGATCAGGTCAGAGCATGGAGACTTCTGCAGCCAAAGCCAGGCTAATTACAAATAATAAGAAACAAATCATCATAGCCATCATTGCTCAAGAAACAAAAGTTAAAACCAATGATGAAAAATCGAAAACAAAAACTGAGACGCCATAAACAACTCATGTTGGGAAATTAAGGTCTGTAGTTATTCACCAATCTAGAATGGTTGAAATGAAGATGAAGTGTAATGTAGACATCGATAATTCCTGTATCTGTATTCATCCTCTGCTTGGACATTAACTAGGTCTGAAGAAGAAAAAAAGGACAGTTAACTAGCATTAGCTATGAATGTTTCCTGATGAACCATTAGAATATCATACATATTGATTAGTGCTGCAAACATTAGAAGAGGAAAACAAGACAGAATATGGTGGGGGGGGGGGAGGAGGGTATACACAGACTGACCTGATGTCATGTTGTAATCAAATGTCAGGGTAGGGTGAGCTGTCTGAAACATGGGCAGTTTCCTAGAAGCAAGTAAGAAATAAGGAAAGACATCAGTGTAAATTATTCAGAGGTAGACCTGGAAGTTATGTGACAAGGCAAATACTTGAAATGTCATGAAGCATTAATCTAAACCAGGTAGCAGAAAAGGATTACTTTGTATGATAATTTAAACAACAACAAAAAACACACACAAAACTGGAGGCTGGTTTGTGTAAACTGATGTGGTTGCCTAATGAGTAGTCAGTTTTCTTTGTGTTTAATTCCTTAAAAACATCTTCATTGCTCCATTTCCCTTCTAACAGTTTTCTCTTGTTTATGAAATGACCAAAGAATGTCGTTTAGCCCCTTCTAATGGGTAGTCAGTTTTCTTTGTGTTTAATTCCTTAAAAAAACATCTTCATTGCTCTTTTTAATCTATCAGCTGTGTTCTCATCATTTTTCTATAAACTGCGTCACTGCTACTTCCACAGTCGTTCACTAATCAGCTGAGTGTCCATGATTCAGTTCCATACATTGGTATTTACTTTATATAGCTGTTATGAATCTGTTCCTCACCTTAATTGACAAAGATTGCATAGAATATTCGTTGGTTAATGTACACAAAATATTGAGTTAACAACATGTGCTCAGTATCCACCAAGGTATGAATGAAAGAGATGCTTTACGTAGACCAGTGGCTCTCAATCTTTCTAATGCAGCAACAATTTAATACAGTTCCCTCATGTTATGGCAAGCCCCAGACAATTATTTTCCTTTATAATTTTGATCAATATGTGTTTTCCTATGGTCTTAGGTGACACCTGTGAACGGTCATTCGACCCAAAAAAAGGGTCGCAACCGGCAGGTTGAGAACCCTGCTGTAGACAGTAAAGAAAAGGAAAATAAGCTGGGATGTTTGTCATGTTATGTAACACCTCCATTTGTAATCTCACATTTGATATGCTCATTAAGGTTCTGATGATCAGGATTACCATTTATGAGACTTTAACATCTTCTCACTTGATCTCCCCCACTCCTTATCTTCTTCAGCTTTCCCATTGCTACCAGAGTTTGTCCCTTCTCATGATTTGCCCTGTGAATGTGAAATGTCTTATTGTGATATGAGTCATAGTTTTCTTTTGGGTTCATTTCTCTCAAGACATTCTCATTTTGTTTTTTCTCTGCTGATGGTATTTTATTCATTCTGCCATAAAAACTACATCCCTGCTGCTTCCTCATAAATTCTCACCAATCTGCTCATTTTCCGTGACTTCTGGGACTCAGATTTTGCTTAATTTTATACTTAAGAACTCTTTTTCTTATCTCAGACGACAAACTTTAGAACTGATTATAAACTAATTCTTTGGCTACTGATATGTTAGTTTCATTTTCTTTAGTATGTTTGTAGAAGATATTTCATCACCACCGTTATCTCACTTTTGCATTCGAGCATTATGACAAGGAGAGTTAATGGTTTAATGCTCGGTGGGTGCCACTGCTCGTCAATCTTTGGGAATCTATATTTTTAATGTTGTCATTCCTTCTTCATCATGGGTACCCTCTTGCTCACATATCAGGTTTTGTTAGGTTCAGTGCTTAAGGCTCTCATACCTCACACTGTCCTAAATTGGATAAATATAGAAGTAAAGACAGTGCCCATGTAAGTAACTTTTATTGCAACATTCTTAGAAATTGTCCAAATTATGTCTTCTTCTTCTTCTCAATGTTTTTGACACAATAAATTTTTCTGCAGTTTTTCTAATAGTAGAAAGCAATGGCAAACTACTGGATGTAAATTTGCTAAGAAAAACCACAATAGCCAAAAAATGCTAGGGTTGGTTCTGCAATGTCCAAAAAAGGATACGAAAAAGGATACGCAACTAACCTAATTTTTTTAACAGTATTGTTTCTCACTCAGTTTTAGATAAACAGAACTCAGTGGGTTCTTTAAGCATCTTTACCTCCCAGCTGTTGATTTTATATGTGCTAGTTTTTGATAATGTCCAAGCCTGGCACCAGTAGCATGGCGTGAAGAGATTTACAAGCGGTAACAATCTGTTGTGTAATTCTAACATGTTTCAGTTTAAGACACTAAGAATTCTTTTATGAATATCCCTTTCTAAGATTGTTCTGAGTTTTAGTGATAGTTTTTCTGGTTGAATTCATTCACAGAGGAGGGAACATTTCAGTATTCTTGAGATGCTGGATCTGTTCAAAAATGTGAAGGTAAGGGCCAGTTTAAATGATTCCTTTATAGAAGATAATATGCAATAAATTAATGATGAAAGAAAGCTAGAATATATACAAAAATGTATACAGGTCTTGATATATTATGAGATGATGAGCTGGCTGTCTTTTTAAATAAATTTCAGGTTTTCATAGTTGAGCCACTTCCAAAGGAACAGAGCAATTATAGGGTGATCCTCTACAGTGATGATGGAACCTCAGCTAATAACATTAGTTTTGACTGCCTTTTTTCTCATCTGTGAGACTGCTGCCTTAAAGTTAAACACCAAAGTGAGCCAGAAGTCTTCTACTTCTTCTTCTTCTTCTTCTTCTTCTTCTTCTTCTTCTTCTTCTTCTTCTTCTTCTTCTTCTTCTTCTTCGAGTTCTCCAGCTGTAAACTCTGGCGGAAAGTTCTGGTTGTTTATCCAATTTTTGGACTGCAGTCCTGTTCCAGAACCTGAGTGTTGCATGTGCATCTGTTTTACAGATCTGACTCATTTGTATACAAACTGCTGGTTCCTTGGCTCTCAGGCAGATGCACTCTGACTTCGAAGGAAGCTCCCAATTAGGCAACTCTTACAAAGTGAATACAACAGGGAAAGAAACCAAATACCCTATGAACTTACACAATTTTTATAAGTGGCATGCCCCAAGCAGTGCTACCTTCCTGTATATACCCATTCTGGGTGTGTGAGGGACGCTTAAGGAAAGCTGCCAAATTAACCATCCAAATATTTTTTTTTTTTTACATTATTTACACTTTGGCTGCCTGGTCAGCCCCGTTTAAAATGGGTACCGGGAAATAACATGTGAGAAATGATACTATGGGACCAGACAGACTGGGAGTAACATCATGCCCCAGATTGATTGAGAAGCAGAAGACCACTTGGTTCAGCCATCTCGTTAAAATGCAGCCACAACAACTATTAACAAAGATACTACACTTAAAAAGGTCTAAGTGAAAGCAAGAAGGCACCTAAGGAAAAGATAGGTTAGTGGCGTTTAAGACATTCTGCATCCACATGGAATGACAATAGCCAGAGCCGTTTATTGAGAAATGGATCACTAACTCTTCCTCCCCGTGATGCTCCAGAGGAAAAGTGGAAATTGATGATAGTGGTGATCAAGAGTGATAAAAATAGTCTTTTCTATTTCAGCCATTTCCCATTTCTTGCCAGAAAGGGTGGAAGATAGACAGTTATTCCCATGGTCATCGCATTTGGTTTAACTTTCTGACATTTCCACACAACCTGAATGCGCCATCTATCAAAGTGTATGCAGTCTTTAACCAAGTCCAGTCATCTGCACAGGTATTCTTACGTATTCATGCATTCATGATTTTTGTAAATGCAGTATGTATTTTGTTAAAAATAATTTTTGCATGTTTTATATACACACAGGAGCCGCTGTGATAGCATATTGCTTGCCTTCTTCTTTTGTCCTACTGTATATGCCACAAAGCATCACAGAGAGGAGTTGGATGTATTTCCCTGTCTTTTCCTAGTTGCATGGCTTGTGTTAATGTCATTTTTCATTTTTTTTTTTGTCTCTCAAACTCCTTTCGCACATCTCTTTCTTGGTCAGCTTTATAACCTGCTGTTTTCCTGCAGTATGCTCTAGCTGCTGGCCGATCTTGTTCCAGCCTGCCCAGATGACCAAAACCACTTGATTCTTTGATGCCCTATAAACATCAGCCTGCCAGCAGAAACTGTCTTGCTTTTGAACCTGAACTGGGGCAGATACTTGATTCTTTGATGCCCTATAAACATCAGCCTGCCAGCATAAACTGTCTTGCTTTTGAACCTGAGTTGGGGCAGATACTTGATTCTTTGATGCCCTTTAAACATCAGCCTGCCAGCAGAAACTGTCTTGCTTTTGAACCTGAACTGGGGCAGACACTTGAGTTATTTTATTTACTTTGGCCCAGCTTAAAATGGGTACCGGGAAATAAGATGGGAAGTAAATGTGGCTGTGATGATGCTGACCATAACATCCATTGAGTGTTGATTGGTCTGTGAAAATATTGGTCTAGCACTATATTCAAAAATGCATCACTGGCAGGAAAAGCGTATTTTTTGTACATTTATACGCATGAGCGCACATACACACACACAGTGGCTGGCAGACTTGCCTGCTGGTGTGGTGGTTATGTCTTCAATTCAGATATTAGCACCATATGTTCAGTACACATGAAGGTATGGACAATTTGTCTTTCTTCTTCTTCTGGTAGTCATGTCTATCCACAACCTTCGGTTTTGTGTACTTGTAATCAAATCTGACACAGGGAATCTTTTGTGTCATGATGTCAGGTTGTCCAGCATCATCTCTCTTTTCCCCTTTCAATTTTCCCACCATAATAATATCCTCCACTTTTCTCCTTCTCATGACCAACAAATGTAGATTGTCTCCCTCTGATTTTGGGCATTAGTTCTTTACCTGAGTCAGTTCGTTTTCAAGATATCTTCATTACTATTTTTATCTGTCCAGGGTATTCTCATTATTCTTCTATAAAACTACATATCCACAGCTTTCAGATAAATTGTAGCTAATCATCCAACTGTCAGGATAGGATTTAAAGACCTCTTGAGACAAAGAAAGATTGTATAGAATATACTTCACTTCATAAAATGCTGCCTTTGTGCTATTCCTTTTCCTTATCTGCAGTTTTATACGCACACACACATGTTGGGTAGGTAAAAGTAGTTTTATTGCACGCACTGCTTTTGAGGGTTTGAAGTGTTAGGCCATCATTTATTCTGCAAGGTTGGGATGGGCAATTCCCTACATCATTACTTTTTCTTTCCAGACAATTGTGAAAATTATTAAGTGTTCATTTTGTGATTCTTGAATGACAGTGTTCTGCTACTGCTCAGGATTAACCATGTTGAGAAGCATACACCTCTTTGCTGCATCAGGGATAAATATGTGATTGATTGTTAGTTCCACAAGTGAAAATCCCAGGCTGAGACTTGTCAGAGATGTCTAACAAAAAGTCAATGTCTGTAGCTTAGGCTTTGCGAACACACTTCGTTATGCCGGGGTGCCAGGTTCAATCCCAGCTGCAGTTGATTAGGCAGCAGACCACCTTGCATTTGTTTCAACAGTGGTATCGAGAGCCTACCCTTCAGGAAGCACTTGCAAACTGCCGAGCGTAAATTTGCCTAGAAAAACATTTGTCAAAAAAAATGCTAGGATTGGTTCTGCAACGTCCAGCAACGGACACACAGCTTACAAACTATTAGATAGAAGAGGTTAAAAAGTATAAATGTAGTAAATGCTAGCATACACTTATGAAGTGTGAGGTATTGATATATACCAGTAAACATTGGATAGTTTTTTAGATGCTGTTCAGTTGATTGTGTAGTGAGGAGCAGCTGGCAGAATAGTTGAATGCTTGGCTCAAATGTTGGAGACTCAGATTCAAATCCTCAGAAAGAGATGGATGTATTTTTTTTAAATATCAGGGCAGAAATACAAATCCTAACCCTTACAGTTTGTGCCAGCTGTATTTGCCATGTTGCATCTTCAAGACACCCCACCCCCACCCGTCCTTTCCACTCGCTCCTTTTCTACCTACATCACATTAGTGACCTACATCACATTAACGACGAACGAGCTTCGTAATGCTGGGGTGCCGGGTTCGATCCCAGCTGCGGACGATTTGTTTTGCATTAGTTTTGACAGTAGTACCGAGAGTTGACTGTGCAAGAAACAGTGGCAAACTACTGAACGTACAATTACCCTAGAAAAACCACAACTAAAAAAGGCTGGGGTTGGTTCTGCAATGTCCTGTAAATTATTTTTAATGACTTTTAGAACAAAATAATTTGTGGCTAACAATTATGATGGATTTTAATTATTCCCTTTTCTTATTTTATAGTTCTTTTCCTTTCTTTGCATTTCTTTTTTTTTTTTATACAAGACAACAAGCATGATCATTTGTATTATGCTTGTGGAACTGTTGAGCAGGGTGCTGGAGCACGGATCTTTCCTGAGTGCAATTATGATAGTCCTTATTAATCACTAATCATGCTCTTTCTTTCTTTCTTTCTTTTGTTATTTTCTGCTGCTATGTAGAAGAAGAAAAAGACCCTCTGCTTCAAAACAGTGCCTACATTTTTACCAGATTGGCATGAGAAAGCATATTTTTCACCTCTGTGTTATTGTGTCTTACAGGCATTACTGCATGTGCTAAAGAACATCAGCCAGTCCTGTGAGTGGAAGCCTGGTGTGATCTCTGCCTCCAACACCCACAGTCTGGCATCACTTGATGTGCCGGTCATGGTCCGGGGCATACCGTCCATGCCTGTTCAGGTCAAGTATGTGGTTGTTGTCAGGTTTCATGATCACTTTCCCTTGGAAGGAGGGGGGGGGGGGGGGGGTTAAATTGGGCTTTGGACCACAGAAAACCTGACGTGTGAGCAAGAGGGTGCCCATGATAAAGAAGGAATAACAACATTGAAAACATAAATTCACAAAAAATGACAATGACTAGTGGCACCAATCGAGTGCTGGAACGACAACCAACTCCTCCTTATCATAATGCTTGATGGCAAAGGTGAGATAACGGTGGTAATGAAATATCTTTTACAGATATACTAAAGAAAATGAAACTACCACATCAGTGGCGAAAGAATTAGTTTATAATCAGTTCCAGAGTGTGTCATCTGAGGTGAGAAGAAGAGTTCTTAAGTGCAGAATTGGGCAAACCTGAGACTCTGAAGTCATGGAAAGTGGGAGGGAAAGGTTAGAATCACTGCCCCTTAGCAAGCACGTCACACAGACAAAACATTAGGGTATTGCTGAAATAAGATGTGATAGGCCAAAACACACAGATATTGCAGCCTAGCAGTAATCCATAACACAATGTGCCAGATGCCCTTTTAACAGAAAACACAGATTTTGAGATTTTGAACAATGGATCAACATCATGGCACATGATTGTAACCCCTAAGTGCTCCGTTTTTCTTCTAACTCCGAAGAAGCTCAGCACAGTAAACAGGCTTTGTAGCACCGGCGAGGATCCTGAAATGCTTTAGGTAGATTTTAAACTCCAAATTTTGCCCAAACAGAGCCTTAAGGCTAGTCTTTTCGATTTCCAACTGCCAATGGATTTTTTTGTGTGCGCAACAATGCACACGGGCGTCCTGTCTGACTACCCAGAGAAGAAAACACAAGAAGTCACCTTTTTTCTTGTCTCTTTACTTCACTGAACTAAAGAAGTTTGTTACTATTACCTCAGCATCTAAACCTATGGGAGCTGTAGTGAAGAGTCTAGCATGCATTTCTCCTGGTAGTTTGCTTGGCTCTCTGTTTAGGATGTCTTTTTTTTTTTTTTTTTTTTTTTTAAACAGGGTATCCCCTTTTTTAATAACAAATTGACAATTTTCAGCATTTCATTCACTCTTTTAGTCCCAGGGGGTTTGGCATCAGAGGCATAAGGTGTAGTAAAGATACGTTTAATTGGGGCATCTTACCTTCAATGGGCTTCTGGGTAGGAAAACTATGAATGTATGGAGTTAAACAGAAATGCATCATTAAAACTTGCTGAAACTCTTATCAAAAGAAACTAGAGGAAGAGAAGAAGAAGCAGACAAAATATGCTGTCTTGGTCAGTTTTTTTGTTTTTTTTAATCCAGTGATGAAACCTATGACCACTGAGCAGACTGGCAAGTTTGCTAGCTACTGCATCATTGCAGCTCTCTAAAGTCACTAAAAACATGGGTGTTTCATATTTAGCATGATTTCTTTTTTTATAGATGGAAGTAATCCTAAATACAAATGGAGCGAATAAATAATTGTGTTCCTTCCCTTTGACCAAGAAAACAAAGGGTTTTGTTGATGGAGATAAAAAGACAAATTATAAGTGCAATCCTTAGTTCAACTTTAGGTTACCAGAGTCAGATTTGGGTATGAACTAAAGAGGCAAAGAGAGACAGAGTCATGGCAGCCTAAAACATCTACAGTATCACAGCATACCAAGCAACTAAGCATACCCTGGCTCAACTGTCACATATCACTCCTGTCGCGTGCCTAATGTAAGGATTTCTCCTTCAGAACCAACAGCACTCAGAGATAATTATGTTGAGTCGTTTGGCTCGTATTGGTCTAAGGGATTCCCCGTGGCCAATATACGCTCAACTTATCTCTGGAGTAGGGCAACTCAAGTATTGGCACTACAAAATATGTCAGTATATGAATACAATATTTCTAGGCACACTTGGCTGGACACCCCCACTACTTACTAAAGAAAGCCCCCAGGTTATGATAGTTCATTATCATAACCATGTTAACACATATAATGAAGATACATACATACACAACTGCTAAACACTTAAAAAGGTGAAATAGAGACACCTAAGTCAGCCATGAAAATGAATGCATGTAATCAATATAAAATAGATATATAAAAGTGAGACAAATGCCAGATCTCCTAGGCTAGATCTCAGGATATCATGTCCAAATCACAAAGATACTACAGACAGAAGGTCCTGGAGATGACATCTTGTCATCATTGGGAAACATAGGAGCTGTGAGGCACAAAGCAAATCAGGCATCAAACTTAGCTTCTCTTCTTTCTGTCTATGATGCCTCCCTCAGCTCCGGATGATTCGACTGTCTTTGACTCTGGGAATTCTGCTCCACTGGATCAAGTAGTAAGAGAGTACCTCACCATAGAGGACACAGCACTGTACTGGTACTTAGGACACACAATGTCTTTGAGCCACACTAAGCTCTAGCACTGGTAGGCTGTTTGAGTTTTAAGCTCCCACATATTGATGATGTCAGGAACCTTCACAGGTGTTAGCTGGTGGGTAGATGGGTTATGGTTTATGGTTTATTCATGGTTGGTGGGTGTTGGTTGGACTGTGAAACTTCTGCCAGCTCCTCACAAAGGATTTATCCTGTCAAGAAAATAACTCTGAATTAGTCATCACCAAGAGGGTAACATCTTGACAGGAAAGACAGAACAAGCATCAGTCATCAACCCCCATCTGCTTATTCCACCCTGCTCTCCTGTTTCATTCCTCAGAATGCCTCTCCAGACCAGGAGACCCAAGTCTCCCATATTCATCTGTCTGTTTAGTGCAAGAGGAGGCAAGTCAGATATACAGTGGAGATAGATAGAGTGTTCTAACACATATATCACTCTCTCTCTCTCCCCTCCCCTCTGCACACAGACACCAATATTTACTGTCAGTACATTTATTCCTCAGACTCCCAACGCCCGTCTTATCATTCATTGATCTGGGTCAAACACACTCCACATACTGGCCGTCAAAGTCCTGACCTAATTCTGTCCCCATTTTGTATGCACAAACTTCCACAGTTAGTTTAAAACGTACACACTTGTAAGGGTATTAGTTTTACCAGTATGGGTGGGTTATGGAGGGCTTAGGCTATTTAGTCGGTACAGGGGAAGGTCTACGTTCGAATCTGCTTCTCTAGCGATCAAGAACTGATCTCTCTACAGCAGTGACTACTTTACAGACATCATTTTAGGTACTCGTAAACTATAATTAACTTACCCAAGCATATGTAAAAACTGAGACATTCCAGATCGCCTTGTGAAAGTGAAATTATACAGGCATAGATTGACACGTCTGGACGCTTGGAACCGGCAAGAAAGAATGGCGTCACTTACGCACTTCAGGCGTTGGTAAAAAAAGAAGTCCCTAGTATACATGGGCAAGGAGTGCATCGGTTTCTAAGAAACCTCAAATAACTCCTCTAATATATATCAAAGATATATACATTTAAAAGTGGAGTTTAGTTAAAGCAACCAGAAAATGTAGACATAATAATGTTGTCCAATAAAGGCCTATATATATAGATATAAGGGACTATATCTGTCCGGGCGAGCCCAAGTTTGAATTTTGTGCCGATTACAGGTAAGTTAGGTTACCAGTCTTACAGACTGATGCGTAATGGCTTATCATTTAATGACATCAACTACAAACCATATGTTGAACTGAATGGCACAAAGCAAATATCAGCACAAGAAGAAAGAAGAATTTAGATTCATCCATCTCTGTGTTAGTCTGTTGCAGCATATTTTATGTGATTGATAATCTTTATCCTTTGTACATCCACATTCACTGAATTGAGCTCACACGCTGTAACAAGTATTTTAATGTTTTTTTTTTTTTTTTGATATGCCACAGGTGGACTGTGTCAAGGAGGAACGATTGTGTTATTCCAAGCCCAGATTTGGTTTGCAGAGTAGGGACCCTTGGTTCACTGAGAATGTTGTGCCAACAGTATCTCTAGAATATAAGAGGTGTTCATTTAAATTTATTTTTAATTAACATAAATGTTTTGGAGTCTTCAGATTAATGAAATTTTACCTTACTTTACTCTTGGGAAACAGTGGTTTTGCAGAAATATTTTTAATTTAGTAGTCTTCTTATTCTTCACGTTCACCGGCTGTAAACTTCGGCGGAAAGTTCTGGTTGGTCATCCACCTCTGGACTTCAGACTTATTCCAGAACCTGAGTGTTGCGTTCATATCAGTTTTACAAATCTGACTTATTTGTATGCAGACTGCTGGTTTCTTGCCTCTCAGGTAGATGCCCTCTGACTTCGAAAGAAGTCGTCAGTTAGTTGACTCTTATGACATGCTTGTTGGGGAGATAGTGGGTCTATTGTTTTTCCCACAATAGGGCCCGAGAACCTACATGGAGATAATTTAATAGTGAATATAGTACATTTATATTGTACTATTTTTTTTCAATGTGAAGTTTTTTCCTGGTCATGTTAGTTGGTTTAGCACAAACAGATCATCATGATATGCAGAGAATCGTGCAGCGGAAGTGACACGTGCATCTGGCTAATCTTAACACTCAGGAGAAAGACAAGATGGAGGTACAGTCAGACTGCTACTGGTACTGTTGGAAGTTGGACTGAGGTGCTGGCTGCTGAAGATGGGGATGGAGTGCTGATTGGATTGTCCAGAGTCCAAGTCCAAGTCCTTTTGAGAAAAAAAATAAAAGCTCGACCACGTTCAGACTGCTGCTAGCTAGCCTAGGCTGCTAACAGTCTCCGCCTATATTTGTGGTCTGGGTTATTTGCGTCACATTGTCCAGAGTGCTTAATTGGTTCTCAACTGGACTAAACTTGAGTGTTGGTGGTTTATGTCATCATTATTTTATATCTCATAGTGTAAACTTTCTATACAAATTGTTCTTCTTTCTATTTTCTCTACCTGCTTATGTTCTTTTAACCAAAAAGAGGATAAAATACTGATATTTTCAGAACCTCAACATGGAGGGGAACTGGTTCATACATACAATCATTCCTCGATAGTATGCGATTTTTATATGCCATAATAGTTTTGAAAGAACAGTAATGGAGAGTATCGCGTCAGGTCAGTCAGCACGAGACACTAAGGATGAAAGCTCATGTGGTGCCAAAGTTGACAAGAGACTGAATGCATTTCCAGTATGCTCTATTGAGAAAGCTGTTCTGCAAAGGACTTACTGTGATAATGATTATGATCTAGACATCAAGAGGAAACCATTACATTGCATAAATTACACAAGAATAGGCTTATCAGCAGATTTCATTTCACTGCTTTGAATAACCAGACATGAAATGGATATCCATCATTATATATAAGAAGTGTGAACATTTTGAAACCTTCACTCACCATATAATACAATACACTCACCATATAATAAAACCTCAACAGATTTTGGCACAGAGAAGACAATGGAGTATGTTGGCTGATACAGATGAATGAGACATTACAGACATGTGAATTTTATCTCATACAGCCAATACAAGGTTTGTGGTCTTGTCCTATTTTTTTTTTTTGTGTCTCTTTAAAAAAACTTTTATTTTTTTAAATAAATTTTTTCAGCTCGTATCTGGACAACTTTACTCATTTGGTCTATGAAAGTGAGGAATACCTTGTTAGAAAGGGCACATCCTTGTCCTATTCCAGTCTGTTTATAGCACTTTCCTGTATTTGTTTTTACCGTACATTTCTTGGCACTTTTCAGTCTTTTCAGATGGTAGTTCTTCTTTGTTCACCGGCTGTAAGCTTCCGTGGAAAATCCTTGTTGTTCATCCATTTGGACTTTGGCTTTGTGCCAGGGCCTAAATTTTGTGTGTGCATCCCTTTTACTGGCTTATTTGTGTGCAGTTGGTTGTTCCTTGCCTCTCCGGCAGATGCACTCCGACTTTGAAGAAAGCCTCAAATTAGTCAACTCCTACAACATGCTTGTTGGGGAGGCAGTGGGTCTGTTCTTGCTTTCCTTACGAATGGGCCCTGGAACCCACACAGGGATCCAGGTAATAGTGTTCCATTGTGCTCTAGAGAGACATGGGAATCACAGCCGATGGTGATGTGAGTTAAGGCCAGGGATGAAGTTCCCCCTCTCCATAGCACAAAACCTGAGCGTCTCTCCACTTGCTTTGTTAATTCAAGAGGAAAGCTAACACCAATATGTTTCAAACATTGCATGCTACAGAAGCTACTAGACCAGAAGAACATTGCTATGTCTGCCTACCAAAGCTTTGTGTCTAGACCTAGCTGCCAACCATGGCTATTGACCTGGATTTCCCTAGCATAGCAGTACATTTACTGTTATATAAAAGCATATGTGTAACTTATCAAGTGCTGACTGACTCCATCGTTGCTTAATGTTCTTCACAGTACCTACTTCATTGTTTTCTGTTGGTCTATCTATCTATTGTCTTCTTCACTTTTACCGGGTTGCAGCCCAGTTTCGTGGTTTAAAATATTTGTTTTGTGCCTCTCGCGTGATTTGAGTGACAGTTTTCTGGATCTTTTGGCCGTATTCAGCTACTCCATCTATCCATTTTTTCCTGGGTCTTCCTCTGGCCTTTCTTCCTGATATTCTACTGTAAAAGGCCTTATAAACAATCTGATCCGGTTGCATTCTTACTAAATGGCCAAACCACTTCATTCTCTGTCTTTCAATATGTTCCATGCATGCTCTTGTTCCAACTTTGTCTCTAATGCTGACATTTGTTACTCTGTCTCTACGTGTATTGTTGGTGACTCTTCGGAGACATCGCATTTCACACGTAGTTATTTTTTGCATATGTGATTTGTTCATTGTCCACGTTTGGCACTGATAACATAACGTAGGTATGAAAATGCTGTTGATCATCCGTTGTTTGGCTGGTAACGAGATCTTCTGTTGGTCTACATGTGGTAAATATAGTCACCTGTCCTATTCTGTAGTTTTTTTCTGCAGTCTGTCATAATGAAAATATTGCAACAAAGAGGCTTTCATTTTTTTTTTTTTTGTGTGTGAATCATTCCGATGTGAAAATCATTGGTTGCCCAAAATATTATTCTTATGTGGCTAAACAGTAGAAAATTCCTCCATATGCAATGCAGTGTTTATTGCTTTCTTTTCTTTTTGTTTTTATTTTCTAATTGGGATGGTTTTCCTAATTTGTGCTCACAGCCTAACAACAAATCTCTACCCATATTATTTTGTTTATTTTGTTAATAAAGATGTTTTCCTTATCTCTCCACAGAGGTGGATCGGTGCCTTGTTTCTGTTGTGACTTGGTCAAGACTGCATTCAGCATCTTGTGTAGATAAAGCCTCAATCTTGCTCTCCTCATTAATTGAGTACATTTCCTTGAGAAAGCTTCAGAAAACACCTCTGACCACAATCACCTTACCTCAGGATCTCTCTGACAGTGATGTAGAATCAAGTGACTCTGGAGAAGGACATGAGTCTGTAGGCCAGGATGCACACCTGTTGAACAAAAATCGCAGTTCTCTTCTGGACAAACATTCAAACGATAGCATCACCAGCAAAAATATTCCTTTTGAAAAGCGCAAAATAGAATTGGAAAAGTATTCCTCAATCCTGAAGTACAGATGTAAAAATGGAGGGCCTTCAGCGTCAGCTAGCGCTAGTGATATTGGAGCTGCTGCAGCTGCTTCTACAGATTTTCAGTCTAGAAGTAATGGTTTCACTCCTCTCTTCAGTGCTAAAAATCAAGATGTTGAAAGGACTAAATCTTCTTTGAGGAGGTCAGTGAGTGATAACAGTTCTTTGAGACGAAGTAGCATAACAAGCCGTAAAAGTGACCAGCAAAGTGTTGACAGCGATGATAATGTGGACGGAAGTATTCCTGAGCAGAGAGTTCCCAGTAGTTATGACACCAGAGAAGATATTTCTGATGAAGGTATGGAGATTTTTGTGTTTTCTTGGGGTGGTAGGGTGGAAATAGTTGATACACAGTTTATTGCCAGGCATATTTCACTGTTACTACAGAGTTACATCAACATAAAATAAAACAAACAAAAACAAACTGAATAAATCTGACTGCAATGTAAATGTTTTCTTTCAAAGCATCATTTTTTGTCTAGCCGCCAAAAGTTTACTGTTGTCACTTAACAGGGTAACTTCGAATTTACTGTAAACTCCGTCTGCTTATAGAGAAGGGGTTGTTAATTTTAATTTTTAATTGACTGCTGAGAATGGCCAAAGCTTTAACAATTAAAATCAACAACCACTCTCCTTTGTAAGCAGACTGAATTTAAAGTAAATTTGAAGTTACCCTGGTGAGTCACCTGACTACAGTGAACTTCTGGCAACTAGACAAACAGATGCCTTGCAGCAAGGCAGGAAAAGAACTCTTTAGCGCCCCTTCTATTCGCTTTAAATTTAGTACATTTCAGTGTCTCAGATATTTCTGTAGTCCATATTCTGTGAAGTCGACCTCTGGTCTGTTACCTCTGGGTCTGTATAGCATTGATCTCTGTGATGACCTGTCTGTTGTCAATATTGTTACACGGCCAAACCATTTGATCTCTTGTCTACTGATAAAACTCAGTACTGGATCTGTGCCAACTCACCTCCTGATATCATTGTTCCTAAGTCAATACATGCAATGCATTGTCTGGGTCCACATTATTTAAATAAAAGAAGTTACTGAAAGTAACTGTGATGGTGATGTCCATTTAAGTAATTGTTTGGGCAACAATAAATAACAGTTTACTACAGCAAAAAGAGTATGATGGGAGCATAAACAGTTAACTGATTCTGTATGTAATTATTTGACACTGTCTTCTTCTCCTGATCATCCTCTTCCACCTATGTTTCTTCCTACTTTTTCGTTATACTTCTGCTTTTGCTTCTTTTTCTTTATCTTCATTGTGATCAATTTACTTTTTTTTTTCTTCTTGAGATAATCTGTTAGAAGATGTATTAATGAGGGGAGTGAAATACAAAGGGTAGAGTGTTAGATGGACCTGTGTGCCAATTTTTAACTGTTTCAAAAATGTGTTCATTAGTTTGTTTATTCATATTTCTTTTTATTTCCCTGTGGTGTATAAGTCCTCTGTTAACATCAAATCCTCTTATTCTATGCTGTCTCCTGCAGCTTTTTTACAGCTACTTCACAGCTACTTCCCATAATATGCATCTTGTCTACATTTCTCTTTTAGGTATCTATCTCCTTTACCATGTGAGTTCTAGAAAATCCACTTTCTGCCTGTACAGATTTTCCCAGTGATTTATCCTAACGCCACATATCTAACTCAGATTTTTTTTTTAGTTCTGTTCTGTTCTGTATCTGTTCCCATAATTTGTCTAAATTGCCATCTAAATATGTGCATGAATTCACCCCTTGGAATATTGGGTTATAATTTGCTTGATTTACTCCATTATCTTTGTCTTTCCTCCTAGAATTTTAGTTCTGACTGTTTTAATCTCTTATGATATGTTCTTAATATATCTTGTATATGGGGTGAAAACATTCTTTTCTTTTCTGTATTATTTAATCCACACAGATTTGGAGATAGCCCGATATAAGACCATGAATAACCATTATGCATCAGAACTTCTTGCCGAGGTAACAATTGATCTTAATATATTATCTGATTTTTGTTTGTTACTTCTTAACAGTAGGAGTCGCCGTGGCGTAGCCGCTAGACCTCGCGTGCGGATCGGAAGGCCGTGGGTTCGCTCCCTGGTGGAGCCGGACTTTTTTCCAAAATGGCCTTGACTCCGAGGTCGACCCAGCCTTGAGTGGGTACCGGTTGCAGTCCTGGTAGGCGACCGGCACGATGCTGACCACATACCCCATCTTGTGCTGTTTGGTCCATAAAAATATAGGTCTAGCCCTTATGCCCTATACGCCTAAAGGCATGGAAAAGGGTACTTTACTTGTTACCTGTATCGACATATTCGCACATTACTCCGACCAACTCATGGCACATCTTCCAATGCAGCATCCATCTCAGTTTATCTGTGCTCAGTGTAGCCTGTAGGAGTTTATTAGCATATCTTCTTTCGTAACCCCACAAAGGGTCTCTGCATGCTTGTCCCCATTTTCAACGGGTAGTTTATCATCTCTGACTATTTTGTCTCAGCATTTCTGGAACACAGTGCGTTCCATGTGTCTGCTCTGTACATACTTCTTCCTCCACTAACCACTGCAGACACAGTCAGTCTGTTGGCTCATTCATTGCCTTTCACCCTGGTACGTCCCAGTGAGTACAACCAAGATAGTATCTTAGGGCCAGACTTATGGATGCTGTCACGACATTCCAGTTAGAGTTTGCCAGTTTTGATCTTCTTAAGCATGATCATTGAGTCTCACTGTCAATGCATAAGTTGCTTTTTGTTCTGCCAGCTGTGAAAAAGCTATCTTCATCATCATGCTAGAAGTAGTAGAACTGAATGCCAGATTTTCTTCTTATACTGTCTTTCCATTCACCTGTGCTGTTTTATGCATACCTAGACCGCATCCTATGAATAACTGAGCCATTTGTATAGATGATGATGTTGCCTGGTCCAATGTGCTTGTGGATAATGGCTGCTGTTTCAATATCAGTGGCTTTTGGCTCCATTCTTTGTAAACACCTGCCCAGGGTAGTTATTACTTTATTGTACTTCTGCAACTTGTCTGGTGTTTCTGTCCATTTAGTATGGGATACTAGTCTCTCAGATTTGCAGACACAAATTTTCAGCCCCAGTTAAGCAAAAATGTGTGTCAGTAGTTAAGTAAAAGACCCTTATAATGACTGTGGAGCATATGATGTTAAATTCGATGGATGATGTTAACATCACACTGGCTGTCTTTCCTTCAACAACAACAAACATTCTTTTGTAATTGGATTGACCTGGAAGCCAAAGTCAGTTATTAAACAGGGTCAGTGGATTCGAGCCCTAGATCTTTGGGCCCGGAAGCAAATATTTAACCATCGCATGCACTGCTGCAGCTCCTTGTGTGACAGTAGTTGAAATAATATAAATTTAGTCTCATCACATGCCACACTCTCAAGCCTAGGGGTTTAGTTCACTATCTGACATGATTAAGTTCAGGTCAGTGTTCTTGTCTCATCCGTGCTGTGTGGTCAAGTTATTCAGGAATTATTCTGTCTTCGTCTTGCTCTTTTTCCCCTAAGTTTGCCAGGATTGACCAAAAATTCAATTCATTTTTCCCTGTGACACGTCCAAGAACAGCTGGATTATGTATAATTTATCTAATCAGTTTAGGTTTTCATCTGTTTCTTGGAAGATTTATTTGTCTTTTAGTCATTTAAATTCTTTCTTTTCTTGGCAAAAACCCTGTTTCTGGTGCCATTAGCTGTTTCTCAGCTTACCTGATAATTGTCCATGTTTCACATCCACACAGCCATGCAGGTTTTCTAAAGCACTTAGACAATTTTTCTAGCTGCCCACTATTTATTAGTGATTATATTTTCCATCTTGATTTTTATTCTTATCTCCATATGGCATCCAGCATTCATTGCTATGACTGTTCTGAAACCTTTTATGAGAAGATGACGGCTGCTTGTTAATTGTTAAAGTCCCATGAAATGCATCATGTATGATGTAGCTCTTCTCTCTTGATCTTCTCCATTGTTATTCTCAAAGTAGTTGTGTACTCCTGCTGCTCAGTAAAAACTGTTAACTGGGTTATAATCTGAACAATTATGTTTATAAATAACATGTCAATGACCATATTTCTGTCTTTCACTATAAGATTCATTTAGGAATTACACAATCTAACTTTGCTGAATTTCAGACCATGAAAGCATCAAATATCAATTTGGAGCTGCCACCAGACAAACAGGCAGAGTCCTCCGGTGGATGGATGTAAGTGGCTAGCAAGTATAACAGTTTGAATGTTTTCTTTATATTGTTTGATTCTTCTGCATGCTCTTGTTTTTTTTTTATCCTTAATAAAATATTTATTGCCTGTTTCTAAATTTTAATTTTGTTTATTCTTCAAATTGTGTTTCAGTCTAAATTAGATTCTTGTTGCTGTCTTCCTGATTAGATCTTTATTATTTGATCATCAATTGGATTTTAGTCTCAATTTAATGCTTGTCTTAAATCCCACATTAGATATGGTATTCAAAATAACAAGTGAATGACTTTAATCGGAGCCAAATGTACCACCGACCTTGTAAAACACAAATATGTTGTCAGAATTGTTAGTATTTTTTCTTAGTGTTCACTGGTGTAAACTCCGACAGAAAGTTTTGGTTGTTCATCCACTTTTGAACTTTAGACTTGTTCCAGAACCTGAGTGTTGCGTGCATATCTGTTTTTACAGATCTGACTTATTTCTATGCAGACTGTTGGTTCCTTGCCACTCAGGCAGACGCACTCCAACTTCAAAAGAAACCCCTATTCAGTTGACTCTGGCAGCATGCTTGATGCGGAGATAGTGGGTCTGTTCTTATTTTCCCCACAATGGCGCCCTGGTAGTGGGTCTGTTCTTATTTTCCCCACAATGGCGCCCTGGAATACACATGGGGAGGAATTGATAGTGCATTCTGAAAAAACAGGAGAAGGGCAGTCACTCAAAGCATGTATATTGATAAACACTTTTTTTAAAGCCAAAAATACATTGAGACTTGTTAGAAGCAGAATTAATTAATTATGTATAGTAACAAGTATTGTCAAAAAAAAATTTGTGAGATACAACCATAGTTGTCTGAAAAGAGCTAATAGCACACAATGAGGAGCATTGTGGTCGGAACAAATCATCAGGTTAACCAGCATCCCTGAAGGGGGAGCTTCAGGTTTTAATTGTGACTAGATTATATGTGCCATATAAAATTTCTTAACATTGCATGGCACCAAGGGCTCTGAAACCCCTGACGATCCTGAAATACTTTAGGTAGATTTTGAACTCAAAACTCAGGCAGCACCGCTAGGCTACGCTTTTCAATTTCCAACTTCCAAGGGATTTTTTACGTGTTAAACAATACACACTGTTGTCCGATCTTACTACCTAGAGACTAGGGGAAATTACTAGAATCCATGTGAAAAAAATCCCAGCCTTAACCGGGGCCTGAACCCACGACCTGCAGCATATGGGGCGGATTCCATGCCTTGAGACCACTCAACCCCCTGGTAAGTGAAGTAAAGGGCCCTTTACACACCAGTTGAAATTAGGCATTTGAGGCTAGACTCAAATTCTGTATAGGTCATTGGTGATTCTTTTACAGAAGAATGCTTTAAATGCCTTGGACAGCCAAAAAGATCTACCAAAAGGTTTTGAAAGAGGTGGGAGCCAGACATCAGAAGGAGACAGTTATGAGAAGAGGGAAATTGGAACATGTTGTGACCACTGTAAAGATCTGTGGAAGGAAGGATAGAGGAAGACAAGAGAAGATTCTTGACAGTCTTGTTCCAAGGCATGAAGGGGGTATCAGCACACGAACTGATACATGCTGCAGGAGATAATGGATTGGGGAGAGGCATGATCACCCACACCAGTAGGCAAGGCACCTGATGATAATTGGTGATGGAGTCAGCATCACACCAGCTGCCCCCACTTGAAGGCTGGGTCGGCCACAGAGTGAAAGTCATGCTTGAAAAATATCCGGCACCATGAGGATTTGAACTAGTGATCTTCAGACAAGCAGGCTTGTAGCATCTAGCAGCTACACCAAGGCATCTCCGAACACAACCTGCTACTAGGGCATAAACAGCCTTTCCTCACTGTGACTTCTAACAAGGTATGAGCCAGCACAAGAAACAAACAAACAACAAAATGTTCTATGATTAAAAAAAAAAGACTAATGACAAGCTAGTTGATGGGTGTAAACAGTCACTTGTTGTCGCATCTAAACTACTTTTAGCCATCTGGCAAAGTCTGAACTACCACAAAGAACAATCATTTTTTTAGCATATACCAAGCAAAAGAATTATTAACTTATTAATCAATTCCATCTATCTGTGGAGGGAAATAAAAAAATTTTTGTTGGGTACATATATAAAAACACTGATATATGAACAAACAAAAATATTCATAAAAGGTTTGAAAAAAGAGTAGCAGTTTTTCAGACCGTTTTATTGTTTTTGTATATATTTTTCACAAACATAAATTTTTTTTTAAAATAAATGATTTAGTCATTTATTTGCATTCTAAATTAGATGAGTAAGTTGTGTTTGCTTTTGTTTCAGATTCTCCTCCTTTGACAAAAATATTGTTGTCTTAAAGAAATTGCAAAGGCCGGGAGTCACAGTTCAGAGGTATTGCCTAGTGTCTCATTTCATACACAAATAAAACATTAACCAATGAGAGATTGATATCTTATGAATCATTGAATCATTATTGAGACTAGCTTCTTCATTTTGTGTGAGTCTGGGGAGATAGAGCTGCTGTCCTTCTACCAAGTCTGTTGTAAGGTTACCAATTAGGAATTTGCTGAGATCAGATGTTTAGGCCTAAAAGCTGAAATATCACAGCTAAGCTGTAAACCACACCACATATGCCACTTATGCTTATAAGGGCAAATGCAGAAGAAGAAGAATGATCACAGCTACATGTTGCCACCCATCCTCTTAGGCAAAACAGTGATTAATTGTTTTCCTCTTTTTCTTTTTCTCAACAATTGTGTCTAAGAATATAAGACAAGTTAATTCTTGAATACGATCATAGGGAGGTGTGTAGGTACAGTGACTAGCATGCTGCCTACTAGCACATAGGTCATGTGTTTGGATCCCCTTTTAGGTCATGGGTTCCCCCATTGGCCTTGGCTCCTAGACTGAAATGGCTTTCGGTGACTACCAGCAAGTCACTGATTGAATGATAGGTGGTCTTAAATACACAGCTAGTGTCATGCACACATCCACTTCTTGCCTTGACCAGGGGTCTTTTACTATACTTACTGATATTGCTAATTTCCTCCATGCAATTTACCTGTCACTTATATAGTACTGATTACTTTTTTTAGCTTTTGTATCTAGTTTATCATAAACAGTATTAAAAATATATGGTTAAGCACCAGCAAGGAGATCAAAATTAGAATTTTGAGAGCATGCATCTTCCCTATAGCAACATACGGATGTGAGTTTTGGACTATCTCTCAGTACTTAAGAAATAGAATAGGAGCTTTTGAGCTGAAATGCTATAGAAAGGTCCTCAGAATATCTTGGACAAAGAAGAGGAGAAATACTGACATC
The DNA here is from genome assembly GCA_905116865.2 of Candidula unifasciata. Classification (NCBI taxonomy): domain Eukaryota; kingdom Metazoa; phylum Mollusca; class Gastropoda; order Stylommatophora; family Geomitridae; genus Candidula; species Candidula unifasciata. The sequence goes on from CAJHNH020000107.1 coordinate 257,278, forward strand.
TTGAAAGATCTTAACATCAAGGAAGTTTGGCTAATAAACAGGAAGCCGAAATATTTTGGTCATATCAAGTGCCACGACAGATTTGAAAAAGTAATAGCAGAAGGCATGGTACCAGGAAGGAGGGGCAGAGGCCGACCAACACGAAGATGGGCACAAGATATAAGTGACTCCTTGAGTATGAAAGTGCATGAGGTGGAAGAGCTGGCGAAAGACCGAGTTTCTTTCAGGCAGACCGTGATGAGAGCGACGTTCTGCAAAGGACCTGCTACATGATGATGATATATATATATGTTGAGATTTCCTGCTAATTATTTTAATATTTCCATTTGTATATCTCCAGTTACATTGGCAAGGGCTTTGTACTAGCCCCACCCAAGGCAGTTTGGGATGCAGTGAGAAATCCTCGCACTCGCTTTACATACGATGACACCCTTAAAGTAAGACTGTGTTTCTTTCTTTTATTGTGTTCTGACATTGCTCATAGTCAGCTATGGTAGTTAAGTGGCTTGATCACTCACTTGCCAACTCGTTGAGTCTGGGCTTAAACTTCACTGATGAGTTTGTTTGGTGCAGTGTGACTTAGAAATGAACATAGCATTGGAAACATATGTACTAGAGTTTGTTTCCAAATTTCCAAATAAAAATGTAGCATGCACGTGTTGGGGTGGGGGGTGTAAGAATTAATTAACCCTACCAGACCTCAGGTCCTGAACCTAACTGCCTCCTATACCTGCTGAGCTCCTGGGCATTAACGCAAAAAAACCCAACATGATATACAAAAATATTAGTGGTTAGAATAAGATAAAACTTGGAGACATTGTAGAAAATAGGTTTACCTTTTATCTAGCACCAATATTTCACTTTCGTGTGCTAAACCACCCAGCAGTATCAACCTTGTTTCACAAAGTGAAATGAAAGTAAATGTTGCTGTTTGAGGGACACGCCCCCTTCTCCTTCTTTCGATCTATTTCTAGATTTTTAATTTTCAATATTCTCATCATTCCAGCTCTCACTGACTGTGTCACTTCAACTGGGAACTTATTCTTCGTGAAATTATGACTCCGAAGAGTCTGAATCAACCAAAGTATCGATCACCTGTTGGACTGTGAAAAGCGTAGACCTACTTCACTTTCCTGTCGAAGTGCTTGGTTCATCAACCGCTCGTTTTATTGTGAATTTTCAGAATTTGTTCATGTTAAACCACACAAATTTAATCCAAACACATGCGGGCGGACATCTGAGAAGACTATCCACGAGATCTGATTATGATTCGATGGTTATTTTTAGTTTGTGATACATTGTTTTCACGTAGTAAGAAAATTCCCAACATTGAGGGACAGTGGTTTAGCGGCAGGTTTGGAAATTCCCTTAATAGTGGGCCAGCGGTCTGGTAGAGTTAAACTTAAAAATATGCCGGCATAGTATAGAAGCATAGCTTCTGTAATGTTCAAAAATTCCATTTTTAAGGGGTACATTATACTTTTACTGAACTTTAGCGTTTAAAAATGTGTAGTAAGGCAAGACTGAAATGCTATAGAAGGATTCTCAGAATATCTTGGACAAAGAAGAGGAGAAATACTGATATCTTAAAAAATCTAAACTTCAAGAAAGATTGGCTAATAAACGGCATCCTGTCTCGGAAGCTGAAATATTTTGGTCATCAAATGCCACGACGGGTTGGACAAAATAATAGCAAAAGATATGGTACCAGGAAGGAGGGGCAGGGGTCGACCAACATGAGGATGGGCACAAGATATAAGTGGCTCCTTGAGTATGAAAGTACATGAGAGCTGGTGAGAGACTGAGTTTCCTTCAGGTAGACCGTGATGAGAGCAAGGTTCTGCAAAGGACCTGCTACATGATGATGATGAATAAGGCAAGTTACTAATCAAACCTACCTGTATGGGTTCCGGGGCCTCATTGTGGGGACAAAATATACCAACTGCCTACCCAAAAACATTTCATAAGAGACTAATTGGGAGCTTCCTTCAAAGTCAGAGTGCATATGCTGATCACATATTATGCGTTGGATGCGACTGATTGGATGCGACTGAAAGGGTTAAGAAGTAGAAGATGATGCATTCTTAGATGCAAAATTAAATTTGTCTTCTTCTCATCCTCCTTTATCATTCTGAGCTCTTGAGGTGGATTACTGCAGAAATGATCCACCTCCATTCATATCTTTGATAAGTCTTCTGTTTCTACTTGGTGACTCCAAGTGTTTGCAGACCTTCTTCTTTGTCTGCTTTGTGGTTTTCTTCATTTCTTCAATTTAACTTGATTTTGAAGCCTAGATATTTGATTTTGAGGCCTAGATATTTGATTTTGAAGCCTAGATATTTGATTTTGAAGCCTAGATATTTCTTTTAGAAGCCTATATATTTGATTTTGAAGCTTAGAAATAAATTTTTACAAAATGAGGACATACTGCCCCACTCTGTTTTATACCATATTATAGGTGCAACATTATAGTAAATTTAAAATATGTGTGCCTATTTTTTATAGCTTTACACATAATTTTGCCTGCATTGTAAAATAATTCCATACAGAATTGGCTGGTGTTCTTTTTAAAACATTTCCTGTGTTTTCTTTTTCTTGTCCACGTCCACAGAAAGTGGATATTATAGCAACAATTGATAACACGCTTAAGATAGGTAAGTTGTTTGTATAAACAGACAGTTTTTGCTGTTGGAGATTGCTTTTTGACTTTGCATTATACAGGGACCATGCTGGTGTAGTGGTTAGCGCACTTACCTACTAACACAACTGATCCCCAGAAAGTTCGGGATTTTCTCATACCTGACCCGTGTAACCATGGGTTTGATTAGCCTGATAAAAGGGCTTCTTCGTTGAAAAATGGTGGTGCTTTATTAATATCATACCCCAGATGACGTCACAGGACAGTCCAACATTTTAGAGGGTGGTGTTTCCCGGCTTTCTGGTACTTTTAACGACCCCAAAACATCTAGAACTATCCCTAACCCCAACCCACCTACATCCCAGGAGAAAGTGCAGCCTCGGTCCCATGACTGCATGCAGCCTAGGTCCCATAACTGCATGCAGCCTGTCTACCACCCCCTGGAATTTTAGACTGTCCCGTGACCTGTGTGTTTACCCTGTTTGGGGTAGGATAATAATAAAGCACCAAAATGTTTCTTCATTTCTTCTCTTCCTCTAGTTACCTCATTGAAATATTGGAGGAAACTGTACGGATCTTTTTTGTTTTCTTTCTAATACATTGCATAAGTTAACCTCCATTTGTTTAATATCATGAAAAGATATAAAACCAAACAAAAATAGACCAGTGAATTTGTTTCAGACTGTTTTTGATGCCATCGTCCCAACTTTTTAAAATATATCTTTAGAGTGGCCATAGGCAGCAGGACATTCTTGTCAGATGGTCACACTATCTCATCTTTGCTCACACACATGTCCCATAAATTCTTCTTGGGCATCACTTTGTAGACAGTTAAATCTTCTGCTGATAAAATGGCTGTCTACTAAAACGGTCACTACTGTCTGTTGTACCACTTCTTGGAGCGGTGTAGACAGGAAGTTTATGAGCCTAAGATTGTAGGGCTGCATCGCTAGTGCTGTTACCATGGACTGGCGGTTAGGATGTTTAATTTTGCCCCCTGCAGAAAACCTCCATCACCTTACCGGGGGGTCGAACCCGGGTCTCTCGTAGAAAGCTCAGTGTTCTGCTATATATAAGTTTTGTTGCTTTATAACCACATTACCTATTGCTTGTGTACACAAAATACCATATTATTCCTCATGTTTTATTTGATTTATGAAAATATCTGCATTGTAAATTCAAGATTTTTATTTTAAGATTTTTTCTTGTCCTACCTGTTTACATTTTAATGGGCTGAATGGGTACTAAAAAAAAAATTATGGTTTGGCAGGCTTATTGAAGAACTGCTGCTTGTAATTCTTCTTCTCCTTTTTTGTTCACCAGCTGTAAGCTGTGATGGAAAGTCCTCGTTGTTCATTCATTTGGGCTTTTGCTTTGTGTCAGAGCCTGAGTTTTGCTTGAATATCCATTTTACTGGCTCATTTGTGTGCAGTTGTTGTTCCTTGCAGCTTTGACAAATGCACTCTGCTTTAAAAGGAAGCTCCAGATTATTCGACTCCTACGACATGTTTGTTGGGAAGGTCTTGGGTCTGTTCTTGTTTTCCCCCACAGTGGGGCTCCCAGAACCCACACAGGAAGCTGGTAATTCAGTATACAGAAAAAAAATTTGAAAATAACCAGTGACCGGTTTGTTTTTGAGCTGCTGAAGACGGGGATAGAGTGCTTATGAGAATGCCCAGAGCACTGTGATATCGTTTCTTGAATCAAATGAAATCAAAAAGTAAAAAAAAAATTGTTTTTTTAATTATGGTTAATTTATTGCTGATCCCTAAGAGTTACAGGCTGGATCTTGTTTCTTTGTATCTGTTTACCAGTGTACCTTTACCATGAGAGCCAGCAGTTTTTGATGAAAGAAAACTGTGATATGTGTGTCTTGCATGGGGAAAGACAAGATGGTCAGAGATATATACTCACCTACTCAAGCATTGAACATGACAAGTGTCCAGTGAACCCAAACATCACCAGAGCTAAAGTAAGTGCAGTTTTATTTGAACGTATACACATACACATGTAGTGTGTAAAGATCATTCGTGTAGTGTATAAAGGAAATGGAAAAGGTTTACAAATTATAAAAAACATGTATTGGCAGCAAACAGCAACTATAAGAATTAATAAACAGTTGGGAACTTTTCAAACCATAAAGAGTGGAGTAAGACAAGGATGTGTACTATCACCTGATTTGTTTGTATTATGGATATATACAAAGCATGGCACACAGCACAGACACCTTAGTTCTTTTAGCGATAATCCTCAGTGATTCCAAACAGGTTAGTTTCTGCTATTTGGAGTAACTTTTGCTGTGAACTAATTACATTTCCATGCCTGAGACATTCCCACACTTGTGGTATTGTCTGTTCATATGCCCGTTCCCTTGTCGCACTTAGACATCCCGGATAAACATTTCCAATGGTCACATTCAACACAACTGGTTTTTGAAGATTCATACAGAAACATTGATTGATTTAATTTTTTTTTTCTTTTTTTTTTTTTTTCAAATATATTACATTTCAGTCGCAATGATCAGCGGGCCACTTGCTAGGCCTCAGCGGGCCAGATCTGACCTGCTGGCTGCCAGTTGAATAGCCCTGTACTAGGATATGGTCCATCAGTGTGTTACTAAAGCCAAAAAAAGGAAAACAAAGAAGAGTAACACTGTATCATACCATACAACTGTGAAGCAGTTGAGAAAAGTTATAGACATCTCCATGGCAAAGAGTCAAGCCATTTGCCTTGCACTGTGAAGGTCATGGGTTTTTCATTGGGCTTTTAACATAGTAGGTCACTGTATTAAAAGGTGAGGATGGTCAGTATCTTTACTTTATAGAGAAACTCCATGTGAGGTTGTTTTTTGTTTGTTGTATTTTTAATCTTATTCAAGTTGGTCAAAACCTCGCTCTTTATTTGCGTTTAGAACTTTCAGTCAATATATCAGATAGAAAGGCTTACTGTTTTTAGTCGTGGCATGTTTGGCTTCTGTCAATTGTTAACCATTGTATTTTCCTTCATATGTAGACTGAAAGGATATAGTTCTGTCACCCAGCTACTGAGCTGCTTGCATGATTATAGCATGATTCGACACCATAAACTGCAGATTTTATTTGAAATACTTTTTAAATGTGCCCAACGTAGTTTGTGTTGTGAACTGCAGATTCCGAAAATTATGAGTGGCCAGTTTCCAGAGAACTGGTATTGCCTTATGCAATTGATTACAAGTGCAACTGCTAATTTGTTGTAACCTTGTTACGATGAACTGCATTTCTAGTGCCAGACTGTGTTGGCACTTCCGACGGCTGTGTTATGCATTTGATTTTTGTGTATATGCTGTTGGCTTTGGTGCTACTGTAATCTGTGTCAGTTTTTTTCACATTGATGGTGATGAATGTTCTGTTTGGGTTTCATTGGCACATGAACAGATCTATTTCAGGGTGACCCGTTTGCTGTGGAGTTGGAGCTGTGATACTTGATTACATAAAATTTGCACTGCTTTGCAGGAGAGTCGATTAGTTATCCATTATGCTTTCATGCTTCCTGGAAGCTCTGTGGCGGAGCGGCTAGACACATGCCTGCAAATTGAAAGGTCATGGGTTCCCTCCCAAGCGGAACCTGACTTTTTGAGAAAAAGACCTTGGCTCCAAGGTCAACCCAGCCTTGCTCAAGGCTGGGTACCGGGTGCGGTCCTGGGAAGTAAAAGCGGTTGGCATGATGCTAACCACATCACCCGTCTTGTGCTGATTGGGCTATAAAATATAGATCTAGCCATAGAAGCCTAAAGGCGTGGGAAAAGGTCCTTTACTTTTTTTTAAACTTTTTTTTTTTGGTTCCCACGAATTTCAAATTTACAAGATCTGTGTCACAGAAACTCTGCCTGAGATTAAATGAAATGTTTGATGTTCGATTTTAGGTGTTACCTAGTGGTTGGATCATTGAACCAGCCAAACAAGATAAAAAGACCTTCTCTATTGTGACCTATTTGATGCAGGTATGTTGTTGACTATTCTGTAAACTTTGTTTTGAGTCCTTATTTTCCAATTCAGAAAGGCATGTGAGTTAATAAATATTATGAGTAAACATTATTTGAGCTTATAAATAACTGGGGTAAACTGCTGGAATTTGTGACATTGATAAGAAAGTGAATGAGAATTTGAAATATTGACAACAAAATTTACCACAAGAGCCAGAAACATTAAAAAATGTATTGCAGAAATATGCCACAAAAGTTGAAATATATTCAGCATAATTAATTAAAAATCACTGGCATCATGAGAGCTAATAGGCTGAAATGGTTGGGGCATATTGAAGGAATGTCAGATGACAGAGAAGTAAAAACTGTATACACAAGGGAGATGAATGGTCGTAGACCACAAGGCAGACCAAGATGAAGATGGAGAGATAATCTCCAAACAGACCTGCAAACACTTGGTGTCACCAACTGGAAAGAGAAGGCCAACCAAAGAGATAATTGGAAGCGGGTGATATCTACAGCAATGAACCTCAAGGGCTCACAATGCTGAAGAAGAAGAAGATAATTAACTACAAGAGCCAAAAATGTAATTAGGATATAGTCTTTAAGTTTGTGACATTGGTAAGAAAATGATTGTTTTCCCATGGAGCATAGGCAGTCAACCAGCTTTAGGCGTGTAATCCCTTTGCTGTTGTATCCAACTCACCCCAGATCCTTCTGGTCAGGTATTACAAATAACTGTCTCTTTTTGGGCTCCAGGGCCTCGTGTAGATAAAGAGAAAATACCTTCTCATGAGAATAGACCTATTGATCCTTAACAAGCATGTGTTCAAAGATGACAAATTAAGGGATTCTTCTTCTTCTTCTGCCTTTCTATCCCCCAATGGAGCTTAGGCCCTCAACCAACTCACGCCAAGTCGTTCTAGCCTTCGCTATTACATGGAGCTCTCCCCATGTCCTCCCCATCTTTCTAGCTTCTTTCTCCAGCTCACTTCTCTGTGGTTTTTTTTTTGGTGGTGGGGGGGGGGGCATTCCTTTATTCTTATACCCCTGTGGGTTCCAATACAAAGAGATTCTAGTTATGCTGCTCTCCATTTTTCTCAGAATGTGTCCTATCTAACGCCAGTGTCTTTTCCTCACCTCCTGGTCCACTGGAGCTTGCTTAGTTCTCTCCTAAAACTCTACATTTAATTCCCTCTATTCTGCGCAGGCACCAGTTTATAAATGTCTGAAATTTATTAGTAATCGCCTTATTTGTTTTCCATCCATGTTTCCGCCCCATACAAAAGTACTGATTTGACATTAGAATAAAAAATTTTAAGTTTTGTATTTCCTTTAATTCCTTTTGACCTCCACAACCTCCCTAGTGCTATGAAAGCCCCTCTTGCCTTTTGTATTCTTATTTTAATATCTCTATCAGCTCCCCCATCTGTATCTATATTACTGCCTAAATAGGTGTACGAATTAAGGGTTTGCTGAAATCTAATGTCTTGAGATGAAAATACAGAGATATCACTGTCTAACTGTAAACCACATCATGACAGTGGCCCTTCTAGGGGGGAATGCAGAGTTAGAAGACATAAATACTAACGGTGACCACTTGTGTTACAATCAAACTGTAGTACATTCATTCCATTCTGCTTACAGATTGATTTTGGTAGTCATTCTGACGGCTCAGACAACTTGCCATTCCAAGACATGATCTCCCGCTATCCTCTCAGCATCGCTGACCTGCAGCAGTACCTCAAACCAGCAGTTCAGATGCTACAGCAGAAATCCTTGTCCTAGATACTCACCTCAAGCCTCAGTCCAGAAAGAAATGTTTATTTTTTTTATTTTTTAACAAGTTTTTAAAAAATTAAAACCTTTTTTTATGTTTCTTGTCCGTAAGTTTATTCTTGATGACAATCAAGTTTGTAGAAAACCAGTTTTGTATTCTGCCCTTATGTCTGTTTGAAACCTCTGTTTCTGCTGTGAAGAAATAAAACCTGACATGGTAGATTTATTACTAAACCTTTTCTGTTCGAAACTGACATTCAAACTGACATTGCCTTGTGCCTGCAATGTTATCTATTCTTTACTTGTCAGAAGGGAGATATTTTATTCTTGCAACTCACTATTTTAAATATTGTTGGGTTTTATATATATTTTCATTATTGTTATTATTTAATGGAGATAAATCAAATGACTATTTTTATTTACAGGCATTGCTCACATGAATGTTTTTTGAAATATCATTGCAGTTTTTCTGAGATTTTCTCCCAAAGAAATACTTTCATTTAGATCATTTGCAGACACCTTGCAACTGTGTGGTTGCTAATCATCTCAGTGTTGCCTTAATGTTTCTGAAATTATTGTTGCTGTGATTACAAATCACTTTCAAATGCAAGTATTATGTATATTTTTGCACTGTGCACATGGAAGTGGTGATGTACACATGTAAGTGGTGATGTGCCTATGTAAATGCCAGGGTGATACACACATAGAAGTGGTGATTTGCACAAACACATAGCATTGGCAAATTGCACATGGAAGGAAGGACATGTGTAATACTGGGGGCATTATACAGAGTTGAACAGCACACTAAAAATGAGAATTGTCTTTTATTATGTATATACCAAGCAAAATGTTGAATACCTGACACTTTTTTACATTAAAAGTAATCTCTACTTCAAACAGACTGAATATATAATGTAAAACAACAACACAGTATACTCACCTTTGTTTCTAGAGAAAAAATGCCATTTGCATATTCAATCCTAATCTATGGTGCAGAATACTGGATGATGAAATTGAAATTAGAAAGTCAGATTGAGATTCTGCAAATGTGGATGTATGGAAGAATACGTTGATTTCATAGAAACAAACAATCAGAGTTTATTAAGAGATTGGACGTGAAAAGAATGTTGAAAGAAGTTTTGACCCCCCCCCCCCCCCCCCCAAACAAAAGAGAGACAGATGAAATATTTAAACTCCTTCAAATAACTTTGCAATTGCTTGCCATTTTTATTCAAAACTTGCCTGCCATAACTTGACATAGCTCAGATCAGAGGACTAAGCAGGTATCCAGTCCGTTCTCATGAGATGTGAAGCAGACTAGAGGAAAGGAAGTGCTTTATAACTCCTTTTGGCAGAGTTTACTCTACCTTATATATAGTTTCAAGGTTTATAGTTCATATGCCTTCATAATTATTCCTGTATGCTACTTTTCACATTTTTTAATTCTGAAAGAATTTGTGACACATTTAACATTTATCCTTATCTGATACAGCTAGGCAAATTAATCCTATACCCAAATGTATGGCATCATCATCATCAGGTGCCTTGCCGACTGGCGTGCGCGATCCTGCAACATGTATCAGTTCGTGTGCCGACACACCTCCATGCCATGCAACAAGACTGTCAAGCATCTTCTCTCGTTGTTTTCCTTTATCTCTCCTTCTACATATCTTTCCAGTGGTCACAACATGTTCTATTTTCCCTCTTCTCAAAACATGGCCTAAAAATGATGACTGTCTACTTCTGATGTCTGTGATAAGTTGTCTTTGGGCTCCCGCTTCTTTCAAAACCTCCTGGTTGCTCTTTTTGGCTGTCCAAGGTATTCTAAGCATTCTTCAGTAAAACCACATCTCTGAGGCCTCCAGAAATTGTTTGGCCTGCCTACCGATTGTCCAGGATTCACAGCTATATGTTAAAACTGGATGTATGTAGCAAGTAAGAATTCTTTTTCTAACTCTCAATGACAAGGATATATTGCACAAGATGTTTTTCATTTTATAAAATGCAGTTTTTGCCTGTCCTATTCTATTTCTTATCTCAGTTATGCATCTTCTATCTGATGTTATCCATGTGCCCAGATATTAAAATTTCTGTACTTGTCCTAAAATAACACTATCAACTTTTATTACACACTTAGGAATAATTCGTTTCTTTGATACCACCATTACTTCTGTCTTCCCATTATTCAAACTGAGGCCCATTCATCCACTTTCTAACACCACAATGTCTATCATTTCCTGTAGTTCTTTCTGACTTGTTGCTATCAAGACTGTCATCAGCATAACGTAAATTGTTTATATTGTGCCCACCAACCACAATTCCGGGCATATCAATTAAAGCTTTCATTATATATTCACTGTATATTGAAAACAAATCAGGTGACAGTACACATCCTTGTCGTACGCCCCTCTTTATGCTTTGAAATGTACCTAAACAGTTGTTAATTTTTATAGCTGCTGTTTGCTGCCAATACATGTTCTTTATTATTCGTAGATCTTTCCCATCAATGTTTAATTTTTCCAAAAGTTTGATTACTTCTTAATGCTTCACACAGTCAAATGCTTTTGTATAGTCTATGAAGCATATGTACAAATCAGTCTTTACTTCTATAGCTCTTTCTGACAATGTCCTTAGGATGTATATGGCATTGTTTGTACCTTTTCCTTCTACAAATACACATTGTTCATTGCTGATTTCTGGTTTAATTTTGTTTCTTATTCTTCTCATAATTATTCTCAGTAAAATCTTAGTCATGTGACTCATAAGACTTATTGTGCGATGGTCTTCACATTTTATAGTGCCTGGTTTCTTAGGCAGAGCTATATATTTGACTCCTGTGAGATTTTTTCATGAGAGGATCTGGGAGCGAGTGAACAGTACGGAAGCACAAATTGATCATTACGGTCTGAGTAGAACAGCACTACAGGGAGTTACTAGGGGATCTGGCCGACGCTTAACACTCAAGGGAAAGGCGAGACAGATTTACAGTCAGACAGCTACTGGTCTCATCAGAGTTTGAACTTTTTCGTTTTGCTGCTGAAGTTGGGGATGGAGCTTTTATGGTAGTGTTCCGAGTGCTGTGATGTTGATTCTTAATTCAACATTCTCAAAGATGTCATACTACTATTTTTGGGTAGGGAATACATTTTCTTAGCCTCAGGAGAGAAGGATAAATAAGTGCATGATTGGTGTGTTATAAATTACCTAGAAGTTGAATATGTGAAAAGTAACTTACAAATGTTAGTATGAAGACTTGTTCTGTAATTCACACTTCATAAGTTTAAATCATTCATTGATATGCATGGTCAGTAACATTATTGTCATTGAATTATTTTCTTCCCTCACCCCTTTTTTTTAAAATCCCTGCAGTTGAGCATAACCCCTTAACTATCATCATCTTAAGCAAGTCTTTTTCAGAACATCATTCTTATCATGGAATGTCAGAAATCCACTCAATCAACTGTCATTTGTCCTGCCTTGTGAACTTTCATTCTTAGGGTATGCTTGGGACATTCACTGTCATGTTCTTCATCTCCTGCCATTTCTTCCATGAATGATGCCCTCCATTAGTGTTTTCTCCAACCTGTTTAGATTTTTAATATGGCCGAAGTGTTATCAAGTTTAGTTTAGGAGTTTATTGAGATTCACAGTGTAGTTTCCTCTTGAATTCCACATGTGCATAGCTTAAAACAACATCACCAGTCTTAAGCAACCCTTTAGCTTTCCTTAAAAGGGGAAATACTGTACTCTATGATACCTTTGCTAACATCAAAGACCTTTGATCGACTCAAACCAAATCACTGTATCCCTTTGTACTCTAGATTATGGTCACCTAAGTCTAATTTGTTACTGAATTATTTACTGTTAAATGATATTGTTTCATTGTGAATACTCAGTCTGTAATGTCGGAGGTGAATTGTTGTTTTCTTTTAACACACAGCGTATCTTTTGCATACCATAGTAATTGAATAAGATGAAGTATTATAACTGGGATGGGTTTTTTTTCTCTTTTTATTTGTAAATTATTATGAAATTTTGGTTTATTGTGTTTGTTACACACATTTATGTTGTAGGGTTATGTCGTATGAGCCGATTGTTTAAAATATTTTACTTGCACCAGCCTTGACCCAGATGTGAAAATATTTCACTTGCACCAGCCTTGACCCAGATGTGGTGGCTGTCATTAGTTTAAGTTGTTTTGTTCTCTGCCCTAATCAGTCTTTATGTTTTTGCACCATCTGAGGTGTTAAAGAGAAAAATTATTGAAAATACATAATCAGTTACCAAATGTATGTTGTTCCCTAGCTCAGGTAACCAGTCTTTATGTTTTTGCACCATCTGAGGTATTAAAGAGAAAAAGGATTGAAAAATACATAATCAGTTTACCAAAGCATGTATGTTATTTCCTAGCTCAGGTAACCAGTTTTTATTTTTTGCATCATTTGAGGCATTGAAAGAAACTTTCAGTGAAGATATGCCAAAACATCCCAAATACAGGATCACATATGGGCCGAAGGATATTAGGCGTTAAATAGTCTTCAGTAGTACACAGATAGATCATTACGGTCTTAGGAAAATGGCGCTGCGAGTTACCAGGGGATCTGGCCGATGCTCAACACTCAGGGGAAGGATGAGACAGATATACAATCAGGTGGTTACTGGTACCATCGGAATTGATCATTGGTACCATCTTTGCTTGCTGCTGAAGATGGGGGCTGAGCACTTATGGGAGTGTCCTGAGTGATGTAATGTCGATTCCTATTTCAACATTCAACATTAGTACACAAACAATTATATCGCAGAGTAAGAAATAAATAGGTGTGTGTTTTTTTTATTGGGTTCCCCCTTTTTTATTCTCTGTATTTGTAATGTAAATGTTATTTAGTTGCAGAATGCTTTTCTCTGTCTCTTTTGACAGTTTGATCCTTTTAGATACTTTATGATTATTTTTTTAGTAACTTTCCAATAAGTTATTACTGATGCACAGAAGTGAATCATGGACAATCAGCTAATTAGTGAAATATTGTGTGGAAACTACAGGAATGTGGTCTTATAAGTTAAAAGTGAGAAGACCATGGATAGATTATCAAAAGTAACCAAGATGTCTTGAAAGAAATGAACTCATGAAGAGAACTACTGATTACTTGTATCAGAAGCTGATGATCTACATGATTCTGAAAAAGGAAAAAAATTAGAGTATATCAGAAAAGATTAATAGGAAACAATGCAGAAGGTTATAGACAGACATTAGGACTACTGCCAATTCTTCTTCTTCTTTTGTCAAAATCTGCTTGTGCCGCTAGGCGTCGCAGTCTTTTAGATGATCGGCAACCGAGCCAGGGCGCGCTCAGTCGCTTCATGTGCCGTGATGTTATGAAGTCTCAAGTTGTCCATGACTCCTTCAATCCATCTTCTTCTTGGTCTTCCCCTGCCTCTTGGTGTCTCGATTTTCATGTTGTATGCTCTTGATGCTGGCATCGTTGGTTCCATTCTCACTAGGTGACCAAACCATTTCATTCTTTGCTTCTCAATAAATTTAACGATGGGTATGGTTCCACACAACCTTGTCTTACTCCTGATGTTACTGGGAACCAATCTGTGATGCCAGCTCTTGTTCTAATGGCGCTTTCACTTTGTCTATAAATAGCCCTAACACAATCTAAAATTGTTTCATTTATACCGTAGCTTTCAAGAACTTTCCATAATAAATTTCTGTTTACTCTATCGAAAGCTTTTTCTTGATCTATGAAAGCGATGTTCATTTGATGTCTGTGTTCTATTGTCTTTTCGCTAACTTGTCTTAAAGCAAAAATAGCGTCAGTACACCCTCTTCCTTTCCTAAATCCGACCTGTGATGGGCTCATGATCGGTTCTACAACGGATCTAATTCATTGTTCCAGAATTTTGGCAAACATTTTTCCTACGTGGCTTAGAAGGGAGATGCCTCTGTAATTGTTACAATCTTGCTTATTGCCTTTTCTTTTCCAAATTGGGACTATAAGGGCTCTTTGCCAGTCTATTGGTACAGTTCTTTCATTCCAGGCTTTCCTAAATATGTGGAGTAGCCAGGTGACTCCAATTTCTCCACAAGCCTGTATTTCCTCGGCTGATATTCCATCAACACCTGATGCCTTATTTTTGGGACTGCACCTGATTGCTTCTCTGACTTCTTGTTCGATTATTGTAGGCTGTTCCTCGTTTGTACATCTGGGTGTGAATGGTACTGTTTCCTCATTTCCTGTTACATTCAGAAGAGTCTGAAAATATTCTTTCCACCTTTCTCTGATCTTGCCCTCCTCATGTATGGGTTTGCCTTGACTATCATTGACATATTCAGATGGTTGGAATGGTTCATCTCTAGTTCTCATTTTTGCAATGGTTTTGTAAAACTGTCTACTAGATTTAGCACAGATTTTGGTAAGATTTTCCCCATACATGATCCAGGATGTTTCCTTGGATTGTTTAATTTCTCTTGCAGATTGTCGCCTGGCAATTCTTTACTTGATATAATCGTCATCTGAGCAGGATCTTAGCCATTTCTTGTATTGCTCCTTTTTACATTTCACTGCTTGTTTTACGTTATCATTCCACCATGCTGTTTTTTTCCTGAACGTTCCTCCTGTGTATCTAATACCACAGAGTGTTGTTAGGCAGTTCAGAAGAGTGTTCTTAAATTTTTGGCACGCAGCTTCCACATTGTCACTTGATGTTATTAGCTCAGCCATCTTCGCCGTCATTTCTTCCTGTACTTTTGCTTGGTTGTCTAGATTGCTTGGGTGTCTTATATCAATCATTGAGGTACGTACTGATGTTTTTGGTTTTTTGTTAATTGTTGCTTCGCTTAGATATACGATCAGCGGTCGATGGTCTGTATTTAAAGAGATGTTAGGAATTACTCTTGCGTCTTTTACTAAGCTTCTTCTCTTTTGTCGATTTAGTATGTAGTCCAACTGTGCGGCCTGGTCTGGGTTGCTCCATTTATACCAGGTGTTTATTTGGCTTTGTTGATGCTGATAGAACTATTGGTGACATAAAGGCCATGCTCTGCACAAAGTTCTAAGATACGCTGCCCATTGTAATTGCAGACTTTGCTGTTGTCTGAGTGTGGCCCGATATATTTCTCCCACGGTGTTCGCCTCTGCCCTATATGCCCATTTAGGTCACCTATTACCATAAGATCATCATTTGCATGTATCTGACTGATGACATTCGACACCGAGTCAAAGAAGTTATCTTTCTCTTCCAAGGTGCAACCATCATTGGTGGGTGCGTATACCTTCACAATGCTTGTATTTCTTGTTTTCCCGTAGAGTTGCAATACTATAATCCTTTCAGATACATATTCTATATTCTTTACATGTTTAGCGATATCCGGATGGAGAATAAAAGCGACTCCGTGAGTCGCTCTCTGCTCTTTCTTAACGCCGCTCCAAAATATGACATAGTTGTAATGAATTTCTTTTGTTATGTTGCCTTTTTTCCTGCAATCTGATATTCCCATTTTATCGATCTTATGCTTCATCATGAATTCTACTATTTCTGGTTCTTTATTTGTGAGACCACAAACATTAAATGTTCCGATTTTTGTCGCTTGGCTAGTTTGTTTACAATGAGTGAGAGATGGCTGACCTGTTCTCCAGCCCTGGTTGTTGTTACGTTTGATGGATTTTCTAATCTCATATATTGTTTCTAGAGCAGATTTTTGTGAACTCTTAAATCCACTGCCGATTTGCTGGACCTGACACAGATTCATCCTTAAGAGAACACTGAAAAACACGTAAATCACATCGAGAACACTGAAAAATTACACATCCGTTGAATAACACACACTGTTTACGTCGCCATCTTGTATTATTGTATTATATAAACCAATTGGCATGGTTTATATCAGGGCTCCACTTAAATGTGCATTTACTGTGTGCGCATATTTTCTGGATTGTTCCAGGGCTAAATTCTGTTCACCAGTTTTTTCAAATGCGACTGTAAGGGTCATTTCTTTTTATTTTCACTGGCACAGGAAGGGAGCAAGTATGGGGAAACATTAACCAGCTGTATCTGTCACATAAGAACGTTATACATAACGTAATTGACCACCTGTTTTCTGTCACAAAAGAAAGTTATATATAACATAAATTTATTAGCTGTATTCTGTCACATAAGAACACTATATCAATCTTTATTGCTTAGATTACTAGGTTAAATTCGTATATCCCATAGTATCTAAGTTGCCAAGAAGAAGATGGAGAGATAATGTTCAGACAGACCTACAAACGCTTTGTGTCCCTAACTGGAAAGAGAAGGCCAACTAGAGCGATTAATGGAGGCGGGTGATATCTGCAGCAATGAACCTCAAGAGCTCAGAATGGTGAAGAAGAATGGCAACAATTATTTTTATTATCATCTTCACTGTAATCGAATAACACCGTGTGGCGTTTGGTCACCAGTTGCTGTTGACCAACTGATCAATGGCATCCACCTCTGCAGTATGATACAATGAACTTGATGTTTGTATCATCAGCATTATCATCATAATCATATTCCTTGCCAGATCACAATCCCTGGTTGCCTGGAACTGCTGTCTTGATGATATCCCTCTATGCCATCTTTTCAGCCCATCCCACCTAATCTCTCTTGGTCTGCCTCTGCTCCTTTTTCCACTGATCTTTCCAGTTGCCACGATGTTCCCCAATGTCTCTCTTCTCATTATGTGATCAAAAAACAGTGTTTGTGATTCAGTCTGTTTTTCTTTATAAAATATCTTGGGATTATAATGTGGTGGTTTCCCGTTGACTTCCACATCCACATGGGTTATTTTAACCTGCACCTTTGGCAGTAATTTCTAACTGTCAGGACAAGTGGGTGCTCTTTGATGCTGATTTTGACAACATGAGAAAAGCTTTACACATCTAGAGAAATAAGTATGGGGTGACCCGTTTGCTATGAAGCTGAAACTAAGATTACCAAGAAGTAAGAATTCTTAAGGTTGTCACTTTAAAAATAACCTCTTATCTGTATGATTTACATATAATCATCATTGATATATTTTGAAGTAAAGTAATTTAGAGAGAAAACACTTTTAAAAATTGTTGAAATATTATGTATATTCAACCCTAAATATTCTACTAAATGCTGTTGACCACCTGATCAGTGCCGTCCACTGCTGTCAGTATGATTCAAAGGACTTAATGCTTGTATGTTTGAAGTTAAATTTGAAGCACCCTGTTGATTTTCAACAGCTTGAGAAAAATATTAACATCTAGAGATATGACACAGAAATTTGAATTTGTAAATGTTATCAATTTATGATTATCATCCATATGATTTGCAAATGATCATGCAAAAATCCTGGGGGGAAAAAGTTGCAGGGTGTGTTTTTTAGAGGCATTATTTAGTGATATTAATGGGAATTGGCACATATATTTTCAGCTGTTTGAAAAAAAAAATGTTATTTAAAGAGGAAACACATTCAAAATAGAAATCGTTAAATGTTACATATAACTCAACCCCACTAAGTGGTGCAGAAACCTAAGCAGTTACCAAGTAAAAAAAAAATAAGGTAATTTGATACATGGATAAATAGAATAATTGACAGTGCATGGAAACAAACAAAAAACAAATACAGAGGTTTTGAAGAGACTAAGAATAAGTAAAAGGTTGTAATAAATAAAACAGAATAGACATGAAATATTTTGGTCATATTAAAAGACATAAAATTATCATAAAAACCATCTTGGAGGGAACAGTTGAAGCCAAGTGAGCAAGAGGTAGCTGCAATACAGTTGGACAGATAACATCAAGAGATGGATCATGTTTAAAAAAATAGAATTTATCATAAAAAACCATCCTGGAGGGAACAGTTGAAGCCAAGTGAGCAAGAGGTAGCTGCAATACAGTTGGAAAGATAACATCAAGAGATGGATGACCAGCAGCTTATCGGAGAGTAAAACCCAGACGAAAGTCAGTAAACTTTTAAGATTCTTTGTAACCAACCGTCATTGTGAAGATGACACCTGATAGAGTGACTGGGTCAGTATATATAAGGTACACTCCTGGCCATTCCACATATTTGTAAGAATAATTTCCAGATATATGGCCTTTCGTCAGGAAACTGTTTTGGTGTTATCAATTATTGTTACTGATCATTAATGCTGCACTTATTGTAATATTTGTTACATGTAAATTAACAGAGAAATGGTAACACTTGACCATTTTAGATATGTTTTTTATTACTAATGACAACACAGCACTCTGCTAATATTTTTTATAGATAATTTGTTTAAAAAGACGCTGTTACACATGGCCACCGCAGATACATGTTGTTATGTAAAAATGTTCCTTGTAGAGAAGTGTGTCAAGTACCTAATGCCATCTTACATTCTGTACTTTGTGTTTTCCACATTCTGAGCTCGGCCTTCTGGTGTGGTCACTTTACAGCAGTGTTACAACATTATATTACACCAGTGATACAGCATCATATTACACCAGTGATACAGCATCATATTACACCAGTGATACAGCATCATATTACACCAGTGTTGCAACATCATATTACACCAGTGATCATCACCATCAGGTGCCTTGCCGACTGGCGTGGGCGATCATGCCTCTCCATAATCCATGATCTCCTGCAGCATGTATCAGTTCGTGTGCCGACACACCTCCATGCCATGCAACAAGACTGTCAAGAATCTTTTCTCGTTGCCTTCCTCTGTCCCTCCTTCCACAGATCTTTCCAGTGGTCACAACAGGTTCTATTTTCCCTCTTCTCAAAACATGGCCGAAAAATGATGACTATCTCCTTCTGATGTCTGTGATAAGTTGTCTTCGAGCTCCCACCTTTTTCAAAACCTCTTGGTTGCTTTTTTTGGCTGTCAAAGGTATTCTAAGCATTCTTCTGTAAAACCACATCTCTGAGACACCAGTGATACAGCATCATATTACACCAGTGAAATATCACATTACACCAGTGATACAACATCATATTACACCAGTGATACAACATCATATTACACCAGTGATACAACATCATATTACATCAGTGATACAGCACCATATTACACCAGTGATACACTATCATATTACACCAGTGATACAGCATTAAATTACACCAGTGATACAGCATCATATTACACTAGTAAAACATCATATTACACCAGTGGTACAGCATCATATTACACCTGTGGTACAGCATCATAATACACCAGTGATACAGCATCATATTACACCTGTGGTACAGCATCATATTACACCTGTGGTACAGCATCATATTACACCAGTGATTCAGCATCATATTACACCAGTGATACAACATCATATTACACCAGTGATACAGCATCATATTACACCAGTGATACAGCATCATATTACACCAGTGATACAGCATCATATTACACCAGTGATACAACATCATATTACACCAGTGATACAGCATCATATTACACCAGTGATACAACATCATATTACACCAGTGATACAACATCAGATTACACCAGTGATACAACATCAGATTACACCAGTGATACAGCATCATATTACACCAGTGATACAGCATCATATTACACCAGTGATACAGCATCATATTACACCTGTGGTACAGCATCATAATACACCAGTGATACAGCATCATATTACACCAGTAAAACATATTACACCAGTGATACAGCATCATATTACACCTGTGGTACAGCATCATAATACACCAGTGATACAGCATCATATTACACCAGTGATACAGCATCATATTACACCAGTGATACAGCATCATATTACACCAGTAAAACATCATATTACACCAGTGATACAGCATCATATTACACCAGTGATACAGCACCATATTACACCAGTGATACAACATCATATTACACCAGTAATACAGCATCATATTACACCAGTAAAACATCATATTACACCAGTGATACAGCATCATATTACACCAGTGATACAGCACCATATTACACCAGTGATACAACATCATATTACACCAGTGATACAGCATCATATTACACCAGTGGTACAGCATCATATTACACCAGTGATACAGCATCATATTACACCACTGGTACAGCATCATATTACACCAGTGATACAACATCATATTACACCAGTGATACAGCATCATATTACACCAGTGATACAGCATCAGATTACACCAGTGATACAACATCAGATTACACCAGTGATACAACATCAGATTACACCAGTGATACAACATCAGATTACACCAGTGATACAACATCAGATTACACCAGTGATACAACATCAGATTACACCAGTGATACAGCATCATATTACACCAGTGATACAGCACCATATTACACCAGTGATACAACATCATATTACACCAGTGATACAACACCATATTACACCAGTGATACAACACCATATTACACCAGTGATACAACACCATATTTCACCAGTGATACAACATCATATTACACCAGTGATACAACATCATATTACACCAGTGATACAACATCATAGTACAACAGTGACACAACACCATATTTCACCAGAGGTGTGTTTCCATTGTTAAGTTTTTAAACTGTTTGCCTCATACTCCGTTCACCTACCAGTCCGAAAGTAGTTTAAATTGGCATTTAGGCAGCCTTTTTATTTCTTCAAAAATTGACCTTGGTTCCCAGGTCAGCCCAGTATTAAATGGATACCAATGTCTTCTGTTTTCAAAATAGCGAATAGCAGCAGTGTTATTTTTTGATGGCTGTGATTTCTCTTAGAATGTTCTGTTCCCTTATCGCATACTGGTATTTTTGTGTGCATTTCCAATGCAAGATACATGTTTTGTGTGTGTGTGAAAATTGTGTATTGTGTTTGTGCCATGTCAGGGTGGGATAATGACCGATAGATTTTGCAGCCTCGACCCCGCTGCCTTCTCAGAGTTTTTATCACATCGGCCCACTGTCCGTGAAGACAGAATCTTGTCAGCAAGGAAGTGCAGCTGTCTAGAGAACAAACTTGATAAAAGCTGTCTCCAGAAACGGAATGTGTCGACCACTTTGTATGTGCGTGTGGAAAGGAATCGACATAAATGGTTAACCCAATGGCTATGGAGCAATGGGGACCACATTATATCCTGGGAAGTAAAGGCGGCCAGCACATTGTTGACCACATCACCACAAAGTGCGGATTGGTCTATTTAAATATTGGGTGTAGTGTCATTTATCTGATGCACCACTGATGCAATAAAGATCCTTCATTTGCTCTTATTCCTAAGGCTGTGGGTTCGATTTCATATATCCTTTGATTGGAAAGAGCAGAGATCCCTGAGAGTTGTTGGGTGGAGCTTTCTGTAGCGATCTTCCAGGTGATCAGTCACTCTGTGGAAAGATGCCAAACCACTTGGGTAAAACCCTGCATAATCAGGTTGATTTCCTACTGGTTTCCTTGAAAATAAAAGGGCAGACAAGCTGGCAAAGGCTGCTTGCTACCTCATTCGGCAGCCCTGCACACCTCAGAGCTTTAAAGAGCCATTCTGTGGCTTAGATTTTAGAGATTGAATTTAACACTGTCAAAACTAAAAAGAAAACTTCATGTGGTTTTTGGACAATGGTAGGAGAGTTACACCATAGAAGAGCTTGGAGCCTCACCGCATGATGTTTTGATATTCCCAAAGACAATAGAAGGTACACCGTAGCAAGCCTTCATTGTGAAGATAGCACAGAAGTTATTTTGTTTGTTGATCAAAAATCATGGAATGTCATGATTTGCTGCTGCTAACACTTCATACTTCAATAACAGTGTCGGATTTGAGATTACCTATTTACAGGAAAATGGCCACTGGGGGATGCAGGTTTCTTTAGCATGTTGTGACTATTTGAGTGAACAGTTATGTAAAAAGTATCAGTAGTTATATTATAAGGACTACTGTCCCAGTCTATTTGATGTTCATGAAGCAGATTTTATCTGTTTGGTCTCTGATAGACCAGATTTATCTATTTGATCTCTGATGGAGCAGTTTATCTATCTGATCTCTAATAGACCAGATTTATCTATTTGATCTCTGATAGACCAGATTTATCTATTTGATCTCTGATGGAGCAGGTTTATCTGTTTGATCTCTAACAGACCAGGTTTATTTGTTTGATCTCTGATAGACCAAGTGCATCTATTTGATGCTGAATAACTAGATGTTTCCATTGTATTCAGATAGACCAGATTTATCTATTTGATCTCTGATAAACTCATAATTGTCATCTTCTCTGTTCTACACAGCCCCAAACAGTATTTTTTTGGCAAACTTTCTTTTAAATGAGAACAGAAACATGGGAGCATGTTGTGGAAATCCCTAAGTGGGTTCCGTGGCCCCAATTTTGGTGGGAAAAAGGAAAAGACCCACCTGCACCCCCCAACAAGCATGTCATGTAAGGCATGCAATAATCAGGGTTTTGCTGAAACTGGATGTGTTGAGCTGTAATGTGCAGATATCACAGCCTTGCTGTAATCTGCATTACAGCCTGCCAACCATCCTTCTAAGAAGAACATAAGAAGAAGAAGAAGGAAGAAGAGAAGTGTACTTGAAGGAAAGATAGCAGAAGACAGCGAGAGAAAATTATTGTCAGCTTTTTGTCATGGCATCCAAGAGTATCAGCATACAAACTGAGACAAGCTGTTGAAGTCGCATGATTGCGATGGGGAGAGGCATGATTGTGATGGGGAAAGGCATGATTGTGATGGGGAAAGGCATGATTGTGATGGGGAGAGGCATGATTGTGATGGGGAGAGGCATGATTGTGATGGGGAGAGGCATGACTGCGATGGGGAGAGGCATGATTGCGATGGGGAGAAGCATGATTGCCCACCCCAGTCAGCAAAGCATTTAAAGATGATGATGAAAATTCTGTAAAATTTATTGATACTTTTCATGGAAGAAATCCAGAAATGGGTGTGTGTGTTTTTTTCTTTTTGTGCAGAAATTTATCTGCAAGTGATATGCTGCCTGATAAATAAGAAACTAAACGTATGGTTTTCTTAAATATAATATCCAACACTGTATCTGTTTATGTATGCATTTGTAAGTGTACGTATCTGTTTATGTATGCATTTGTAAGTGTACAGTGTCTTATACTGCACCTAAACCTTGTATGTGTGTATGTGAATATTGAACGTAAACAGCCTTTGTTGCCTCAATTGCTTAATATATGCACATGTTGGGGCCTTAAAAACAAGCATATTTTTCGCATGTTTTTTTTTTAATAATCTTCAGCAGACTATTGTACTAACTGTGCTGTTGCAAGTCATTCTTTTTTTTTTTTTTTTAAATTATTTGAATAAATTACAATCAAAGGTAATGTTTCTGTTTATGTTATATTTTAAAATATGTTAAACAATTTGTCTGTCTGTCCAGACGGACCTGCAAACACTTGGTGTCACCAACTGGAAAGAGAAGGCCACCAGAGAGATGAATGGAGGGGGGTGATATCTTCAGCAGTGTACCACAAGGGCTCGGAATGCTGAAGAAGAAGAAGTTAAACAAATGAATTTGACAGGTTTGCGTCCTTGAGAACATTAGACGAGGAGAGGAGTGGGTCAAAGTGCCACCTGAACAGTCAGACTTGTGTAGGGTCATAGTCACACTGAGCCAGGAATGCAGAGACTGGCCAGCAGGTGCCACAGAGGTGGAAATTCAGCAATTAATTCAAGATAATGCTCGCTCAGAAGATTTGATTTTTTTTACACAGACGGTTCAGTGTCAAAAGGCAATAGAAGTGCTTGGGGTTACTTAGCACAAGTTAATGGTCGACGTTTGGTGCTGGAGAGCCTAGCATATGATACTACAACATCCAGCTTAAGAATGGAGGTTGAGGCGGTCACTGCAGCTTTCCGCTGGCTAGAGAACACGACACACACACACATCGTGATTGTAACTGACTCAGAAAGCATGCTGAGGAAGATCAGGACAGGCATGCTTCGTGCAGAGTGGCATGCCTCGCTGCGGAGTTCACGGATGAGGGGTATTTTTTAACCAGGGTATGCCGGTGTGTTGGGAAATGGACAGACTGGCTGGCTCTGCACAACTTAGTAGAATACTGATGCATGATAAGGCAGATGTGGTTAGTGTCTCGTGGGAGAGCTTGTACAGGTCGGAGGAGCAGATTGATCACCACAGTGTGGTGAGATTGATGCAGTTGGGAGTGACGAGAGGTTCTGGCAGATGCTCGAGGCTCAGAGGAAAGGCAAGACGGACGTTTAATCAGAATGCTACTGGCACCATTAGTATCGGAACTCTTCGCTGGTTGCTAAAGATGGGGACGGAGCGCTTATAGGAATGCCCTGAGTGCTGTGATGTCTATTTACTGGCGGCCTATTTAGAACTTTTTTTGTAGATTGCATGAGGTGTCTACAATCTGCCATATTGGTCTGCTGTCCAGATTGAGATTTTGGCATCTCAGGACGGTATGGGAACCTTTAGCAGGTCATAGGAAAAAATCTGATCACTCGATCGACCTGCAGCTGGTTCTCTAACTTCCAATCTCTGATTTCCATTCTCCCCATCACACTGTTCCGAGAAAGATATATGTCTTTTATGATACGGTATTTCAGCTTTATGTGTTAATCCATTGTAAGGGACTTTTCCCTGTTTTATAACCCATCATCAGATGTTGTGTGTGTTTTGTTTAATAACTTTGGCTAAGGGATGCTAATGTGTCACTGCCTTCGACCTACCATCAGGTTTCATAAAGATGCACTGCTGAGCACTTACTTAAACTTTAGATTTGAATGTTGAATTATGAATCGACATCAAAGCACTCAGGACATCCCCATAAGTGCTCCATCCCCATTTTCAACACCAGACGAAGAGTTCCAATTCAAATGGCACCAGTATCTGACTGACTGTATATCTGTGTGCCCTTCCCTTGAGTGTTGAGCGTCGGCCAGATCCCCTGGTAACTCCTCGCAGGTCCATTTTCCTCAGACCATACTAATCGATTTGCGCTTCTGGACTGTTAACTTGCTCCCAGAGGGCCCTCACAATGTCTTGCTTGTTGTAAATCAGTTCACCACCACGTGGTACAGACCAGCCAGTCTATCTGCCTGCTAGTTTTTTAACACACCAGCATGACCTGGAGAGAATATCCAAAGGATGCTAACTACCCAAGACCTTTAAAGTGCTGTTTGCCACTCTGCACAGAGCATACATATCTCCACCTTTCTCAGCATGCTCTGTGAGTCAGTGACAATCACGGCATGTGTGTACAGCTGATTCTCAGGTCAGCGGAAAGCAGCAGTGACTGCCTCCACCTCCATTCTCAAACTAGACGTTGTGATATCATATGCCAGGCTTTGTTGCACTAAATGACCTCCATTCGCCTAGGCTATTAACCCCCATGCACTTCACCTGCCCCTCAACACAGAATCATCTGTATAGATAACCACATCACTTGGGCGGGAATAGTCATCTCATCTCATCTTTAGATCAGAAACTTTAGCTTTTTGAAGTTCACTACCCATATTAAATTCTGTAGTGAATTTATTATTAACAGTTCTGAAAATATATTTATAAATTGCCCTAAAGGAAGCAGAACAGCTGAGTTACAAATAAGAGACACATATTTATCTGTCAATATAATGACTAACAACTCCTACTCCCATTCACTGTGATAATGGTAAGTCGTTAGTTATTTTCCTAATGCATTCTAGCTGACTCATTATGATTAAAAGCTTCAATAAAATATTTGTGAATTTCAGTCAAAAATACTAACATAGCAGAGAATTACACTGAAACATAGATATCTTCACAGGCACTTCAGTGGTTTCTGACATCACTAGTCTGAACATCACTAGTCTGAACATCACAGTGTTTAGTAAGCAAACTTTTGAGTGGCATCGATATTGTCAACTGAAAGGCATTCTGGAGTGTTCCAGAAGACTTTAGAAAGTCACATTTTTACACTTTGCTGGGGGTAACTGCCTACCAGTCCATGAGAAGACAGTTGTAGACAAACTTGTCTGTTTACTCAAGATCCCACTAGGGAAAGTCAAGCAACAATAACAATTTTCAATTTAGACAATATAATACAGACCTCATGTGACCTCTGTGGTGACTGACTAGTCATTCACGACCGACACGTTGACCATCCCTCAGTATACTCATGTCATCTAGATTCTCTTGTACCTTGCGGTGCAAAGATGAACTATAACTTACAAGAAAGCACCTGTTTGTCTAGTTCATAGATTGGGATTTCTAGGGCCTCTGTGATTCCCTCTGTCCATCTCTTGTATGGTCGACCTTTTCTTTGCTTCCCGCCTGGTCTGTACATCATTGCTTGCTGTAGTATACTGTCAGCTGACATCTGTGTTATATGACCAAACCATTTCACCTTTTGTCTTCTAATGAAATCCAGAGCCACTGCTACAGCCAGTTTCCTTCAGATTTCATCATTTCTGTCTTATCTGTTCTTGTTATAGTGAGAGCCCTTCTCAGGAATCTTATTTCAGTTGTAAATATCATTCTCTCCAGACAGTGTCTTGGGTATTGTTCAGCGAAGCTTAGCAACACCTGGATCATTATATATTGTATTGCTCCAAGTGAGCTAGGACCTGCAGACCCCTCTTATTTTGAAGTTCTGCCATGGCCCCATACTTTCTAATTGTTGTACTGAAGTTCTTCTTCTTTTTCTTCTTCTTCTCTAGTCCTTTTCTGCCTTTCAGTGTCAGGTTTTGAAGAGGTATCAGGTGAGAGCCTTGACATGTTCTACGTAGATGTGCCTCAGCTATTCCATCTGTCTATAACTTGCGTGGTCGACTTCTGACTCTGTTTCCATTATGTCTGAGTGGCAGGGCTCTCTGTGGTGCTAGTCTTGACATATGTCCAAACCATTTGATCTGTTGTCTCTTGATGTAGTTTAATACTGTTTCCATTTCATCTTATTTTCTGATATCCTCATTTCTTATCCTATGCCTTCTAGTTATATTTAGGATTCACAGTAGGCATATCATTTCTTAATTTCAACTGAAGAACTGGGGTTTTATAGCAAAGGCAAATGGACGTCGCTTAGTGCAACAAAGCCTGGAATATGATATCACAACGTCTAGTTTGAGAATGGAGGTGGAGGCAGTCACTGCTGCCTTCCGCTGGCTTGAGAATCAGCTGTACACACATGCCGTGATTGTAATTGACTCACAGAGTATGTTGAGAAAGGTGGAGACAGGTATGCTCCATACTGAATTGCAAACATCACTTCAGAGGTCCCTAGTAGTTAGTATCCTTTGGATATTCTCTCCAGGTCATGCAGGCGTGTTTAAAAATGCACAGGTAGATAGCCTGGACGGCGCTGCACCACTTGGTGGCAAACTGATGTATGACAAGCTTGACATTTTAAGTGTCCTCTTGGAGCGAGTGAATTGTGAGGAAGCGCAAATAGATCATTAGGGTCTGAGGAGAATGTCGATGCGAGGAGTTACCAGGGGATCTAGCCGACGCTCAACACTCAAAAGGGATGCAAAGCAGTATAATAGCCAAAGCCACTGTGCACGACACTTGATTATATAATGAAAACATTAATTTTTACACATGTATTTATAATCAATATACACAAAAAAAATATTCTTCTGTATTTTTTTTATTACAAATGAAATCTCAGCAAGCTTTACAGACATGCCATTCGACAAAGAGTAAAGGTTAGCGACAATATATTGATTTCCATCACATTTTCATCGTATTACATTTGGGAAAGAAGTGATGAGAAAAAAAAAATTGTGCTTGAAGAAATGAACTGGAAAGAGTAAGCAGGTATAGTTTCGTTATTTTGTAGCAAGCCTTCTCTTGTTTTTCACATAAATAAATTGTTCAAAATGTAAGAGTCATTAGAAAATAAATGTATATTCTTGATGTAAGATATAATCCTGCAAACACACAGTTAACAGAATTTTAGTGTTCGACTTCCAACCTGTCGTTATATTTACTAAACTACAATTTTGTTTTGTAGCTCCTGTCAGTGTCTCAACTGGTAACTAATTGATTCGTTGTTGTATGTTTTTGGTTTTTCATTCTCCCCCTCCAGGTGCAGCCTAGCAGTTTGATATCAAATGATTCTAGGAGCCCCTACTTGAATGCCAGTGCAACAGACACAAATCCTGTATATCCCATTCTACCGTATTCAACAGTTTTTGGATACATTTTTCAGTGACACATAGTAACCCGCTATCCTATTTTATACGGGGACGGTAATATTCTAAATTGGTTCGTAAACTACTCCCACTTTTAAATATGACAAAGTTCTGATACAGATGGAAGACGATATTCACCCGCGGTCACATGAAACAATCAGAAACAATCCTCTACAGCTAGTGATTGTTGCCCTTAAAAGACACGGTAAAGAAGAGCACCTCAGATATTTATTCAAGGCATGTGGTCAGTTCCCAAAGTTTCACATTAGGAGACACATCATAGTACTGTCATTGTTCTCCTTACTGGCTGGTCGCTTGCGGTGGTGCCTTCTTTCTGGAGAACGACTCCTTGATTTTCTAGATCCATGCTTCCTCTGTTGCTCCAGATCGTTATTTGTTAATACGTTCTTGCATTTTTTCTTACCGGAAAACGCATTGCTAACTCGCTCTAAGATAGTCTTTACAGTTTTTTTTGCATCCGGAGACCGGCTTGTCTTTTCCTTAGGGGTCGCTTTAGGACTTAGCAGTTTATCTTTACCGGAATCAGAGTGCGAGCGCGAACGCCGGCACAAATCCGGAGAAATTGGTTTTCTTCTGTTGCCCTCTGTGGAGCTAGAGCATGAACATGAACAGTTTTTCGGGTAACCTGGTTTCCTTCTTTTGTGGTCTTTAGAGTTAGAACGTGAACGCCTGCACTTGTTAGAATTAGAACGAGAACGCTGAAATGTTTTCTTTGTACACGTTTGGCATCTGCTACAGCTACATCTGCATCTGCAACTAATGGTAATGCTTGTCTTTGAACTGTGCCTCCGCCGACGTCTGCGACGCCCTCTTCTATCGGGAGAGCAACTTTTGCAGCTTGACTCTGACCTGAGAGTTGATGAAATAAAAATATGCGAAATGAGATCTGTTAGTTTAAATGTTCCGACAGTTGTTGCTTTCCTTATTTGACCTGGGAGTTAAGAGATTAAAGTAGACGGCACTTGCCTGTGAATACACCGAGGTGTGTATTGAGCGTTGGGTGCTAGTTGTGTGTTTTCTGTCTAACAATGGACACTTGATGGGTGATGAACACCGTGGTGTGTATTAGACATTCGGTACTAGTTGTGTGTTTTCTATCTAACAATGGGCACTTGATGGGTGATGAACACACCATGGTGTGTATTGAACATTGGGTACTAGTTGTGTGTTTTCTATCTAACAATGGGCACTTGATGGGTGATGAACACCATGGTGTGTATTGAACATTGGGTACTAGTTGTGTGTTTTCTATCTAACAATGGACACTTGATGGGTGATGAACACCATGGTGTGTATTGAACATTGGGTACTAGTTGTGTGTTTTCTATCTAACAATGGGCACTTGATGGGTGATGAACACCATGGTGTGTATTGAACATTGGGTACTAGTTGTGTGTTTTCTATCTAACAATGGGCACTTGATGGGTGATGAACACCATGGTGTGTATTGAACATTGGGTACTAGTTGTGTGTTTTCTATCTAACAATGGGCACTTGATGGGTGATGAACACCATGGTGTGTATTGAACATTGGGTACTAGTTGTGTGTTTTCTATCTAACAATGGACACTTGATGGGTGATGAACACCATGGTGTGTATTGAACATTCGGTACTAGTTGTGTGTTTTCTATCTAACAATGGGCACTTGATGGGTGATGAACACCGTGGTGTGTATTGAACATTCGGTACTAGTTGTGTGTTTTCTGTCTAACAATGGACACTTGATGGGTGATGAACACCGTGGTGTGTATTGGACATTGGGTGCTAGTTGTGTGTTTTCTATCTAACAATGGACACTTGATGTGTGATGCCATTATGACTCCAGTGCTTTCACTTTCTTTAACGTTTCAATGCATCCATTTTATGCTGTGTAAACCTATGCAATTTTGTTTTCTAATCAACCTTGATGGGGTTGGAACCTATGGCATCGGGAGTCCTTGTGCAAGCTTGCTAACTAATACGGTACCGTGGCTAACTTGAATAAAGATATGGGCAATCAAGTTTTGTGGTCTTGCAGCATAAGGCAATCCCAGTCAGCACAAATAGACATCTCAGACAAAGCATATTCATTCCCACCCTATGCTACCAGTGCCAGACGTGGTCACTCACAACAAAACATAAAAGAAAATTAGTAACCATGGAAATGAGGTGTCTGAGAAAAGCAGTAGGAGTGACAAGAAGAGATAAAATCAGGAATGAGGTCATACGAGATAAAGTCGGCACAGAACCAATTCTAAATTACATAGAAAGACTGCAAATCAAATGGTTTGCCCACGTGGAGAGAATGCCTTATGATGCTATATCATTCAAGGCATATACTAAAAGAGGAGAGGGACGTAGAGCAAAAGGTATACCAAGAACACTGTGGAAAGATAACATCAGAGAAACTCTACAGCACCACGATGTGTCTATAGTCGAAGCAGCCAGAAGAGCACGAAGCAGGACCTTGTACCTCCCTCGACACTCGTAGCTGTAAAAGAGGATGTACAGCAGAAGAAGTTTTGTGGACATGTAATCAGAAGAGGTGCGCTCACAGTGTTATAAGTAAAACGGAGGTTTTTTTATTTATAATCAGCAACTGCGATTCAGGCCATATTCTCTGTAAAATAAAGGAACCTTTCCCTCGCCCTCACTCATATAGACTGTATATATGGCTGGACACACATTTTTAGACCAATCGACATTCGCTGGATGATATGATCAACATCACAACGGCCACTTTTACTTCCTATGACCCATGACTTTACCTGCTACCTATTGTAAGCTGGGCCGGTCATTTGGGGAAAAGAGGGGGGGGGGATTTCCGGCTTTATTCGGATTTGAACACACGAATTCCGGATCCCATTCTCTGTAGATTCCAATATATTCATTGTACAGCCAAAAGCAAATCAGGGAATAGCACGCATCCTTGTTGGACAGCCCTGTACACGCTCTAAAATGTTCCTAAATTGTTGGTGCTTCTTACAACTGCTGTTTGCTACTACCATCCTTCTGATTGTTCTCGGATCCTGTTCATCAACGCTTAGTTAACTGTTGAAATAGTTTGATAGCCACGTTTCACACGGACAAACATGTTTTTATATAATGCATGAGTGCTAGTTTGTTTTTGATTCTACATGTCTTCCTAACAGTGTCCTCAGAATGTATATGGTACTGGTTATGACATATTCATCTACAAATCTATATTGGTCTTCACTAATTATGATTTATCACGTTTAAATACGCCTCATATGTATTTTTCATAATAGCTTTGTTGCACGACTGATAACACTTTTTGTACAATGATTTTAACATTTTAAATCGCTGGTTTCTGCAACAGAAATATGAATACGAAGTATACTATATCATTAGAAATCTTCATACTGTCATAGATATCATCTAACGATTGAATTAGTATTTCTGTTCTAAAATCTGTTTAAAACCTCAATCTCCTCATGGTGCCTTTCCTTTCTGTGCGAACGATGGGCGACTGGTTAATGGTTTGGTTTATATAATGGATCAACATCATGGCACAGGGGTAGTAACCCATAAGTGCTCCCTTCTACTTGTAACTCAAGCCTAAATCCATCTTACTACCCAGAGACCAGGGGAAATTACTAGAAGTCCGCGTTAAAAAAAAATCCCAGCCTTCACAGGGGCCTGAACCCGGGACCTTCAGCTGACGCCATGTCTCGTGAAGATGGGCGACAGGAAGGGTCCACTGTAAGATGAACCTGTGGGGTAATTTATGTTTTTTTTTTTTTTTTCAGTGCTGTTAATTACAGACTATTCGGGTCTCTGGATGTGCAGAAGAACAAGACGTTTTTCATAAAACTAACAGATTTTGAGGATCCGAAGAGATAGGGAATAGAAAGCAGGTTACTGAAAGAAACACACAATGAAATATTTCGATCATATTAAAAATTATAGCAGAGTGAAAAGATGGCGGCAAGTGAGCAAGAGTTAGTCAGTGATACAGGTGGGAAGATAATATTAAGAAATGGACTGAAATCGGTCTCAGAGAAGGCAACAACAGGGAGAACTGTAGGTAGGTTAGTCAGATGTACCCCATCAGGACATCACACAAGCTATAAACACCCGGTGACCGAAAGTGCCACCATGCGGATAACGATCACCCATGGAGAGGTCCCGGAAACCCCGTTCAGCTGGTAGGTCATATTTATAGCCCCGCTATATTTAGGGTCCCCGGCACAAGCCAGGGTGGGGCTTCAAAATAACCACACACAAAAATGCATCCTACAAGGGGACGGCTTTTACAAAAGGGAGAACGGAGACCGTTGGTGATCCATTGCCAACGTTTATTGTGAGATTTTCGATACACTAACCTGCACCTTGATGTCCGTCTGCTCCTGTGAGACTGTCTGGGAAATTGCGAGATGGTACATTTTTGTCCGAAAGGATACGGTGTCACACGATATCTAGAAGGGCTACCTTTTCGACCAGCCCTGTCATCGTTTAATGCCTTGACATCTGTTAACTTCGAACAAGGGGAAACGAGTTATTACATTTTGTTTGTAGTAGAGTTTTATTTTATCTCTCATTATTATTCCCCTTTTCCTCTTTCCTTCTTCTTCTTTTTCTTCTTCTTCTTCTTTTTCTTCTTCTTCTTCTTTTTATTATTATTATTTCTCTTCTTCTTCTTCGTCTTCTTCTTCTGCTGTTGCTGCTGCTGCTACTGCTGCTGCTTCTTTTTCTTCTTCTTCTTCTTCTTCTTCTTCTTCTTCTTCTTCTTCTTCTTCTTCTTCTTCTCCTCCTCCTCCTCCTCCTCCGCATCCTCCTCCTTCCACCACCACCACCACCACCACCACCACCACCACTACTACTACTACTACTACTACTACTACTACTACTACTACTACTACTACTACTACTACTACTACTACTACTGCTACTACTACAACCACCAGCACCACTACCACCAGCACTACTACCACCACCACCGCTGCTACCACTACCACCACCATTACTATCACCACGATACCACTTCTACTACCACTTCTACTACTACCACCACCACAACTACTACTAGTACTGCCACTACTACTACTACTACTGCTACTACTACTGCTACTACTTATACTATTACTTCTACTTAGTTTGCATTAAAACTATTTTTAATTGTCAGTCACATATTTCGGACATTGCTGTACCACTTGTGCGGGAATGAGTCTCAGTAGATTCAGTCAAGCAGGTTCCATCTTCATAATGGTGGTTGGCTGCAATGGGTTCCCAAAATTCCCTGTCACTTTTACCGGCTGTATATATACACACACTCTCTCTCTCTCTCTCTCTCTCTCTCTCTCTCTCTCTCTCTCTCTCTCTCTCTCTCTCTCTCTCTCTCTCTCTCTCAGACTGTTGATGCTATCTTTTCACTTGTATCACGTTACTAGCCTGTCTTCAACTTGTTAGTTTTGTTACATTAACTTTTTCGGGTGCTTGGGAACACATCATCAATTCATCTATAACTGATTTAACTTTCCTCTGGTATTAACAAATTGAAACACTTGTTTTAAGTAACGCAAACTTTACTATAGCTACTTTTAACCTAACTCAGCGGGTAATTTTATGATTTAAAATGTGACTGTGATGTTTTATATAATAGCCACAGGGCGCAGAGATAGTAAGCAAATATTTGGTTAATGTTAATAATGGAGAGGACAACAGATGATTAAAATAGCGTGTCATTTAGGAACAATCTTTGCTCTTAAAATTACAGTTGGCATGTTGTAGTTTATATAGGGTGTATTTTTAAAGAGTTTTTGTTGTGAAATATTGCGGTTCCTATTTTTGTAATCACCGTCTATGGAGTTAATGTGTGTCGGATTTGGGTACTCATTATAGCAATATTCCAAATCGATTCTCATCATCATCATCATGTGCCCTGCCAACTGGCGTAGGCGCTCACGCGTCTACACAGACCATGATTCCTAGTTGCCTGAAAAAGCTCTCCTGGTGATTTCCCTCCGTGCCATAGTTTCAGCCCATCGAGCATCATCTCTCTTGGTCTGCCTCTACCCCATCTTTCACTGATCTCTTCAGTTGTCACGATGTTCTCCAATGTCTCTCTTCTCATTATGTAGCCAAAGAACAGTGTTTGTCTCTTTCTTATTGTTGTTTATAGAGATCTACTTTCATAAGCTTTTTTTTTTTTAAGCAATCGTTGTTAGTTACTCTGGCCGTCCAAGGTATTCGTAACATTCGTCTCAGAAACCACATCTCTGTTGCTTCCAAATTCTTCTTAATTTGTTCTCTGACATTCCCAGATTCGCTGCCATACAGCAGAACAGGTTCTATGTAATATTTTAGCACCCTCTTTCTGACATTCGATCCTACTGGTAAAATGTCTAACAATGTTAGGATAAGGCACTTGAGTATCAGGAAATGACAATATAACTTGTTGAACAAGCACATTTGAATACCTGCCACCGTTACGGAACACACGCTCAACCAAAAAATACTCCTTCTTCAATAGTTGACACCATTATAGCTAAGACCAGCTGCTAAAACACTCTTATTTAGCAGTGATACTATAAACTAACGGTTACGTGGCGCTTGAAACGTGACGTAATACACACATTTAATTGCAGTGGGTAAATAATTGATTTCAAAAAGTCTTCAGTCATTAAACACACACCATATAACATAAGGTTGCCATATCTGCGCATCTGAGCTCAAAGCATAAGATTTAAGCAAAACATTAATTAGATTAATTCTTGTATAGCATGCTTCTTGAGGTACAATAGTTTTTTTTTTTTTTTTTTATGGGAACACGGAATGCACACGAGGATAGGAGTTACCCACAACGTAGAGTGTTTTTTTTTTTTTTTTTAATGCGTCAATATGACGGAACTGTTTTACCCATTTGGTTAGGTCGACGTTAGTCTCCACAAATAAAGTAGGTCATTTTTCATTCACAAGTTTGTTGGGCTAGTCAACTTTCCTGAAGATTACGGGTGTGCCCCCTCTCTTGCTTGGTTTTTGCGATGTCTTGCATTACGTTTTCATTCCGAGAAAGAGAAGGACTGTGACATAGGTTGCAGCACTCTTCAGGCGGATTTTGTTAGACCCAGTTTCTCCATGTTTTCGGAGTGTTAAAAGCGCATGCGTGCTGAAATATACAACACGCGACACCCTATAACCTTGTGCAAAGTTTACGGGGCTCAGGAACTGTCAATCAGAAGTGAGCTACAGTGTATATGAGTGGGGTCTGGGGAGAACAACGTCGAACTTACCTTTCCTTTTATTTATTTTTTTATTTTTATTTTATTTTTATTTTTTTCAGCATCTACCTTTTTATCAACAGTTTCTCCAGAATCCCTGTATTTAATTTTTGAGACGTAAATGATAGACCAGCTAAACAAGATCAGAACGTGCACTGGACTGTACGTTCTTACCGAAATCTTTAATACAGGTATGACTGGCAGTTTTATGACCTGTTCGTTAGAGCAAGTCTTCGGCGATCGTCCTGATTTATTCTTAACAAACTTGCCCTTCCTGTCTCT
This sequence comes from Candidula unifasciata, assembly GCA_905116865.2. Classification (NCBI taxonomy): domain Eukaryota; kingdom Metazoa; phylum Mollusca; class Gastropoda; order Stylommatophora; family Geomitridae; genus Candidula; species Candidula unifasciata. The sequence continues at coordinate 293,304 of CAJHNH020000107.1, forward strand.
TGATATTGTTCGTTCTGATCGCCAGGCATTTACGTTGCTGTCGAAAATACATGACGTAGACTGTAAACGGGATTGTTTACTATCTAACGGATGTGTTACTGTGTCTGAAGGTGTAGTTTTTGCGCGCCAGGTCTCACTCCTCTCGTTAGCTTCTGCTTGATTTGGTATATCTCCATTGAAATACCCACTCTGATTCGAAGACGTGCCTGTCTGCGAGTTTGACAAACATCCCCTGTGTAATTTGTACAGTGTCTCTGATGACTTTGCAACTGTGCTTCTGGCGTTAGTCTCATTCCAGGTGGAGGCGGCTAGGGTCCTCTCAGTGCCCCGGGATAGCTGTCTTTCTATCTGTTTGACGTTTAACTGAGTGCTTGGGATCGGCTTCACGTTGTGAGAGTGTGGTCGTTTCCTCTTCTTAGTCATGCCCACAGAGGAAGGCAGCAGTCTGACAAAAAAGTTATATAGTTTAATTAGAGAAAACAGAGGAATTTGCTTTAATCTATACAGTAAAAGTAAGTAGGTAAAGATCCCTTTTCACGTCTTTTAGGCGCATCAGGCATATGGAAAGAGCGCCTATATTTTTACAGACCAATCGAGTATAGGAAGATAATGTGGTCAGCATTACGCCGGTCGTCTTTACTTCCGCGGGACATACATCCTGGTACCCATTTTAGGCTGGGTCGACCTGTAAGGCCCCATACCATGATACATCTGTACAGTAATTTTTTATAATTTATAACTACTTCTCTTCTGTTTTCCAGCACTTAATATTCATTGCACCTCTTTCTCGCCCTCCTTCTCCTCTCCCTTCTTCTTCTTCTTCTTATTCTTATTATTATTATTATTAATATTATTATTATTATTAATATTAATATTATTATTATTATTATTATTATTATTATTATTAATATTATTATTATTTTTCTTCTTATTTTTATTATTATTCCTCTTTTTCTGTTTCTTCCTCTTCTTCTTCTTCCTCTTCTTCTTCTTCTTCTTCTTCTTCTTCTTCTTCTTCTTCTTCTTTTTCTTCATCTTCTTCTTCTTATTATTATTATTATTTTTCCTCTTCTTCTTCTTCTTCTTCTTCTTCTTCTTCTTCTTCTTCTTCTTCTTCTTTTTCTTCTTCATCTTCTTCTTCTTTTTCTTCTTCTTCCTCTTCTTCTTCTTCTTCTTCACCTTCTTCTTCTTATTCTTCTTCTTCTTCTTCTTCTTCTTCTTCTTCTTCTTCTTCTTTTCTTTTTATTCTTTTTCTTCTTCTTCTTCTTCTTCTTCTTCTTCTTCTTCTTCTTCTTCTTCTTCTTCTTCTTCTTCTTCTTCTTCTTCTTCTTCTTCTTCTTCTTCTTCTTCTTCTTCTTCTTCTTCTTCTTCTTCTCCTTCTTCTTTATCTTCTTCTTCTTATTTCTTCTTTTGAAGTCGGTCATAAGTTAGCCAGATCTTTCAATCATGTACTACAAAATATAGACGACGCCTTTGCGTTCCCAAAGACGCTGAAAAGACGGTGGGGTGGCGTTCAAATTGTCATGTCTCGCATGGATTCTGTTAAGTGTATATGTTTATATATCATAATACATTACAGCGCACACATTAGCCTGCTGTACCGTTATATGTCACATAAGGCGAGCATTGAAACAGAGGGTCTGGCCGGCTGACTAAACTCAGAGGAAAGGCAAAACAGACATTTAACCAGATTGTAATAGGTACCATCAGTATCGGAACTCTACGCTGGCTGCTGAAGACGAGAACGGAGCATGTATGGAAATGCCCTGAGTGATGTGATGTCAGTTCTTGACTCAACTCAACTCATAAGGCGAGCAGTCAATTATCACATTCTGTTGTGTCATATTTTGATGTCAATATCCCGTTTCAGGACCCCTGGCCTCACTAACAGACGTCTGAGGCAAAGTTTCTGTTGGGCGTTCTCTCTTGTATAATTTGTTTCTAATTTTAGTACCTATTTTGTGATTGTCAGCTTTGACGCAGATTGTGCAGTAAATTACATCTTATTTCTCTTATAACTGTTGGAACACAAAATTGTCCAGGCATTTCTCTTATTATTCATTGTATATTTGTTATACCTCTTTTGCTCTCTCACTTAGGAAATTTGCAGTCTCGGCAGTGCAGTGAGTGAGAAGACGACTGCTAGCCGGCCCGAAGTTCTTAGGTTCAGAGCTACAGGAAGTAGACTTTTTATGATTGACATCGGCTCCCAGATCAACCCAGCCTAAGGAGGTCACCACAAAATGTGGCTGGAAGAAAAGCTGACCAGCATGATACTGACCACATCTCTTATCAAGTGTGACTTGATAATCAAATAAAATAATATGGCATTATCTGCCCAGCGGTACGAAAAGGGTCCTCTACTTTCTTTAGTTAAGTAGAAGAATTTGTTTAATTATCATTTATACTTGATCGATCCATCAGTCCGCTATAAGCTGTTACCTAAAGGTTTACCAAACCATCCTGAGATTTATATATCTCAGTCTAGACTGCAGTCTGACAATGTTGATTCCAGATATCACTTTGAATGTTGCATTAGGAATCGACATCATAGCGTTCGGGATACTCTCATAAGCGCTCTGTTCCCATAGTTAGCAGCATGTTCTAATTCCGAAGGTACCAGTAACTGATTGCACATCCGTCTCTCTCGCCTTTCCGTTGAGTGTTGAACGTCGGCCATATCTCTGGTAACTCCCCGGCAGCACCTTTCTCCTCAGACCTTATGATCTATTTGTGCCTGGGCACTGTTTACTTGCTCCCAAAGGGTCATCACAACATTTAGCTTGTCATGCATCAATTTCTTAATTTCTCACACGATCTCTTCTGGTTTTGCTCGCAGCCTTTCTCGAGCATCTCATTTCACAGATGGCCAGTTTGCCTGCGTATTCTTTAGTTAATATTCAGCTATGGCATTGATAACCTAAAGTTTGAATAAAGACTGAATTTATAACTCATCTTTTTATCTCTGTTGGTTATATCAGGGGCCGTCTAGCTAAAACTGGAGTAAGTTGATATGCAATATACTGTCTAGTTTAATTGTTGTTTCTATCTAGTCTACCATTGTATGTAAAGATGCTCCCACCTCCCGCAAGTATTTATTACTATTTGTTGTCCAACTTTTAAGCTTTCAACATACATCCCCCTTTTCTCCCTCAAACGTTTTCATCTCTTATCTTTTCTACGGTGTTTTCCCAGACAAGAACAGTACAATTTATGTATTCTGCGTCTACCATGGATATCTTGTCTTCTTTTTCTTGGCGTTCACTGGCTGTGAACCATGGCGGAAACATCAGGTTGTTCTTCTACTCCCAAACTTGAGTTTTTCTTGTACATCCGTTTGACAAACAAAGTTTATCTGTACGCAGAAAGTTGTTTCTTGCTTTTCATGCAGATGCACTGCGACTTTGAAGGACACACCCGAAATTAGTCGCTCCCTTCCAAATGCTTATAAGGGGTAGCAGTACAGATACTCTATGTTCTCCAAAATAAGAGCTCTGGAACCCACACGGGGACTCTGGTTGTAGCCAATGGACTTCTCTTCTTCTTTTCATATGGGTCTGATGAGTGTTCTAGTAGCACCTGCAGTAATAAGTCCCTCGGCGTTTCTTTCCTAAGACCTTTCAATGTTGTTCATTTATTTGCTTGATATTCTCCACAGTCTTATATATCGTCTTTGTCATTTCTCTCCCCATTATCCGGTGTTTTAAAAACTTCTTCTAGATATAATAGGAAACAATATAAGCAACCTCTTATTGGAACAATCAGTAGAAGTGCAATAAAGTGACTGCTGCAATGGAGGGATGAGCAGTCATTAAATGTGATAATATAACATCTATTAATAAATCAATATCAAATAACATGCCAATGGCTTGGGCGACCATGATTCTTCCCATCTTGTTACCTCCAACAGCATACACGTAATCAGTTCGTGTGCTGATACATGGATACAGAAACCTGATGGTTCAGGCAGCTGACCCCCACCCACCCCTTCTTCCTTCACCCAACTATTATTATTACGCACTGAAACAATCCAATCTAATGATTTCTCTGTGGCGTCGCTCCTGTGCTGGCATCCTTCCCTTCCATAACAAACGACTCAAGAATCTTTTCTCACATTGCAAAAAATAAGTCCCTAGGCAACAATATGTGTACTTTACCTGGACTGTTCAGTGTAATATAATACGATCTTATTAATGAAGGGGTGGACTGTACTCCCCCAGTAGCATTTAAGCAGGACGCGTTCATTTTCATAAATTCAGTTACGTGGAAAGAGAATCACCGAGCATCGTGATTTGTGCTGTGCATTCTCATGGGCACAGTGGTTTTTGGAGAGTATACCACGTTTGTGTGTTCTACGTCATCAAACTGTTCGGCCTAAACACACGAATGTGTGTATAGAATATGTGTACCAGGTGATGCGTGTGTTTAAGGAAACGAACGCGCAGACTATCTTGCTGACACTGCGGTTGCTATGGCTGGTCCAGTACAGAAGTGATGTTGTCAATGCCATGCGCTGCACTTACCGTATCGAGGAACACGTTAAAGGACAGGACTCCGTATGCCTGTCTAGACTGATGGACATGGGTGTGCTTCCTGGAGCTGCAATAAATTAACGTTTCACTAACGGGACAAAATGTTTCATTGACCAAAACAGAACAGGCATCATCAATCGTTTTACACGTGTGAAGCTTTTGATGGGGAGATCGGAGCACCTATCGGTCTGTCCTGAGTACTGTGACGATAATTCTTTATAAACACTTATTCCACGAATGTGTCTAGTTAGCCATCATCATCATCACCAATCAGCAGGTCCTTTACAGAACGTCGCTCTCGTCACGACATGTTGGAAAGTCAACTGTCTAGTTGATTCTCCAGCCCTATGTGTTTTCATTGCCAATACATCTTCAGTATCCTGCATCTATCTTGGCTGAGGTCGGCTCCTGCCTTTTTTTTTAAACTACACTTGGCCACCGTTCCCCTCCCCCCTCCCCCTTCCGAAGCCATCATACCGTTTAACGTGGCCTAAATACCTCCGTTTTCGGGACAGCATTCTGTTTATGGACCAACAATGGTGACACAATGAAAGAAATTAAACGGCGATAATCAATTGCTCTTCAAAGACTAAAACAACTGAATAAATTATGGAATTGTACAGATAGAATTACAAAGGTCAGATTTTTAAGAGCATGCATCTTTCCCATTGCAACATACGCCTGTGAGACCTGGACGCAGGACATCTTGCTCAGGATAGGAAGGTTTTCCGGAGGGTTGTTATGGCAGCGAGGTTCCGCGAGGGACATGCTACTGAATGAATGAATGAATGAATGAATGAATGAATGAATTTGTCCACCGTATTCCGCCAATTATGTTGTGACATTTCAGTTCAAAAGCTCCCCGTGTTGGTTCCGGGGCCCTGTTAAAAGGAAAATAAGAATACACCCACTGCCTACCAAAAAGCATGTCGTAAGAGTCGACAAATTGGGAGCTTCCTTCATAGTCGTAGTGCATCTGCCCGAGAGGCAAGGAACCGGTAGTCTGCATACAAATATGTCAGATCTGTAAAACGTATGCAAACGCAACAGTCAGATTTTGGAATAGGACTGCAGTCCAAAAGTGGATGAACAACCAGAACTTTCCCCCAGAGTTTACAGCTGGTGAACACTAAGAAGAAGAAGAAGAAGAAGAAGAAGAAGATCATGTAGGATGTCGATTTTGTTGATTTATTTAGTTAATTTGTCCACGGTATTCTACCAATTATTCTGTGACATTTCAGTTCAAAAGTTCCGATTTGCTCTTCAATGACTGAGTAAGAGTCTATGACTCCCATCCATGCGTTGCCATGGGAAACAAACATGATCTCAGAATGTTCACCTTGTTTGCAGATGCGGTGCCATAGATTTGTCATGCTGTTTAGTGTCTACATTGATAAAGTAGTCCGCTTATGACGTCATTCTGCAGTCGTCGTCTTGTCACTACACACTTCTTCTTCTTTTGTCAAAATCTGCTTGTGCCGCTAGGCGTCGCAGTCTATCAGATGATCGGCAACTGAGCCAGGGCGCGCTCAGTCGCTTCATATGCCGTGATGTTATGAAGTCTCAAGTTGTCCGTGACTCCTTCAATCCATCTTCTTCTTGGTCTTCCCCTGCCTCTTGTTGTTTCGATTTTCATGTTGTATGCTCTTGATGCTGGCATCGTTGGTTCCATTCTCATTAGGTGACCAAACCATTTCATTCTTTGCTTCTCAATAAATTTAACGATGGGTATGGTTCCAATAGTTCTTGTAATTACATCGTTTCTCACTCGATCTCTTCTGGTTTTATTCGCAGCCATTCTCAAACATCTCATTTCACAGGTGGTTAGTCTTCTCTCATGTTCTTTTGTTAATGTCCAAGTCACTACACACAATGCACCCAAATATCTACTGTTGGCAGTCAGGGAGGTGAAAGGGACAGGAGATGCCTCCGTGAATAAACAAGAAAGGCCCGGACTGCTGAAAAATTAGGCTATTATTGGGCAACCCTAGATATTTAAATACTATGAGAAAACAATTCACATTCATTGCGTCGAAGTACACCTATCGTCATTTAGGCGAGGCAGACTCAAATTTCTATTGAATGTTGAATTACGAATCGACTTGACAGTACTTAGGACACTCCTATAAGCGCTCCGTCCCCCTCTACCAGTTGCCTGAAGTCTGATTACGTGTTCGTCTTGTGTATCCACTAAGAGTTGGTTGTCGGTCAGATCCCTTTGTTACTGCCCCTTGCATCACTCTTCCCAGTTGAAGTGATCCGTTTGGTCCCCTGCATTGTCCCGTGCTGTCTGCTTGTTCGTAACCTGGAGAAAAGATGCAGAGAAGGCTAGGTACCAACGTCTCCGAAACGATGCATGCATGTCTGCGCGCAGCATGCCTGCCTTTACCTTTCGCGGATGTGTTTTGAATCTGTTGCACTCACGAAATGTGCAGGTGGCTCGCCGACAAGCGGAGAGATGCAATGAACACCCATATCGTCAATGTCATGCTAGATGTTAGGGTACCATTTGACAAACTTCGTCCATTAGCCTTGCAAAGTAAGTCATATACACGTAAATCGGACGAAGAAGAAGAAGAAGAATTAGTAGTAGTAGTAGTAGTAGTAGTAGTAGTAGTAGTAGTAGTAGTAGTAGTAGTGGTGGTGGTGGTAGCAGCAGTAGTTATGTGGTGGTAGCTACAGCTACAGCAGTAAAAACAACAGTAACAGCAGCAGTAACAGCAGCAGCAGTAATAACCGTGGTGGTTGTAGTAGTGTTAATGATAATAGTTCAAATGTTTAGACTGGATATGTTTACAGCTCAGTTAGATAGATACACAGTATCATTGCCTGTTGTATATATTAACTTCTCGCATGAATTTCTGTCGATGGCTTGATTGCCTGTCTTCAGCTGTACATCTCCAGTTGAATATTATTACTATTTTTTTTTCCTTTGTCAGTATTAATGTAACTACCTTTGATCAACAACAGAAAACTGTCACCGCTCTAAGGAAAAAAATACCTGTAATAGAACTGAACAACTCCAGATGCAAGGAAGAGACAGAGACATGTTCAAAGAAATTAAAACATTGAAACGCGAATTCAGGCCTTCTTTACATGTAATAAGTGTTTAAAACGGTAACACATTAACGGAAACCAAAGACATACTAGAAAGATGGAAAGAATACTGTAGAGAAATGTATGAGGATGTGACAGGTAATTCAAAAACGACTTGTGAAAGTTATGAAAAAGAACCGGAGCCTTTACTGGATGAGGTACGATCAGCAATTTATAGGCTGAAGAAAGGAAAGTCACCAGGTTGCGACGAAATACCAGCAGAACTCATTCAAGCAGGAAGAGAAGCCAGCGTCCGAATCTACCATGTACTGTGCTCGAAGATCTGGAACAGCGGCATTTGGCCTAAAGCTTGGAAAAGAACAGTCTATATTCCTCTCCCAAAGAAAGGAAATCTGAAACTATGCTCCAACTACATTACCATCGCATTAATAAGTCATGCTAGCAAAATTCTCTTACGAATTATCATGAAAAAGGATTGAAAAGAAATTACAATAAGAGCTAGATGAAGCACAAGCGGGTTTCAGACAGGGTAGAGGAACTAGGGATCACATCTTTAATATGAGAATACAATGTAGATCTTCATGCTTGTTTTATTGATTATAGCAAGGCATTTGATTGTGGCCAGCACCACAAACTGTGGACTATAATGAAAAGTATGGGGTTTCCAGCGTATTTAGTGCATTTTATTGAAAATCTTTATCATGAACAACAAGCTGCCATCAGAGCAGCTGGTGACACATCTGATTGGTTCGATGTGCAAAAGGGTGTGAGGCAGGGATGCGTTCTCTCACCAAACCTATTCAATATATACGCAGAAAATATAACGAGAAATGTCAAAAATGACCAGACTTGTGACAGTTATGATCCGCTCTAAATTGGTGGCAACCCTATTCTGGAACTCCGCTACGCAGATGACACAGTCCTCATTTCGAACAGCGTAAAGGGAAAATAAAATTTAATTTTGTCTGTCCAAAAGCACAGTGAAGATCAAAATCTGTTCTTGGATTTTAAGAAAACGAAAATAATGTCCACAGATAAAAATGGCTGTCACCCAAAAATAACAATAAATGATGAAGAAATTGTAAATGTCACAAACTGAATATCTAGGCTCTATAATAAACAACAATGGAGACTGTTCGACAGAAATTAAAAGGAGAGCAATGCAAAGATTGAACGGACTTAAAAGTCTATGGTTGAGCACCAGCAAGGAGATAAAAATTAGAATTTTGAGAGCATGCATCTTCCCTGTGGCTACATACGGATGTGAGTCGTGGACTATCTCTTAGTCATTAAGAAAGAGAATAGGGGCTTTTGAGCTGAAATGCTATAGAAAGATTCTCAGAATATCTTGGACAAAGAAGATGAGAAATATTGACATCTTAAAAGATCTGAACATCGAGGAAGATTGGCTAATAAACAGCATCCTTTCTCGTAAGCTGAAATATTTTGGTCATTTCAAGCGCCACGACGGATTGGAAAAAATTCTAGCAGAAGGCATGGTACCAGGAAGGAGGGGCAGGGGCCGACCGACACGAAGATGGACACAGGATATAAGTGACTCTTTGAGTGTGAAAGTTCATGAGGAGGGAGAACTGGCGAGAGACCTAGTTTCTTTCAGGCAGACTCCGATGAGAGCTACGTTCTGCAAAGGACCTGCTACACGATGATGACCTTTGATGTGTCTAGTTCTAATATTAATACCACAACAATAACAATATACTAGTGCTGCCACCACCACCACAAAAACCACTACAGATGCCATAACTACTACCTCTTAAACTGCTGCTGCTGCTGGTGGTGCTGCTACTTCTGCTGCTGCTACTACTACTACTACTACTACTACTACTACTACTACTACTACTACTACTACTACTACTACTACTACTACTACTACTACTGCTGCTACTACTACTACTGCTGCTACTCCTGGTGCTGCTACTGCTGCTACTACTACTACTACTGCTATTAGTACTATTACTACCAACACCACCAGTATTACAAGGGAAGCTTTCGTTATAATAATTATTGTTGTTGTTACTCTAGTGATATGGCCAATTTGGCATTTTGAAATATATGAAGGACTAGTTTAGAAGTTACTTATTTGCCAGAATTCCCCAGTCGTGTGCTTGGAAATTGTGAAAGACTTTAGGCTTTCCATAAAATGATATCAACATACGCAAAAAAAAGGCCAGGTAAAGCGATATAGACATGTATGTAGAATGTTGAATTAGGAATCGACATCACAGCACTCGGGACACTCCTATAAGTGATCAGTCCCTATCTTCAGCGGCAAGCGAAGAGCTCAAATTCTGATGGTACCAGTAATCGTCTGATTCTATATCCGTCTCATCCGACCCCTGAGTATTGAGCGTCGGCCACATCCCCTGGTTACTCCTGACAGCGCCATTCTCCTCAGACCGTAATTATCTATCTGCGCCTCTGCACTGTTCACCCGTTCCCAAAGGGCCCTCACAGTATCTAACTTGGCACACATCAATTCACCACTAACTGGTGCAGAGCCATCCAGTCTATCTTCATGCTCATGTCCCAACACACCGGCATAACCTGGAGACTATACCTAAAGGATGCTAGGACAAGTAGAGGTATACAACCAGTGCACTGAGACAATATTTAAATATGTTTGAGACAGATGTGCGGATCGACACGCGGTGCCGACTGATGAACCTGTGGGTGTTAGTTAGTTAGTTAGTTAGTTAGATAGTTAGTTAGTTAGTTAGTTAGTTAGTTAGTTAGTTAGTTAGTTAGTTAGTTAGTTAGTTAGTTAGTTAGTTAGTTAGTTAGTTAGTTAGTTAGTTAGTTAGTTAGTTAGTTAGTTAGTTAGTTAGTTGGGTTATCATCATTGCACTCCGGACATGTCCATAGGTGCTCAGATCCTCCCCTCAGTATGAACCCCAACGTCCGATGGCTAATAGTACAAGTTCTATGTTGATTAACAAGTCTTCTGGCGTTTCTGGTGTGCGTCTCGTTTTTTGCTGTGCCGATCTTAATTCCCAAGTCTGCCATTCTGGCGAGTGATGTGGATTCACTGCCACCAAAGTCCTCTATCCTTCCCATTTCTCTGAGGGCATTAATAATATCAGCATGATCCATAGGTTGACCGTCGGTAGTGATAGCGGATCCAGCCAACATGTCAGCTCTTTCATTTCCATCGACGCCTGCGTTTCCCGGAACAAAAAAATAAAGGTGACTCCACGCACAGTGGACTTCTGTAATGATTCAAGCCATTGTCTTCGCACTGAACCTGCCTAAACCCTTCAGATCATACTCATTGAATCACTGAGTTTACATACGCGGGTGTATTTTTGTGTTTCAAGCCAGGCAAACGCTTGCGTCACTGCCATCCCCTCTATCATGCTGCTGGTTGTCATGGAGAAGGCGCCGTTGGCTTCTTTGACTGTTCTGCCCGCTGAGCGTGCTGTGAATGCCCATGCGCTTCTTCTTTGGCGTATAACGGATCCGTCTGTATAGATTAGTGCATCTGCTTCGTCTGAATTTTCAAAGATGAGATCGTTGACCTCTGCATTAACAGCAACAGGATTCTCATCTCTACATCGCCTGTTGAGTGTGACAATACATGAAAATGTACAAATAAACGCATGAGGCACAGGTATCCACCTGTGGGTGTATACGTAGCTAGTTGTGTAGGTAATCTGCATGTAGCTAGGTAAGTAGTTGTGCAGGTAATCTGCATGTAGCTAGGTAAGTAGTTGTGTGGGTTGGTAGTTATGCAGTGAACGAATATAGGAATGATTATAGTCTTATTCTTCTTTTTCTTTACGTCAACTTTTACCGCTTCGGGTGTCGAGGAAGATACAAGGTCCTGCTTCGTGCTCTTCTGGCTGCTTCGACCAAAGACACATCGTGGTGCTGTAGAGTTTCTCTGATGTTATCTTTCTATGTTGTTCTTGGTATACCTCTTTATCTACGTCACTCTTCTCTTTTGGTATATGCCATGTATGGTATAGCATCAGAAGGCATTCTCTCCAAGTGGGCAAACAAACTGATTTGCTGTCTTTGTATGCATTTTAGAATTGGTTCTGTGCCGACTTTACCTCGTATGACCTCATTCATGATTTTTTCTGATTATAGTGGAGACTTAGAATAAATAGTAATGGAGACTGTTTAACAGGAATCAAAAAGAGGATGGCCATAGCAATGTAAAGATTAAACAGCATTAACAGTCTATGGCTAAGCAACAGCAAGGAAATCAAAATAAAAAGTTTGAGAGCATGCATCTCCCTTATAGCAACATACGGATGTGAGTCGTGGACTATCTTCCAGTACTTAAGAAAGAAAACATGGGCTTTTGAGCTAAAATGCTAAGATAGCTTATCAGAAAACCATGAACAAAGATGAAAAGAAATACTGAAGACTGGCTAATAAACAGCAACGTCTCTCGGAAGCTGAAATATTTTGGTCATACCGAGGGCCATGGTTGATTGGGAGGAAATATTAGCAGAAGGCATGGTCCAGGAAGGAGGGGCAGGGGCCAACCAACACGAAAATGGGCACATGATATAAGTAACCCCTTGAATTTGAAAGTATACGAGGCGGGAGAGACCAAGTCTCTTTCAGGCAGACCTTAATAAGTGCGATGTTCTGTAAAAGACTTGCTTCATGATGATGATGATGACAGTGAAGACGGCAGGGCGCATTCTCTTCTCTTTCCTGTTAGTTGACCTTTCTGGTCATGGTTGTGGAAATTACTTCCGGTTCGTCATGTATGTTAATATTGAGACATACAGGCAGACATATATGTAGATTTGTATACAATTAGACAGACAAATAGATTTCGTATACTCCTTGAATTGTTACTAAGAAATGTAATTGTATTTAACAGGTTTCCTATAATATTTCATTAAGACGTATATATTTCTTCACCACTTTAAAATTAATTTTGGCGCTTGCGACGATGTGTGTTTTCTTATTAACCCTTCCGAATTTTCAATCTTACTTTTCCCACTGTATTCTATGTTGATGTTTCATCAGTTTCGATAATGAAAAATGGCAAGTTTACCTAAAAGAAGACTGGAAATGCCTTTAAGAAGCTTCTTTTCCGAGGTTTAGCTTTTAACAGAAATTCATTGCACTTTTTTGCTTCGAGAAACGTCTTTTCACTGTGCTAGTTTTGACTGAGATATTCCGCACGGCATTTGATCACAAAGTCCTATAAAGAAAGACCACGCATTCTCGTTAATTTCCTGTACACGTCACACACAATTTGCAGTGGTCAGTATTTCGGCATGAGACGTAGTATGGCAAGCACGGCTGTAAACATGGCGAAGGTCACGTAAACGTCTGCTCTGACCTCACTTATGTTTAAATTTTCAAGGTAGGACGCTAGACCGAAGCAGGTGCCAATTGTTCTGAAAATAAGCGTGACAAGGGATCACTCAACATCAAAGTAAGCACGACAAAGGATCACTCAGCAAATAAGTAAACGTGTCAGGGGATCACTCAGCAATAAAGTAAGCACGAGAAAGGATCCTTCCACCATAAGGTAAACACGACAAGTGATCGTTCAACAATTAAGCAAACACGACAAAGGATCACTCAGCAAATAAGTAAACATGTCAGTGGATCACCCAGCAATAAAGTAAACACGACAAGTGATCGTTCAACAATTAAGCAAACACGACAAAGGATCACTCAGCAATAAAGTAAACATGTCAGTGGATCACCCAGCAATAAAGCAAACACGACAAAGGATCACTCAGCAATAAAGTAAACATGTCAGTGGATCACCCAGCAATAAAGTAAACACGACAAGGGAACATTCCACAATAAAGTAAACACGACAAGGGAACATGCCACAATATGGTAAACACGACAAAGGATCACTCAGCAACTAGGTAAACACGAAGAAGGATCACTCAGTGATAAAGTAAACATGTCAGTGGATCACCCAGCAACAAAGTAAACACGACAAGGGATCATTCAACAATAAAGTAAACACGACAAGGGATCATTCAACAATAAAGTAAACACGACAAGGGATCATTCAACAGTAAAGTAAGCATTACACCGGCTGATTCGGCAATAAAGTGAGCATGAAGGAAGTTGATTCAGCAGTAAAGTTCAGTAAGTTGATAAAGTAAGTTTTAAAAAATACTTTGTTCATGCCACAGGCGGGTCGGGCATATAGTTTTAGAGCACAACTGTTTCTCCAATCGGTACATAATGCATAATGAACTTTGTCATCCACATTTCCAAGTTATCTCGATATTCTCAAACTATAGAGATAAATAAAATGAGGACATGGGCGGGAACTGTTGAAAATGGCAATACTGAGAAGCGGAGTTAGATGAAGTCCAAATGTATTGAAATAACGGGTAAAAGACAGTAAACTAGTACAGGTAACCGTAAGGCAAAACTGAGAAGAGGAGTTGAATGAAGTGCAAATGTTTTGGAATAATGGGTAGAAGATAGTAAACCTGTAAAGTTAACAGTAAACCTAACTATTTAAAAGCATTGACTATAACATTATTGACTATAACATTATTAATAAATGTTTATATATATATATATATATATATATATATATATATATATATATATATATATGTGTGTGTGTGTGTGTGTGTGTGTGTATGTGTGTGTTTGTGTGTGTGTGTGCGATTAAGTAAAATCAACACTAACTATAGCATAAACGGAGCATGTAATATACATTTGATTAAGCAAATGAGAGGTATACATAAAAACATGTTGAAATTTTAAAGTAGAAACTACTGTGACCACTGGAAAGATTTGTGGATAAAAGAGACGAAGGAAGGCACCGCCAGACGATTCTCCACAGGGTTGTGTCATGGCATGGAGAGGTATCAGCACACGAACTTATACATGCTGTTGAAAATCGCAGATTGTGGAGAGGCGTGATCGCCCACGCCAGTCGGCAAGGCGTTTGATGATGATGATGATGATGATGATGATGATGATGATGATGATGATGATGATGATGATGATGATGATGATGATGATGATGATCCACAAAGAGACAGTAGTAATATTTTAAAATGATCACCAGCACATATTGTTTATAATAATCAGACTTCATTATAAAAGTTAATAACCGACATTATAGCACTCAGCATTTGCCCACAAATGCTTTATCCCTGACTTCAGCAGCCAACGGAAGGTTAGAGAGAAGAATAATAGAATGATGTTGCTTGAAGGGGAAACGAAGGAGAAAAAAACATTGAAGCATTAAATAAATAAATATATATATGTGTGTGTGTGTATGTGTGTGTGTGAGTGTGTGTGGTGTGAGTGTGTGTACCTTTGTATTTAAAGATGTGTGCATGTATGGGAGTGTGAGTGTGTGCATGTGTGTGTATGTTAGTGTTTGTGGAGACAAAATCATGTAGTTACCCCGGTTGTGAGGGATTCACTGTTCGACACTTTCTCTTTTTCTTTGGCGACTCTGAATCGCTGTCAATCTCATAGCTTTCAACATCTGGACAATCTTCGTGGTACTCCATATTGCAAGAGGGCTGAATCGGTGAAAGTGTTGTTGGTTTCTTTAAGTACTGTGGAACCTAATGGTCGACTATGAATTTATGCAGCTGAAATGACCCAACCGGAAATACGAAAAAGTTGATTAACAATAGCTCAGACCAAAGGTCCTTTCTCGTGGTTGAAGAAGACTTTGCTCGGGCTGTGTTTAAGATAGGCGACTGCTGCAGGATTTCAGTTAGAAAGCTAGGTGGAATATGTAATCCATCACACTCTTCCTTAACCAGCTCAGTTGGTGAAGCTGGTAAGTTGTTCCTCTCAGATTTTCAGCAGTCTGAGTTGACTTGCTGAACTCTGGAAGTCCTGTAGGAGTGCTACTGGCTTGTGACGGTGTAGTTATGGTTTCTTGTGCTTAGTAACACAGTTGTTTCCGAGTTTTTTTATAGTGTTCGCACCAGTACAGTTTGGTGCAGAATGAGAATAAAAGTTCCTATCAGTTAACTGTAAACGGGGGTGGAGAGATTCATCATTATCCTCAAATGTCTTTCTGACTGGCGTGGGCGATTAAGCCTCTCCACAATCTGCGATCTTCAACAGCGTGTATCAGTTCGTGTGCTGACACCCCTCCATGCCGTGACAAAATGCTTGCCAAGAAACGTCTCGCGTTTCTTCCTCTGTCTCTTCCTCTATCAGATTTTATAAATACAGCCGACTTTCCACTAGTCTTCGTTAGACGAGCTTAAATGCAGTCCTTCTTATTTACGTCATCTCGGCCCTTCTGCAGTCTACCCTATTTACGTCAGACATGGGAATCATATCATAAGAAAATCAAAAGAAGCCAACTTTAATGCAGTCGACCCAGAAAATGTGGAACTTTGATTTCCCAATGAAGAATTAGATCCACATACAATAAACGAGAGCAGCGTCCGTGGCTAATGCGTTGCGAGTCCAACTCGTAATCCAACGTACCGCGATCGAAACCCACTGCGGGCTGCGTGGATTTTTATCGTAGTATGAGACGTCGCAGGTCGACCCAGCCTCAAATGGGTACCAGGATGACTGTCCTTCTTCTTCTTCTTCTGCGTTCGATATCAGTCATGCTAAACATTGAGTCCCGTCTGGGTCACAAATAGGATTGTGCGTTTAAGGTCGCCACCGGTCCCCCATAGCTTCTCTTGCAATGTGGCTCCTTTGGGCCAGATCCACAGTCTTTGCTGGGAGAGGTAAGGGCAGTACTGCAGTATGTGTTCAGGGGTTTGTCTTTCTGCTCCACAATCACAGGCAGCAGATTCTTTTATGCCTATCCTGTACATGTGTGCTCTAAGACCACAGTGTCCAGTCCGAAGTCTAAGAATTGATGTTTGTTCTTTCCTGTTGAGTTTGTTTATGCTGTCACTCTCTGGTCTGTAATCTCCATTCTGCCTTCTCCACTCCCGCTTGAAAGACTGCTTTAGCGCTGTTTTGGTTTCCTTGTAGCTGTGTGGTGGATGAGGTTGTGGAAGATTACTCCCAGCTTTTGCCAACTCATCTGCTCTCTCATTTCCTTGAATACCACAGTGGGCTGGTATCCACTGCAAGACCAGTTCTGCTTCCTTGGAGAGTAAGCCAATGTTGGTCCTTAGATCAGCAATTAGTTTGTCTTGTTTTCTGCTGGATAGTGCTTGCAGAGAGGAGGGCAGTTGCCTCAGCTCTGAAGTTAGTGCAGATGTCACCTGCTGGTAGAGAGAGTTTCTGCTCTACTGCTAGGGGGTTTAATGTAAATTCCACAACCCCCCTTTCTGACTGCATCTGTAGCAGAGCCGTCGGTCAAAAACCTGAGTCCAAGTGGTGTTTGGATACTTCTCATCAAGCATAGCAAGAGCCAGGGTTCTCTGTTGTGTCTCCGTCTGGGCATCTTTTGAAGTGATTCCTGGAACCTTTAGGACTACATTTGCTTTCTCTGGCTTGCTTGTCCATGGTTCTGGCCTAAGTTTTTCGCACAGTGCAACATCTCTTTCAAGCAGATCTTGGTGCTGTCTGTACAGTTCTCTAGCAAGGTGGTTGGGGCTCTGACGCTTCAGTCTGTTTTTTGTTAATTCTTGAAATTTAAAATGCAGTGGGTGACTTTGAAGTCTTTTTAATTTCTCATACTGTAAAAGAGTTTTGTATTGTCTTCTGAGTTCGAGTGGTTCAGTATCTGCTATCTTTTCTATTTCTCTGATGGGGGTGGTTTTCATGGCTCCGAGAATAATCCTTAATCCCATGTTCTGAACCTTGTCCAGTTTTCCCATTGTTGTCTTGGCTGCTGCAGCCCACGCAGTGGAGGCATATTCCATGACTGGCCTGACTGCTCCAGTATATACTTGTTTTAGGATTCTAGAGTTAGCGCCCCATGTGGTACCCGCTAATTTTTTCATAACTGCAAGCTTCTTGAATGCTTTTCCCTGTACTGCTTCTACATGTGACTTCCAAGTTAGTCGCGAATCAAGTGTAACGCCCAGAAAGGTAGGAGTGTCAGTCTGTGGAATGAGCTGGTTTTTAATCCTAATTTCGATTTTTTCTTTTTTTGGGGAGAGAGAGAAAAGTGATGCTGTGCTTTTTGATTTATTTAGCTTTAGACCCCACTTTTCGGTCCAGGCTTCTACATTTTCCACAGTTTTTTGTAACAGATATGAGGCTGTGGTAGTGTATTCGGAGGCTGTCCAAACTGCAAAGTCATCGGCATGTAGGGTATTAGAAACGTGCTGGTGGCAGGTTGCTGTGATATCATTAATGTAAACCAGGAACAGAGTTGGTGATATAGCACTGCCCTGGGGAACTCCTTCTCTAAGTTTTGCCAGTTTGCCAATGTGTCCATCAATTCTGAATCTGGCTCTGCGTTGGAAAAGAAAGTCTTTGATCCACTTGTACATGTTGTGCACAACTCCTGCCTGTAGCAGTTTTAGTTGTAGGCCTTCTTTCCAAACTGTATCAAAAGCACGAGAGAGGTCAAAAAAGACAGCAAGAACTTTCTTTTTTTCCTGGAAGGCATTCTCAATTTCCTGTGTCAGATATGTCAACTGGTCCTCTGTATTTCTGTGCTGTCTGCATCCTGTCTGGGTGGTGGTGATTACTGAGTTTGTCTCCAGGAACCATATTAGTCTTTTATTTACTAATTTCTCCATCAATTTTCCTACACAACTAAGAAGGCTAATAGGTCTGTAGCTTTTTGGGTCTCTTCTGTCTCCACCCTTTTTAAGGATAGGCTGGATGAGGGCTTCCTTCCAGGCTGACGGTACTACCCCTTTTTGCCAGCTCTGGTTGTAGATGCAGAGGAGAAACTTCTTGGCAGCAGGTCCAAGATGAGAGAGAAATTCGTTTGTAATGCCGTCAGCCCCTGGGGCTTTCTTCATTTTCAACTCTCCAATTCCAACTTCCAGCTCTTGCATGGTAAACCTTTCTGACGTGCAGGCCTCTTTTGTTTTTGTGCTAAAGTCTGCTAGAAGAGTCTTGGTCTGGTTTCGTACTTCTTTTATTCTTTGCATGGGAATATGAACCTCAGTTTCCTTCTGGTGTGTTTCGGCTAGCACATCTGCTGCTACCTTGCCAGTAAACGATCCATCGTCTGTTTGGAGTACAACTCTGGCTTTTTCCGTCTTGTCTCCATTCAAGCTTTTTGTGAGATTCCACAGACGTGAAGTGTCCTTCTCGAGGTTAAATGACGCTGTCTTTTTGTGCCAGCTTTCCCTCATCTGATTATTTCTCTCTCTGACGAAGGCTGCTTTTGCTCTGTTATGAAGATGACTGTCCTGGGGAAGTGGAGACGGCCGGCGTAATGCTGACCACATTACCCACAGAGTGCCTATTGGTCTGAAAAATATGGGTGCTCTTCCCATGTGGCCAATGCGCCTAAAGGCGTGAAAAGGGATCTTTACTTTTTTTTAATTTACAATAAACGAGCTTCTGTTTGCTTGTTCTACAGTGAGGGGAGTAGACTGCAAAAACATTTGAACAAACAAGGTTCAACATGCAGAAAATATAACATGAATATAAATACTTCTAAAACTTAAGTAATGCAGGTCAGCAGAATTGAGTTTAAAGAAGAACGGAGCACTTATGGGTTACACCGGTGTGCCATGATGTTGATCCGTTGAATACACATAAACATCTTCTTCTATATCCCGGTATTGCCTTTCAGCGTCAGGTTTTGAAGAAGCAGTGGATGAGAGTCTTAGTCTGTGCTACCTAGGAGAGATCACCTGGTTCAAACCTGTTTGTGGGCTACTGCTGTCTCCAACATCATGGGCTTTTAGACCATCACTTACATAAGTGCCGCTGTTACACACGTTGTTCAAATATTCACAGCTTAGTACAGATATTATCAGACAAGAACAGTTTCACAAAATTTCACTGTTCACATGTATGTGGCATCGGCCTTAATATCTGTTGGAAACTGAAACTGTTGAAGGTCTGCAGTTCTCGATGTATCATTCTCTATTTCTTCTTCTTGACGTTCACCGGCTGTAAACTTGGGTGAACAGTCCTGGTTGTTCGTCCACTTCTGGACTGTAGTCTTGGTCTCGGACTTGAATGGTGCTTGCACATCAATTTTATAAATCTGGCCTATTCTGTTTCCTTGCCTCTCATGCAGAATCGCTTAGACTTCAACGGGCACTCGACGCTATCTATGTTGACCAGGAGCCCTGTATGGAAAACGTTAAATCTGTATCTGAGCTTATTTACCCAATGTCTTTATCCGTCAGTCTCTCGTGGTATATGTATCATGCACTGCATGGTACAACTCTTTTGGCGAGACTACATCCAGAACAGAGTCATGACAGAGACGTCTTCTAAAACAGTGCTCTTCAACCCGTCGGCTGCGAATAAGTCCTGGTAGACCACCAATAATTTATGTCTTATCATGTAAGGAATATCTGTCTTTGAGTTAAACAGCTATCAGATTGCTTTTGTTTTTCGTCAAAAAACTTTCTCTGCCATGTCAGTAATAAAAACCAAACAGAGAAATCACATGGATGTTGTTTCAGCACTTCGTATATCAGAAACACCGCTCTAGTCACGTGTATAAGATGTTCCAACGTCAAAGTCGAAATTTCTAATTTTGCGACATTATTTATTTAACACCCCCCCCCCCCCACACACACACACACACACAGACACACACAAACAAAAAACTGTCTACATGTTGTTTTTTTTTTTTTGGTGTGTTTATTTGAACTAGATAGGTGCCAGTTGGGCCGCCAAACAATTTTCAGCATTTTGGTGGGCCGTATGTAAAAATTGAGGAACACTGTTTTACAGGATACATAAATGTATTGCCTCAAAGCATTGTCTGGATCTTTTCCTCGTGTCATACTGGTCAGTTAGGAAATTAGCAGATAGACAGATTGGCTGACTCTGAACAACTTGGAGGAATACTGATGCATGATAAGGCAGACGTGGTTCGGGGCCTTGTGGGGTACAATTCTGAGAAGCAAATAGATCACCACAGTCTGGTGAGAATGATGCAACTGGGATCTGGCCGATACTCGACGCTCAGAGGAAAGGCAAGACAGACGTATAATCATAATGCCACTGGTACCATTGGTATTTAACTTTTCGCTGGCTGCTGAAAATGAGGACGGGGCGCTTATGGGAATGCCCCTAGTGCTGTGGTATCGGTTCTTGAATCAACTCAACTCAACTCGTAGTCTGTTGACAATGAAATGTTTAGAACCGGTGCAAACATGATCAAGTTGGCTCTACCACAGCCAGTTTTTGTATGCTGAATTATGTATGACCTGTTTAATTAAATATCCTTCCGCATATGTGTGACACAGAAATGTGGGAACTCTTCTCAGGCCAGTTCATGAATGTTAAATCTGCATATTCTCCTTGAAGGCCATGCCGTGTGGCGTTGGCAGTTATGTCTATCCCCTACCTTCTGTCTCGTGTGCTTTTAATCAACTCTGACACAGATGATTCTTCATGTCATGATTTTAAACTGTACAGCATCTTTTCTCTCGGTCTCCCTCTGAATTATGACCTGTTGAATCTCTTATATACCTCCGCATTTGCGTGACACAGAAATGTAAGGGACTCTTTTCGGGTCAGTCCTTGTATGCTGTGGCGGAGCCGCACTTTTTTCAAAAATAACCCAGGCTCCCAGGTCGGACCAGCCTTGAGTTGGTCCCGGGTGCAGTCCTGGGAAGTAAAGGCGGCCGGTGTGATGTTGACCACATCACCCATCTTGTGCCGATTGGTCTATAAAATGTAGGTCTAGCTCTATATGCTCTATATGCCCTATACGCCTAAAGGCCTGGAAAAGGGTCCTTTACTTTTTTTTTTTTTTACCTTGTATGCCGAATCGTGGCCTGTTAAATCTCTAATAAACCTCTCCATATGTGTGACACACATAAGGGACTATTTTCAGGCCATTGGACATGTGATGTTGCTGATATTTTAGAGCACTACGCACTTGATGGGTGATGTTGTGTTATGTTATCACAGTCGACGTCTTTGCACGCTGGGCAACCCCATCAGTGCACAGACCTCCAATGCAGTAGCCACTCCAAGGTACCACTACTGATTGTTCCCACGAGGAGCATGTTTTAATGTCTGAAGTTTTTACCTCAAAGACGACAGTCATGCTTCCCCAAGCTTAAATCCTTGGTCACGCAGTCGTGTTAGCGTCAGAGATTTGCCAATATCCCACAACCTAGTCCGTAAAGCTTTGATGATATCAGCTTGTTCTGTTCATGCTTCTTACCATCTGCATTGGTGCATTAATTG
The DNA here is from genome assembly GCA_905116865.2 of Candidula unifasciata. Taxonomy (NCBI): domain Eukaryota; kingdom Metazoa; phylum Mollusca; class Gastropoda; order Stylommatophora; family Geomitridae; genus Candidula; species Candidula unifasciata. Next base: position 315,113 of record CAJHNH020000107.1, read on the forward strand.
CCAGCTGGTCAGCTCTTTCATTGCCATTTGCTCCTGCGTACCCAGATGTGTAGATCCAGGTGATGGAGGTCAACTGCGTCTTCTGAAAGCTTTCTACCCTTTCGGAGCGCACTACCTTTAGCGATTGAGGAAGATGTAGTCAACAGCACATCAGTAATTTCTATTTCCCAGGACATTGTTGATACCCATTTATGGTTGGATCGACATGGTAGCGAATGTGTGTGTGTGTTTTTTTTTTCCCGCAATTATCGGATTCGAACCCAAGATCTTCGGGTCGGACTGTGGGTGCCTAGCGGTGCCGCTGATCTCTACGTAGAAGTTTCAGTGGTTGACTTAGACGCATCGCTTGGTTCTGGACACCGTCTCAGCAAAATAATCCCATAGCAGACAAGGGTTCTAGAGCCATCGCCCGTGATACTAATATACGTGTCATAACATAGTATACTTAATAATCTATTTAATACTATGTACATACAATAAATGAATTAAATTATACAGATAATCGTTCATACTATTGACATGTCAAATCGAGTATTATATATTATTACTTGGGCGCCCACGCTTTATTAGAAAAACAAAAAATTGAGGTCGAAAGCTTATAAGGAAATAGTGTTAAAAAAATCGAAGGCAGGGTTTTTATCAGACATAAATACAACAGTATCTTTAATAAAAGCTTATAAATCAACAGTAACGTTTATCCAAGCCTTTAAATATAAATCTGTTGTTGAATTTACAGACTAACCTCGGTTAGTAAACTAGGCTCTCATTCGACTTCCAAGTATGGTTGAGGACACTTTTTTTTTTCTGTCAAGTGTCCAACAAAAAATGTAATAACCTGCAGTTTGTCTTAACTACAATAGCCATGCAACCCTACTCTGCTTTACGCAGTCCTTGGAGGTTTGAGGTTTGAACAACGGATCAACATCATGGTACACGGGTAGTAACCCATACGTTTTCTGTTCTTCTTCCAACTCAAGTCTTAGTCCGAAGAAGCTCAGCACAGTGCACAGGTTCGGTAGCACCGGCGAGGATCCTGAAATACCTTGGGTAGATTTTTAACTCCAAATTTTACCCGGGCAGCGCAGTTAGGCTACTTTTTTCGCTTTGCAACTGCCATGGTTTTTTTTTTTTTACGTACGCAACAATGCACATGGGCGTCCGATCTCACTATCCAGAGAGCAGGGGGAATTACTGAAAGTCGAATACGCAGTCGTAAAATGCTGTTTAAAAAAAAAAGTGCACTGCAGGGGATGTTTAAAAGGACAGTTAAATGTATTCACTGTTTTTATTCGTTTCTAATTTTTGTTTTTTCATGTGACCTCTACGCACAGGTGTCTGATACATTTTCACATCGTTTGACTGTATCATCCCAAAACATGAAATTTGGGCATGGTCTGTTATCAGTAAAGATACCGTTGTCACAGCTAGCATAGACATTACACCCGAGACATGACTGATAGTTGCCAGAGGCCAGCCCATCACACGACTTGACACATTTGGGTGTCTCTGTCTTTCTTCCAGACGATACACACGTTGGGGAAAATTGTTCACATCTTTTATTGATGTCATTCCACACGAGACCTGCTTGGCATGGTCTGTTGTCTTGCATTGTTCCATTATTACACGTTAGATAAACGGTACACCCTTGACAAGACTGATAGTCGCCCGATTGGAGTCCGTTGCATGATGACATACAGGGTTGAAGGGCCTGGCAAGTGGAGGAGGACAAGTCGCATCTTTTAGCGGCGTCATCCCACAGTAAGGCTGCAGGACAGGATCTTTTGTCGTGGAGGACTCCCTCGGAGCATGTGGCGAACAAATTGCAACCAGCACACGATTGATAGTTGCCTGATGGGAGCCCATCGCAAGATTTGACGCATGGACTAGTCACTTTACTCGAATTGTCGAGGCTCTCCGTAGTAGGAATAATAGGGGAGTAAGTAACAGACGGAGTAGAGAAGTTCGGGGAGTTACTGCTGATAACGGTGTTTTTTGTACTGGTGTAGTCATTAAAGTATGGATTGCTCGCTGTATGTGTAAAATTAGTGAAGTCTTGAATGCTGGTTGTGTTAGTAATTTCTGGGGTGTTGGTTATGTTGGTAAAGTAAGTGTTGTCTGAAGTGCTGATTGTGTTGGTCAAGTCAGTAATATCTGGAGTACTGCCTGAGTTGGTGTTGCTTGGAATGCTAGTTGTGTTGGCGAAGCCAGTGACATCTGGAGTGCTGCCTGAGTTTGTGATGTTTGGAGTGCTAGTTGTGTTGGTGAAGCCAGTGATATCTGAAGTGCTGGTTGGGTTTGTGGAGTCCGTGATGTCTGAAGTGCCGGTTGAGTTGGTTAAGTCAGTGATGACTGGAAGGGTGGTTGATTTGATGAAGTCTGTGATGACTGCAGTGCTGGCTGAGTTTGTGAAAGTGTTGTCTGGAGTGCTGGTTGAGTTTGTGAAAGTGATATCTGGAGTGCTGGCTGAGTTGGTCAGGCCAGTGATGTCTGCAGTGTTCGCTGAGCTGGCGAAAGTTATGTCTGGAGTGCTGGTTGAGTTTGCGAATTCAGTGACACCTCCAGTGCTAGTGACGTTAGCAGATATGCTTGTTTCAAGGTCTGTAAATAAAGTGTTTGAATTTATTACGTCCGTAATGTTTGTAGTGGTACTTCTGGTACTGAAAGTAGATGCGACATCGTTGATGTTAGGAGAGCTGAATGTGGTGTTTACAGCAATCAGCTGGCATGTTCTACGAGATACTAATTGTTCAAAAGACTTAATTAGAAAGGCAGAAAGTCTGGCTCTATCTTCTGCTGAAAGAGGACAACTTTCATGAACAGCACAATGGAATACTTTATTACTAGCTTTGCACAAAGTGTCTATACTGGAAAGCTGTCCGACTTGAAGTAAGAGCAGCAACGGTCTGACATGCAACGACGTACATGTTGACATAACGTCATAACAATGATATTTCACGAATATTTTCTCGATTTCCAAAGCATTACGCCTGTCTTCAGACTGGCACCCTATTTCATCTGAGCTGTCACCGCAGTTGTTGACTGTGTTGCAAACGCTGTCGAGATTGACGCAGTTTCCATTGAGGCATTTGAACGAGGCTTTCCCACAATCAGGAGATGTCTGTTTGCTGAAAGGATTATCATCGGATCCACTTGAAGTTTTCGCTGGTAGTCTAGCCGTAGTGGGGTCCTTAATTATACTGGCAGTAACCGTGGGGCACTCTTTTGTTTCCCAGAAGGCAAATTGCGTACTTGATATTGCTTGTTTGACGATGAGTGGTTTCTGAGACTGGGAAAAACCACAGTGTCTTAGAGACAGCAGACAGTTAGCAAAGGAGTCTATGATGTCACATGTGTGCCGTCGAACCCCAAATCGCATCAATAAATGTATTTGGAACTGCAGGTAACAATTCCTAATTCGCATATCACATGGGTCTAAGACATCATACATGTTTGTATTAGCCATCGGGGGTTTTCCAGGCTGTGGTGCAGAAGCAATTGGTTTGAAGATAGCTACGGTATGGGGAATTATAGTACCCACTTGATTAGCTGGGGTTTGTGGTCTTGCAGCCAAACATGTCGTCGCCCCAGCAGCCATAAGATTACGTTGTCTAGTATGCAGTTCACTAACACGAGAGAGAGGACATCCTAACTGCACTGCTCGAATGATTACCAAATATAAAGCACGACACATGGTTGATAATTTTGCTTGGTTTCCCATGGCGTGCTGGTTTGTGATGTTCTTGACCGCAGCATCGTACCACACCAAGTCCTTGTACAGCTGTGTCGCGCAGGTCAAGGGGTCCGCACTGTGTGCACCTGCAGAGAAAATTAAATAGGCCCGTTAACATCTAGAAACATCATGAAACATGATGAGGGCTGCTGCTAGAGGTGCCAACACCAACACAGGTAGCCGGAAAGTTCCCTGTGTGCTCCGATTTCCTCAACAGTCACACAAGCGCTAAACGGCTGATCATTACTGTTTTGTACTGATTAACTGGCTAAGACTTGAAGATATGTTATCAGAAATAGGCAGTTCTTGTTTGGTTGTTGAGGGGCCAGCGTTATGAGAAAAAAAATGGACTGTGTCTGCAGTGAAAGCAACCCACCCCTCCCCCCAATCCTATGTCCCCCAGCTGGCTAAGGATACGAAGCTCTTCCTTTCACCATCGGCGACCGGGCCGCCCATTGACTTGCCGGTAGACGACTTCGTCGCTTGTCGCAACAGTATTTGGGTGTGCCTCCTGTGATCGCATCAACACTGCAAGTGTCCTTTTCGCAAAACAAGCAAGCTTTGCACTTGCTGTTTTTATCTGTTATGACTAGTACCGGGTCAGTCAGAGAAACCTGTGTACCTGCTTGGTAGTCGAAAATGTACATGCTCTTTGCCCTCAACACACGCATCGCACGACAATAAAATAAATGTTAGACTTGCCATTCGTCAAGTGTTTAGCGAAATTATCCATTCTTATCTCATAAATCCACCCTGGACTTTCTTGAGCGTATTCATTAAGTCACTCATTATGCACGTACGTGTGAACTCCTGAGAACCCAGCCATCCTAGCGCCTTCGTTACAGGCAAACCTGACGAAAGGAGTGGCGTGTGTAGCCTATACGTTGCTCCGGTGCACAATGGAGCTCAAAGGGGGCCTATGAAGGGGGGTACTTTTTACTTACAACCATGGTCTCCATTGTGAAGCTGCTTGTTATAACAGCTCCATGATGGTGGGAGCTCAGTATAAACCTTCATGTATTTTTCTTTCCCCGAATTACTGATCCGTTTATGTTTAACCAAATCATCATCTTGCTCAGGATTTTGAAACTAAGTTAACATCCATAAATCATAGACGTCCATGCAGTTTTCTTTCCCCGAATTACTGATCCGTCTATGTTAACCATAGTATCATCTTGCTCAGGATTTTGAAACTATGTTGACACCCCTAAATCACAGACGTCCATGCAGTTTTCTTTCTCCGAATTACTTCTTTTTCTTTACTCTTATTTTCCTACACATCCTTCTTCTTCCTCCATTTCCCACACATTGATTGGGGACTGCTCCCTAAATTATTTGGGCGTGCGAGGGGGAGAGGTAGTCGTCCTATAGTATGGGGAGCAATGTTTGAAGTACTATTAAAGTTATTTGTCATTCAACACATTATTATTATTATTATTTTGAATGGCTTCCTCTTCTTCTTCTTCTTCTTCTTTTTCTTCTTCTTCTTCTTTTTCTTCCTCTTCTTCTTCATCTTCTTCTTCTTCTTGTTTCTTCTTCCTCTTTCTTATTTTTATTCTCTTCCTCCATTTATTCATCGAAGTGTTGAGAGAAGATGTAAGGATCTCCTGTGTGCTCTTTCTAATGCGTTGTATCTGTTGGCCTTTATTTCATAGGCTGTTTTTAATGCAACCGCTCTGTCTTCTGCGTTGTCTTCCCTTTGCTTGTTGTCCACTGTATTTCTTCGGGTTAGCTCCCCGTGGCATCTGGTACCGGGACATCATATCAGTCAGCCAAACCATCTCATCTGTTGTTCTTTAATAAACTGTATGACTGATTTCCTGTCTAGTCTTCTGTCAGTTTCTTAGTTTTCAATTTGAGTGGCACATAAACGTAATCATCATCATCATCATCATCATCAAGCGTCTTGCTGACTGGCGTAGGCGATCATGCCTCTCCACAATCTGCGATCCGCCACTGTGTGTATTGACACCCTTTCGTGCCATGATATAAGGTTGTCAAGAATCTTCTCGCGCTGACTTCCTCTGTCTCTCATTCCACAAATCTTGCTAGTGGTCACAACATTTTCGATTTCCCTCTTCTCATAACATGACCCAAAACAATTATGACTGTTTCTACCTGATCTATGTGATAAGCTGTCTTCAAGCACCTGCCTCATTCAAAACATCTTGGTTACTCTTTTACATTTAATACTGTACTTGAAATAAGATGTAATATGTAAACAATGCCTTTAAAGATACTTTCTGTAAATGGTTAAAGTCTCTTGTTCCTCTTACAGATTGTTTTTGGGTAGGATGGGGAGTGGGCCGCTAAGGTCTCCCTCCAAATATTGTGGCGTTATATTGGCAACTATGGATCTCTTTTAACAACAGTGAAAAGGCGAAACATGCAATGATATAGACATGTAATAAGATCTAACGGCCTCTAAAAAACAATACTGAAGGGCTCAGTAGAGGGAAAAAGGAGAAGAGGCAGACCAAGAAAGACCAAGTTACAGAACTTTACTGAATGGACAGGCCTCAGGCATGCAACCAAAAGTCTACGCAACTGACCGTAAAAGGTAGAGAGAGCTGATCAGACATTTAACAGAAACTGGTGACCCAACGACACGTAGTGTTACAGGATGATGATGATGATGATAATGATGGTGGTGGTGATGATGAAAGAGACCTGAGCCTACACGTTCCAGCGCATGAGCAGTAGTGTAGTAGTAAGAACCGGTATGTCAACAGTAGTGGTACTTTATTAATAGAAGCAGTTGTAACAACAACAGAATAAATTGTAATTGCTTTATGATTTTAGCAGTACCAGTAGATTTAGTGGCTAAAGAGCATTGGTAGACATGGTGTTAGCATCTACAAACACCATCGTAGTAATGGAAGCACCAGCTCATCAAATATCATGTAGCAGGTCCTTTGCAGAAAGTTGCTCTCGTCCCGGTCTGCCCAAAATAAACTCAGTCTCTCGCCAGCTCTCACGCCTCGTGTTCTTTCATATTCAAGGACTGACATATATGATGTGCCCATCTTCGTGTTGGTAGGCCTCTGCTCCTCCTTCCTTGTAGCATGCCTATTATTAGTACGTTTTCCAATACGCCTTGGCGCATTAAAAGACGAAAGTAATTCGGCTTCAGTGACAAGATGCTGTTTATTAGCCAATCTTCCTTGATTATTCAAATGTCATTATTACATCTCTTCTTTTTCCACGGTATTCTGAGAATCGTTCTATAGCATTTCAGCTTAAAAGCCCCTATTTTCTTTTTCAAGGATTTGGAGATAGTTCACGACTCACATCCGTATGTTGCAACTTGGAAGTTGTATGCTCTCAAAATTAAAGTTTTGATTTCCTTAGCTGAAATGATGATAGTGGTCACAGTGGTTGTTGTGATTTCAGCGTTAACTGAGAATGTTTTTCTTCTTCATTCTCTCTTAAAAGTGTGGCTGACGCCTTATGTTGTGGATTATAGCTAGGCTGTGATATCGGCGCCTATCAGCCAGTGCATACGACTTTAGCAAACCCCTAATTAGTCTCCTTTTGGTGACATGACTGTTCCCCCCCCCCCCCCATCAATAGTGGGGCTCCGCAACACACACGGGCACACGATGATAATAACAAATCTAGCATGATGTTGCCCACATCCTGCCCCTATGGATCTATAAAATAACGAGTCAACCACCGTATGTCATGTGCACCACTGGCTTCAAACGTATCCCGTACTTTTATTTTTAAGTAAATTAAAGGTTCCTTTTCTACGCCTTTAGGCATATTAGAAATATAGGGCTAGATCTAAATTTTTATTGACCAATCGGCACTTAGTTGGTAATGTGGTCAGCAACACGCCGGCCGCCTTTACTTCCCATGATTGCACCTGGTACCTACTCAAGGCTGGGTCGACCTGGCAGTCAAAGTCATTTCCAAAAAAGTTCGGCTCCGTCAGGACGCGAACTCACGACCTTCCGATCTGCGAGTGTCTAGCCCCGGCGACATCCTTAAAACTGAAATAGTAATAGAAATACAATATTCAAACTTACCTAACGAACAAAACAAGACTACAAAGCCAATAAGTAGTCCGCTGTTTGCCATGGTAAATATTTCAGCTGAATTTCCCAAAATAACCGTTACCGTAATGTATTTAATAATGTTGGTATTTTCCTTTCTACGTGTGTCCGTTATATAGTCGCCTAGCACTAGAACCTGTTATAAAAGCGACTAGCCTATCCCTTTCTTCTGTCACGTAACTGTGTTCTAGGAGATGTATCCGCTCTGCGTATACCTTTATATGACCTGGTCTGATGTCACTAGCAACCATCCCTTATTAATTATATGCAGTAGCGGTTGGTCGTATGACGATTCCTCGCCTTTCGCTTTTCAGTGGGTGCATTTGTTATTTGGGTGTAACTTTGATAATTAATAGCCGGGAAATGTGACAGATGATTTTTGGGAGTTGAAGTTGCGCATTCTGGGTTTCATTAAGCACGATTTGCACTTGATCACGACGTCTTTTAGACATTACAAACTTTCTTATATAGCATTCTTTTTTTTTTCTGCTTCTTCCTCCCCTCCTCTTGGTGCTGTTATTGCTGTCGTCATTTTTGTTGTTGTTGTTGCTGTTGTTGTTCTTCTTCTTCTTCTTCTTCTTCTTCTTCTTCTTCTTCTCCTCCTCCTACATTTCTTCCTCCACCTCCTCCTTTTTCTTCACCTCTCTCGTCTTCCTCTTCATCTTCTTCGTTTCATAGTCCTTCCTCTTTTCCTACTCCTTCTTCGTTTTCTTTTTCTTCGCCCTCTCCTTTTTCGTTCCTTCCTACTTCTCCTCCCTGTTGCCTTTATCATATATTGTATCAGAGAACCCTTGGCCAGAAAACGCTGTCAGCCACAAGCACTGCTCCTTTGACTAGATCATTAAAATCTAGAATCACCCCTGTACCAAATCCTAGAAGTTGATCAGACTTATCAAGGTTATCACTAGCTGTTTCTGCAGTTAAGAGTATTCAGCACGCAGAAGTGCCGAGAAGTGCTGAAACGTGAAACAGTAAAAGGTTATTTGACATTAACCATGTCAACGCAAAGAACTACTGTTGTTTGTCCATCACAAGGGATGATGACCTCTCTTTATTTCATCCGTCATGAAAACAAAAAATGGTGGGGTGGGGTGGGGGGGGGGGGGTTATGAAAGAGTGACTAGCGCGATGAACTGGTTTAAAGTCAGAAAGAGTTGCACAGTTTCGTCAAAACCCTCACAGGTACCAGACTGTTCCCTAGGTGCTCTGATCTCCTCAATAGTCCCAGCAGGGCAAAGCGATTGATCATTACTGTTCTGTATTGATAAATAGAATGCTTTGTCTTTAGTGAAAGGCTCATGTCTGGCAGTTGCAGGTTTCACTCCCATATCCACTAGCGTGAATGAGGACACGAAGCTCTGCGTTTGTTGTATTCGTCTTCGTCTTGGTATGTGAGAGTCTTACCCACGACAGTAATCACATCTCTTTTGTCCGGTAACGGGCCAGTCAGAAAAAAAATATAGGATCTGCTAGGTAGTCGATAATGTGCACGTTCTTTGCCTTGAACACCCGCATTGCCCACACCAACATAAATATTAGACTGGCTATTCGCCAAGTGTTTAGTGAGATTATCAATTCTTGTCTCATTAATCTACCCTGGATTTTCTTGAGCATGTTCATTGAGTCACTCAGTTTGCACCATGGCCAAACTTTAGACAGGCCAT
>CAJHNH020000108.1:0-27500 GCA_905116865.2 Candidula unifasciata
CTAATAGCCTGGTTGTTGTGTTTTTCTTCCTAAGGGTGTTTAAGGAGTTCAAAGGTCGATACAATCGAAAATACCAAACAGTGAACTAATTCTAGAAATAATTAAACTGGAAATTGTGAATTAATGAAGACCTTGGTGGGGTGGTATAGTTACGTCTGACATAATCGATACTACTGTCGTGTGTGGGTGTATTATAAATGGGAATGAATGTATTGTAGGTAAAACTAACGTTGGTTTCCCCAAACAAAGAAGGTCACGTTTCATTCATAAGTTTGTTGGGCTACTACTTTCCTGCAGATTACAGGTTTGCAGCTCTGTTTGGTTTCTGAGTTGTCTTGTATTTACTTTTTTATTCCGAGAAAGAAAAGATCTGTGACATAGACTCTATGGAGATTGTGTTAAACCCAGTTTCTTCATGTTTTTGGAGTGTAAAACACTGGCGTGCTGAAATATACAACATGCAATATCAATGGCACTGCGAAAACCACCCGTAACCTTGTGCCAGTTACACGTGGCTCAAGGTCTACCAATAAAAAGTGAGCTAATGTGTATATGAGCGGGATTTGGGGAGGCCAACGTTAGTTTTAGCGTATTTATGTGCAACAAAATGGCCTTTGGGACGGGTTCACAATAGGCCGCTGAAGTTGGTACTTTCGTACACATTTGACCCTTGCCGAGCAAAACTGTTTTTAGTACCATATTCACTATTTTGGTAAGTTTTAGAAATGTTGCATCAATTTTGTAAATGTTGGCACTGTACGCTGGATTAAAAAAAGTGGTAATTATAAAGTAATTTATATCACTGGTCATGTCATTTTGAAAGCCGTGCTACAAGAAAACATGATGGACAAACAAAAAAAAAAAAGAATGGAGGAAATTAATAGTGCAAGATAAACCATATTTAATTCGTGGGGGGGTGGGGGGGGGGGGGGGGGGAGGGGGAGGGGGAGCCCCAGCAAAATTATGGTTTACATATTTTTACAATTTCCTCAAAAAAAAAAAAAAAAAAAAACAGCAAACAGCCGAGAATGGGAAGAATCAGCAAAGCTAATCATCATCATCATCATGACCAATGTGCACTTGTGCCTGTAAGCCTTGTAAGGAGTATCAGTTTTCGATCCACTGCTTGCTGGGCAGCAGTGACTACTGTCATTCCCTGTTGGTGTAGAAGCTCTTGTATGTCATAGTTCATCTTCTCTTATGCCGGTCTTTTGCTTTTATTTCAGATCTTTATGAGTGTAGTGCTTGTGTTTTTAGTTGTTATGGCTGCATTCTTACTAAATGTCCAAACTACCTGAGTCTGATTCTTAAAGAATTTGCTGCATTGGGTTGTTCCAGCAGTCTGACAATATCATTTCTATTTTTGTCTCGGATGGTTAAGTTTGCGGCTTTTCTCATGCACCTCATTACGCCTCATGCACAGCTACCAATAGAGACAAAGTTCATAATCTGTTTAAATTACCACTGTTTTATGGCTTCGTGTGGGTTAATAGAATGCTTTGGTCATGACATTTAGAGAGAACGACAGTTAATACAAAGGCGGGCTGTTTTAAAAGAAAGAACAAAAAGTTGAGTGGGTTTAGACCAGGAAGTAGATCCCGAAGATAGTAGAGAGATAATATAAAGGAAGATACACACATTTGGATTCAAGAAGTGGACCAAAAAAAAAAAGGATTGTAGGGGGTAATATTTCCAGCAGTGAATCTCAAGAGTGTGATGGCTGCTGCTGATGCTGAAGAAGAAGCAGCAGCAGCAGCAGCAGCAGCAGCAGCAGAAGAAGAAGAAGAAGAAGAAGAAGAAGAAGAAGAAGAAGAAGAAGAAGAAGAAGAAGAAGAAGAAGAAGAAGAAGAAGAAGAAGAAGAAGAAGAAGAAGAAGAAGAAGAAGAAGAAGAAAGAAGAAGAAGAAGAAGAAGAAGAAGAAGAGAAGAAGAAGAAGAAGAAGAAGAAGAAGAAGAAGAAGAAGAAGAAGAAGAATAACAAAAAGAAGAACCTAAAGAAGAAGACGTATAAGGAAAGGGAGGAGGGGAGAAGGAAGAGTCATGAAGATCTACTCACCGAAAGAACCAGACAAATATGCAGTATGATAAGGAGATTCAAGCATGAACAAAAGCCACTTTTGGTGAGGCGATTTCTTCTCATACTCCATGGAAATGCCTTGAAAAAGCACCACATCTGCAGTGCTTATATCGGCACGGGAATCTGTCAGCTCGCAATAGGGCACTCGACATTTTTGATCCAGGAAGGTTTGCTGTCCAGTTTGGACACCCCATGCGCTGATCCCGCTGTAAATTAGGATTTTCTTATTCTTCATCCGTCCTTCTTGAAGTTTTCTCTTGACACTCTCGGGAACAAAAGTAAGCTGAGAGACAATTCTGTCGTCGGAATAGTAGTCCTGGTTTGGGTAAACCGAATGCTGGTTTTGTTTGAACTAACAAGGAAATAAAATAAAATAAATATAATCAGGAAGGTTTTTGTGCTGTCCAGTTTGGAGGACAACCCCATGCGCTGATCCCCGCTGTAAATTAGAATTTTCTTATTCTTCATACCGTCTCTTCTTGAAGTTTTCTCTTTTTTTTTTTTTTTTTTGGGGGACACTCTCGGGAACAAAGTAAGCTGAGAGACAATTCTGTCGTTCGGAAAATCTGGTTTGGGTAAACGATAATTTCCATTTAATTCAAAATGCAAGGGATCGACTCCTGAAGAAAGGTGGCTCAATTTTAATATAGCTCGTTTACTCTAGATCAAATACAGCTTTCAACAATTGACAACACTGCAATGCCGCTCAGTTCCCAAATACATTCTGTCAATTTATTACTCCTATGCTATCACATTTACTCAACTAACATCATTGCTATTCACCTCCACAACTATGCCATGATAATTATTTACTTAACGTTGCCTACAGTTCAGTCAACGACATGATGAATGTCTTCTTTCAACACTGGTACATAACTGACCACGAGTCAACCTCGGACTTTCCCTCCCTTACCCGTCGAGCAGTATCTCGTGCAGTTGTTTGGAGCACGGTTTTTCTGCTCGACGCTGCAAGCGTGGAGACCATGCAAAGCAGCTCATCACAGCGCAGTTGCACCATGTATAAACTAGATGCAAATGTGTGTTCAGAAAGTCAATATTTACACATGACACTTATTGTATACATATATTTGTTGATTTGTATGTAGATGAATTTTGTGAGTCAAATGTTTGATACCGATTGTAACAAAAATATTATCAGTATTAAATTATACCATAAATAAATATGTATGGGATATGCGTGAGCGGCGTGGGGGACACTCTCGGCGGTGGTGAAAGTTGAGGAAGTTCGTAATTCGTCGGTGGTGGAGTTCGCCGGAAGCGCGCATTTTAGGACGACGGAAGTGCGCAATTGACACGTGACTGTTAGGGTATATTTTCCGCCTCGATAATTTAGGACCGTTATTTGGAGGATAGCCGGTAATTGTTTTGCGGTCTAATAGGGCATCATGCACAAGAGGATCGTTACTGTTATAAAAGTGCAAATACTACAGGATAGGACTAAATGTGTGCAGGTAACTAATTCATACACTTACATCCTCTAATGAACGTAAAATTGTGACAAGAGAGATGAAATGCCTTAAAAGAGCTGCAGGAGTTTCATTGAAAGACAGAGTACGAAATCACGAAAGAAGATGAACGCTGGGAATAAAACCAGTGCTATAGGTCATCAAAGAACAACAAATGAAGTAGTTTGGACACCTAACAAGCAGGCTCTGGTACTATCTGCCACAGCAAACCACACTGAAGAGTTACAGTGGGTATAGAGCGAGCGGAAGACCTCGGAAAATATGGATTGATGGCATTAATAACAGCCTTATAGAAAAAAAAAATCAATCCTAATAGTGCTCTTGACAGAGCTCATCAACGAATGTTATATCTTCCCCCCCCCCCCCACACACACACACACTTCGCTGAGATACAATGTAAAAGAGAAGAAGAAAAAGAAGAAGAAGAAGAAGAAGAAGAAAAAGAAGAAGCAGAAGAAGAAAAAGAAGAAGAAGAACTAATTCCTTCAGTGGCGTAGGATTGGGGATTAGGGGGATGAGGTGGGGGGTTGCGGGGGGGGGGGGGGGAGGACATCCAAGGTGTCATCAATGGGTTGAGGGAGGCAGGGGGTGGGGTGACACAACTGTGAAAATGTGTGTGTTTATAATCTATATATACTATATATGTGTGTGTGTGTGTGTTGTAGTGGTGTTGGGGGTGTGGATGGGGGAGGGGGGGATTGTGATAGAAAATGTTCCGCACCGGGTACCACATGATCTTGCTACGGCTCTGCTCTCCTTGCCCTCGTTTTTGTTGCTTCTACCGGTTCTGTCTGAAGAAGAAATGAACAGAAGCCACGAAGATGTTCAAGAGAAACTCTTAGACGAACGTGGACAAGAGAGAGGACAATGGCGCTGGACTGGATTCCCTGCACTGATGTAGACAGACTGTGCGGGTTATAGCGAGATAGAGGAACAGACTGTGAGCCCTATGTCAGGGATAACTACACAATGATCGTGACAAGTATGCTGATGAAAATGATGAGGTAAAATAACTGTACTTATCGCCAGGGAAAGAAATACAAAACTACTAAATAAACAGTGAAAATTAAATGCAGGGCTATTCAACTACATTTACTCAAGGGCCCAACAATTTTGAAAACGGGGCACGTTACGTGCCAGAGGCCCGAACCCCAGCATCGAAAGATCATAAATACAAATACAACTGGCAAAAATCCGCGACCCACTTGCTATGCCACCGCGGGCCGCATTTGGCCCGGGAACCGCTAATTGAATAGCCCTGGGTGAATGCAACAACTGGTTTAGAAGGGGCGAGGGGAGTGTTCAGAAAAACTTGCACTCTATGGGATTACTTATAAACGTATCCTGCGCTGATTAATACTAAATGAGCTAAAAGTGTAAGCAAGGGGTACTTACCTCTTTCACCGATGCTTTAGATCTCGATAGGGACCTTTCTACAGAATGCGATTTGTTAGTTAGGTTCTGAAAATTAGGAAGCATTCATGCATAACATTGCAGGCTTAAATTAAAAAGAAGCACTAGTGGTAATACTACTGCACTAATATCTACACATATATACACGTATATGTACTTGTGCATCTATATATGTGTATGTGTGTGTGTATGTGTGTGTGTGCGTGCGTACGTACGTACGTATATCTGTCTGTGTGTCTGTGTGACTGTGTGTCTGTCTGTGTGTGTGCTCGCGCGTGCGTGCGTGCGTGCGATCGAGCGTGCGTGCGTGCGGGTGCGTGGGTGGATGGATGGATGGATGGATGGATGGATGCAGGCATGTAGTTTCTGTTGTTGTTTATCTGAGCCAACTGGACCCATCAAAGATGTAAAAATCGCAAAATGGAGATTAATAAGGGACTACGAAATTCATCAAGTGTTTAAATCATCACTTATTGCTGACACCATGAGGGCTATTAGAGTGAGACAGGTGGGGCACATAGAGAGAACGACATGTACAAGAAAAACAAAACTGGATGCAATAATGAACTGAATCAATGGAAGCAGTCCACAAGGCAGACCAAGTAGGTGGTGGCAGGACATAGTGAGATACCTACATATACTTGAAGTCACCAATTAGAAGGGGGGGGGGGGCCCAATCACAGAGCTGAATGGATGTAGGTGATATCAGCAGCAATGAACATCAAGAGCTTGGAATATTAAAGAAAAAGAAGAAGAAGAAGAAAAAGAAGAAGAAGAAGAAGAAGAAGAAGAAGAAGAAGAAGAAGAAGAAGAAGAAGAAGAAGAAGAAGAAGAAGAAGAAGAAGAAGAAGAAGAAACAGAAGAACAAGAAGAAGAAGAAGAGGAAGAAAAAGAAGAAGAAGAAGAAGAAGAAGATGATGATGACTCGGTACTCGATTCCGCCCTGCTCTGAGGCGTGAGATTCTGAATGACCTCGTTCTGCTTCTCCACTTGATAGCCATCTTGGACTTTTTTTTTCAACACACTATTAAAATCAATAAAATTAAAGTACCATTTTCCAAGCCTTCAGGCATTTTGGGCATATAGGGCTCGACCTAAATTTCTTAGACCAATCGGCACTTAGTGGGTGATGTGGTCAGCACCACGCCGGTGGCTTTTACTTCACAGGAATGCACCTGCTATTCACTCAAGGCTGGGTCGACCTGTAAACCAAGGTAATTTTTTTAAGTCCGATCCGTCAGGACCCGAACCCACGACCTTACGATCCACCGGCGAGCGTCTAGTCACCACACCATGGCCATATTACACATTATAACTAATTACAACCTGGGTGCAAAGATCTGCCAATAATGAAAAACATACGTTAGCAGCAAACAGTTGCTACAAGAATTAAAAGAACAAATAATAACATATATGTTGCTAAAAGTAAAGATAATTGAATTCAATAAGTAAAATAAAGGAATAATATTAGAATGGACAGAATAAGAGAGTGAGAGAAGATATGCACACACAATTTTAAAAGGTCTAGCTAAAAAAATTTCAAAAACTAATGATATAAGAATCCACTGAAATAATTGGAAAAGAAAAATTTAGACTGTCAAGTACTTTGCAGAACCTTGCTCTCACCACGGTCTACATGAAAAAAACTCGGTCTCTTGTTGGGCACTACCAGATAATGCACTTTGTTGAGGCGAAAATATTTCAGTTTCTGAAACACGATGCTATTTACAAGTCAATCTTCCTTGATATTCATATCTTTAGAATGTCAGTATGTCTTTTCTTCCTTGCCCGTGGTATTCTGAGAATCTTTCTACAGAATTTCAGTTCAAATCCTCTATTTCAGTGGCTCTCTATCTTCGTAATCCCGCGACCCTTTAGTACAGTTCTCTTATGTTGTGGCGAGATACCCCCCCCCCCCCCCCAACAATTATTTTCCTTCATAACTTTAATGAATATGTGCTTTCTGATGGTCTTAGGCGACCCCTATGAAAGGGTCTTCTACCCACACACAAAAAAGGGTCGCAGTCGGCAGGTTGAAAACCTCTGCTCTATTTTCTTCCTTAAGAACTGCGAGGTAATCCACGACTCAAATCTGTATGTCGCGTCAGGGAAATTGCAAAGACATGCATACAACGTTTTGAGAGCTGTAACTAAAAAAAATGTCAATAAGTTTATGACAATAGAAACGATTTTGGAAAAAAAGGGGTTTGGGAGGCGGGGGGAGGGCTGGAAAAGGTGGGGGAGGGGATATACAACTATAGAAAACTACATGGTAGGATTAAATAATGCATCACAAGAACACACAACTGTTTGAAATATGATGTAATAATATATCGCAAAACAGAAGAATAATATATCACTTTAGATATTTGTGAATATAGAGTTAAGTTGCGTATCCTTTATAGGACGTTGTAGAACCAACCCCAGCATTTTTGTTGTTGTTGGCTGTTGTGGTTTTTCTGTGCAAGTTTATGTCCAGTAGTTTGCATTGCCTTCCGGACGGTCGGCTTCTCGATACCACTGTCAAAACCAACGCAAGACCCAAGGTCCGCAGATGGGATCGAACCCGGCACACGGGCATTACGATGCACGTTCGCAATGCCTACGCCACAGACGCCGACAAATATAGAGTACACAATAATATTTTCATAGTTTTTTTGTAAAGCACACTCAAAATGTATCAAACTTGACAAGAAAAAATAGCCAGCATAAAAAAGACAGAAAACTCTCTATGTCACGATTATCACCCACAAGGATTCAACAGAATATTGTTTTCAAAATATGACTAATTTATCTACTTAACAACCATTTACTAGCAGTTGTTAACAACTACTTAACAATCGCGTTGCCACCAGAACGTATAGATGATTGTGCGACAATGATATGTTCTGCCACTTTGTCTTTATTATACGGTGGATATATTATGAGATTCATAGAGGCTACACCAAGGAATCTAGTTAGTGGTCATATTTTAAACTACATTACGGGGGTACCGTCTTGATAGCGACCAGTTAGAGAAAACTACAGGAAATAAAAGATACCGTGGCTGTAGATAGTGAAAGAATGAGCCTCAGTTTTTATATCGTTTTAATCCTGCTTTCTAACACAGAGTAAGGAGAAGACCACACAAGAGATGGAGTGACATCATCAGGAGGAACCTAACAGAAATTAACACCAACTTGTACAATGCATTGGGAGAGCTGCAGAAACCTTCCTTACATCTCCCCCAACACCTCGCTGAGGTAAATGGTGGAAGAGAAAAAGAAGAAGAGGAATCGTTTAGCCACAGAGTTATTTAGTGTAGAATTGATACAAAAGTTTATATTAATTATAACTAAAATAAATAAATAAATAAAGGAAAATAAATAAATACAACACACCAAGACAATCCCAAACAACACAAAGAGACATCTCACATAAAGCATATTCATTTCCAGTCAATACTACAAGTGTCAAACACGGTCACTCAAAACATAAAAGAACATTATTACTCACATAAATTATATTTCTTAGAAGGGCTGCAGAAGCGACCAGAAGAGATAAAAATCATAAAAAATAGTAAAAAGCAAAGATCCCTTGTCACGCCTTTAGGCGTATCGAGCATAGGGGAAGAACGACCATATTTTACAGACCATCGGCACTAGGTGGGTAATGTGGTCAGCATTACGTTAGCCGCCTTTACTTTCCCAGGTCAGCCATCCTGGTACCTATTTTAGGCTGGGTCGACCTGCGACCCCCCCCCCCCTCTCCATTCCAGGATAAAAATCCAGGCAGCCGCAGTGGGTTTCGATTGTGGTATGTTGGAATTACGAATTGGACTCGCAACCCCTAAGCCACGGACGCAGCAGCAAATTAAGCCCGCTTAAAATTCTTTGCGACAGCATACCATAGGACTAAAAGTAAAGGACCATTTTTTACAACTTCAGGCGTACTGGGCCTATGGGGTCAAACATTTATTTTATAGACCAATGGGCACTGGGTGAGTGATGTGTTGAGCATCACACGGCTACCTTTACTTGCTATGACTGTACCTCTTCATAACTCAAGGGTGGGTCGACCTGAGAGCTAATGTCGTTGTAAAAAGAAAAGTAAAAAAAAAAAAAAATCCTCAGGCGAGCGTCTAGCCGCTACCCCACGGTGGATGTGATACCACACAAGGTATACACTAAAAGAAGAAGAGCACAATGTAGACCAAGAACAAGATGGAACGATAACAACAGAGAAACGCTACAACATCAAGATGTATCTATGGCTGAGGCGACCAGAACAGTGAGAAGCAGAACTTTTCATTTTCCTCGACATCAGAAGTTTAAAAGAGGAAGTGAAATAGAAAAAACGAGATATCTTCTTCTTCCTCTTCTTCTTCACACTCACCAGCTGTACACTCTGGCGGAAAGTTCTGGTTGTTCATCCACTTTTGGACTGCACCCCTGTTCCAGAACCTGAGTGTTGTGTGTACATCCGTTTTACAGATCTGACTCATTTGTAAGTAGACTGCTTGTTCCTTGCCTCTCAGACTTCGAAGGAAGCTACCAATTAGTCGACTCTTACGACATGCTTGTGGGTATGCAGTGGGTCTATTCTTGTTTTCCATGTAACAAGGCCCCAGAGCCCACACGGGGAAATCGAGATATCGTTTTTGCCTTTGTAGACAGACACATTACATTGGAGAGGGACTGGTCTGGGTGTCTCCTTCTCGAGAACCAGGAACTATTCACGGAACCGATCAGTTCTCCCTTTAACTTTTGACCACTAAGAAGATGGGCACAAGATATAAGTGACTCCTTGAATATGAAAGTGAACGAGGTGGGAGAGCTTAACAGGAGACCGAGTTTATTTCAGCCAGCCTGTGATGAATGACTGGTTAAACCCCACCAAGACATCACACCGAGCGATAAATACCCGGTGGCACAAAGCACCACCATCTGGATGAGGACTGCCCGGGGAAGGTCCCAGAAAACCCGTTCAACCCATAGGTTTGGTTATATTAGGGCCGCGGGCAACTGCCAGGGCGGGGCTTTATATTATATTGTGTATTATAGTTTTGTACACAGTAGGTAAAGTACCCTTTTTCCACGCCTTCGAAAGTCGCTGTGGCTTTGGTGGCTAGACGCCCGCCTGCGGATCGGAAGGTCGTAGGTTCGTGTCCTGATGGAGCTGCATTTGTTTTTTAAAAATAACCTTGACTTTCAGGCCGACCCAGCCTTGAATGGGTAGCAGGTGCAGTCCAGGAAAGTAAAGGCGGCCGGCGTGATGCTAACTACATTATTCACCAAGTGTCAATTGGTCTATACAAATATAGGTTTAGCCCACATTGCCAATACGCTCAAATGCGTGGACAGGGGACCTTTATGTTTTACTTACTTCCCCCCCCCCCCCACCTCTGTGCGTTCTGGGCATTTGGGGCTGGACCTATATACTTATAGACCAATGACACTCGGTGTGTGATGTGTTCAGCAGCACACCGGTCGCCTCTATTTCCCATGACTCATGCCCACTCAAGGCTTGGTCGATCTCTGAGTTTTGAAACGAACCCACGACCTACAGCTCCGCAGGCGAGCGTTTAGACACTACAACAAGGCAGCTTGCCTTTATATGTTTGTTTGTTTTAGTATCCAGAAGCCATGAGCTGTTAACCCTTAGGCTCGGTATTAAGGATATCGCAACCTTTCGGCCTTGATTCCATTGTAAATACCGCAAATCTAGGAGAAATGTGGCTTTCCTGCCTACCCCCCGGGAGTGAACCCGGACCACAAGGAGTTCGTCACCCGCTCACCGCGCAATCCGGTTTAGCCAACTGCGCTAGAGAGCCGGGCGCCTTTATATGTAAAAGAATACAACAGTAAAATATAGAGGGCAACGGCAAACTACTATATGTCAATTTATCAAGAAAAACCAAAAACAGCCAAAAAATGCTAGGGTTGGTTCTGCAACGTCCTGTAAAGGATACACAACTAGCTATGGTGCAGTAGATAACAGCTGGGTATCGTATATTATCAGTTTGAAAATAAACACATGACAACACGATATAGTGTGCTATGATATGATCTAGCATATTATGGTGTTGACTGGTATGATATTATATATGGTATGGTATCAGTGCTGGATTTAGGCATACGCTAAGTAAGCTACAGGGTGTCGCCGTGGCGATGGCGTCTAGACGCCCGCCCGCAGAATAAAAGGTCGTGGCTTCGGGTCCTTTAAAACAACAACAAAAACCGTTTGCTCTCAGGTCGACCCAGCCTTGAGTGGGTACCAGATGCAGTCCTGGGAAGTTAAGGCGGCCGGCGTGATGCTGACCATATCACCTACTAAGTGCAGATGGTCTATACAAACATGTCTAGCCCTATATGCCCCTTACAACTAAAAGCGTGGAAAAAGGACCTTTACTTTTACTTGAAGTAAGCTACCGCTAAGGGTCTCAATTAGCAGAGGCCTCAAAACAATCCGATTTCTTTCTTTCTTTTAAAATACAAATGCAGTTTTATTTTAATGTTTTTTTTTAATTCCCTTGATATTTTGTTTCATGTTAACAATAGCATTGTATGTCTATCTTCTTCTTGTGCCTTTATCCGAAGATGTAACTGCCTTGTGCCCGTTTACAGTACGCTGCGAAAGTTGTGCCTTTCGGCCGACACATCTGACTTATACCGGCATTTGTTGACCGCGTCAGCCTTCCCCTATATTGCCTCTTGTGTGTCCCAATGTGTGATGCATTTTTTGTTGTTGTTTACAAACCCCACCCTGGCTGTTGCCACAGGCCATTAACACTACATGCCATTTTTCCCAATTTATGACAAAAATATCACTTTTTCAATGTGTTCATTTTTGTAATGTTCCGCATTCGTAGAATAGATTACACACACAATTTTTGTCATTGTTAAACAGTTTAGCATTGAAAAGTTAATACTAAAGACACCAACCCATGCACTTGTTTAAGATAAAAAAAGTTTAAAAGTCACCTTTTTCCTAAAATCTCAGCTAATATAAAGACTAACGACGTGAAATTCGGTGTGAATACTCCTAACACAATATCACAGGGTCAGGTCTTTTTAAAATTGCAGTTTATTAAGTAGTTTAAAAAAAAAATTTGATTATTATCTCATAAATCTACATTTTTTTATTTTTTTAACATACTTAAATTTTGATATTCAAAATAAAATATTTACACACATCTTTGAAGTAAATAAACTAGACCTGACCCTAAACATAAGTTTAAAGTTCATGAATCAATCATCTGTTTCTTAATATCTCTGTTTGTTTTTAAAATTGTAGCTGTCTAAGTACATGGTTTTTTTTTTAATCAAGATGGCGGCTGTTGTCATGGCAACCATGTTTTTTTTTAACTTGAAGTCTACAAATGTATCAACATACATCCCTACAAATGACCATTATAAAATAACTGGTCTAACATTGTAAATTTCAAAAAAAATTCCTGTAGTGACCCCTAATACAACCCAACCTATGGGTTGAACGGGGTTTCCAGGACCTTCCCCGAGTGATCTTTATCCGAATGGTGGTACTGTGTGTCATCGGGTGTTTATCGCTTGGTATGTTTGTTGTCCTGTAAGGGTTGAACGTCATCGCCTTTAGCCTTCCCGGGTGTAAATTTATTATCTCATGCTTCCATTTATTCAATGTTGACAGTTGAATTAAGAATCGACATCACAGTACTCAGGACACTCCCACAAACGCTCCGTACCCATCTTCAGCAGCAAGCCAAGAGTTCAAATTCCGATGGTACCGGTAATTTTAACCTATTACACATATTTCCGTTTTTCTACCCTGTATATCCGATTTTAATTAAATTAATTAATCCACTTGATATGCCTCAACTTCACCAGTTAATAACTTATATATTTTACACTTTTCTGGGATTAAACTGCGTAATTTGAATAGTAGGGGCCTCTGGGCGTAATATAGCTTAGGCTCTCATCAAGTAGAGAGCATATGTGGTCTAGAGGCTCGCTTGCGGATCAAAATGTTGTAACTTTGAGTCCTAGCAATGTCCAGACTTGTTTTTCTTTCCAAAATGACCTTGGCTCCTGGGTCGACCCAGCCTGAGTGGGTACCAAGTACTGTCCTGGGAAGTAAAGGTAGTCGGCGTAATGCTGACCATATTAACCACCAAGTGCCGTTTAGTCTTTAAAATATAGGTCTAGCCCTATATACCCAATATGTCTGAAAGCGTGAAAAGGGATCCTTTACAGCACTCTCATCAAGTCTAAAATCCGGCTCAGAGTGATATAGTTAAGTAGGTCATGGTATAAACAATTCAAAAACTTTCCCAGCTCCAATGACTGAGTGTCTGTTGTATGGCTAATTTATAATATTTGCATAGTATACAGTATCATGCAAACTAAAGGAATAATACATCCATTATTAATGTGCAGCTGTAGCAACAACAACAGCCGCAGCCTCAGGAGTCATCACAGCTGCAGCAACAACGGTAAAAGTTAACAGTCTCTCTCTCTCTTTCTCTCTCTCTTTCTCTCTCTCTCTCTCTCTCTCGCTCTCTCTCTCTCTCTCTCTCTCTCTCTCTCTCTTGTTGTACCACACCAGGACGTCACGCAAGCAACAAAACAAAAAAAAACCGGTGACACAAACTGCCACCATGCGGATGAGGATCACCCGTGGAGAGGTTCCAGAAAAACTTTTCAGCCGTTAGGCCATATTTCAGGCCCTGCTATAATCAGGGCTCCCGGCAAAAGCCAATAAGTAAACAATGAAGTAAAGACCCTTTTACCCGTGTTTTCCACGTCGCGTTTTACGCGTATAGGGCTAGTCCTATATGTTATAGACCAATCGGTACTTGGTATGTGATGTGGTCAGCACACGCTGGTCGCCTTTGCTTCCCAGAACTGCACCTGGTACCCACTGAAGGCTGAGTCGACCTCAGAGCCAAGGCCATTTTTGAAAAAAGTCCAGCTCCGTCAGAAGCCGAACCCATGACCTTCCGATCTGTAGGCGAGTGTCTAGCCGTCACACCACGGCGGCTCTCATGTTAGAAATAGCTTCTCACAAACAATAAGACGTCGATGCTTACGTTATGCAAAACTCCATGGAAGAGGGAATCAACACTGTGCACGGGGTGTTCTCTGGGGTCAATGCTGGATTTGTAGGTTGTGAAGAGATGGAGACAGTAGAGGAAACAAGCGCAGATGGTTATCAGCTGGAACGAGCGCTTGAGATGGAATCTCATGACATCGATGTGTTGGGATTCTGATCAGTGACAGCTGGGGAATAAACAGGACAAGATGATTTACTGAATTATGAAGTAGACATTACATGATTGGAGAGCTGCGAAATGAACATTACATGATTGGAGAGCTGCGAAATGAACATTACATGATTGGAGAGCTGCGAAATGAACATTACATGATTGGAGAGCTGCGAAATGAACATTACAAGCTTATTTGTAGAACTGCGAAATAAACATTATGAGATTATTTGTAAAACTGCGAAATAAACATTATAAGATTATTTGTAAAACTGCGAAATAAACATTATAAGATTATTTGTAAAACTGCAAAATTAACGTTACAAGCTTATTTGTAGAACTGCGAAATAAACATTAAAAGAATATTTGTAGAACTGCGAAATAAACATGTGAAGATGATTTGAGGAACTCTGAAGCAAACATATTTTTTTAAAGATTAGTTGTGTATCCTTTACAGGACCTTGCAGAACCAACTCCAGCAGCTGTTGTGTGGTTTCTCTAGGCAAATTTCCGTCCAGTAGTTTGTCATTGCTTTCTGTACGGTAGGCCCCCTGATATAACCAACGCAAGGCTCATGGCCCGCAGTTGGCATTACGAAGCGTTCGCATCGACTTAGCCACCGAGCCGACAAAGCAAACATACCACGATTATTTGTACTATTGCGAAACAAATTTACAAGTTTATTTGTAGAAATGCGTAATAAACATTACATGTTTATTTGTGATTAGTGATTAAAAGGGATTATCATCACAGCACTCGGAACAGATCCATAGGTGCAACCGCAGTGTCAGCAAGATAGTCTGCACGTTCGTCCCCTTGAACACCTTCATGACTTGGCACAAAGATGAAGATAGGGCAGATATTCGTGAAGTGATTAGCTTATCAATCCATTCTTGCCTGATAAATCCAGCTTAGATTTTTATTTGTTAAAAATATAAATAAATGTCGCATCAAGTATATGAGGTTAGACTCATATTTTATAGACCGATGGATGATGATGATGTCAACATCCTACCTACTGCCTTTACTTCCCATGACTTTATCTGGTATTCCTTTAAGGCTGGGTAGACCTGTGAGTCAAGGTCGTGTCGATTATTTGTAAACATTGTGGATGGACCTAGTCTTTGTAGATTATCAAATACTAACAGTCAGATTGTTTTCACTCTTTTTCTTCGCTGGAAAACGAAGGTCCTTTTTACGCGCTGGTACCCAGTGGTTCGGTTTGAATTCTCAGTAGTGGCAATCAAGTACGATAATAACATCCTCTTAAAATAGGAACCAGGAGGTTTTAGGATTAAGGTTTGAGGTTTGAACAATGGATCAACATCAAGGCACACTGGTAGTAACCCATAAGTGCTCCTTTCTTATTCTAACTCAGGTCTGAGTCCGAAGAAGCTCAGCACAATGCACAGGCTCTGTAGCACCGGCGAGGATCGTGAAATACTTTGGGTAAATTTTTAACTCCAAATTTTGTCAGGTGGAGCGCTGTTAGGCTACTGTTTTCGATTTCCAACTGCCAAGGGTTTTGGTAAGTAAAAGTAAAGGACCCTGCTCCACACCTTTATGCGTATTGGGCACATAGGGATAAACCTATATTTTATAGACTAATCTGCACTTGAGTTTTATGCTCATCATCATAAACCACTTCCGCCGTTAAGCGGCGTGGGGAGAAACGATCTGCGATCCAGTGTATGTTGGCTGCCACGGGCCGTTGTCACGCCGTGAAGGCATAGAGTGTCCTAAGTGTTGTCATTCCACATTGTAATGGCTTGACCTGGTAGCCAAGGTCATGTGTGAAGGGGCCCGGCTCCCCCACAGGGCGCCCCGGCGACCTTCCGACCCGCGGCGAGCGTCAAACCGCTATGCTACGGCGATTTCCAGTCTACAAATGTAAAAAGGTTAAATATCTTTCAGTCCCCATCTTCATCCCCCCCCCCCCCAACCACTTTCCTTTTATTTCTTTTTCATTTCAAAACTGTTGCCTGGCGATACACCAGGATAAGTAGCCGGTTAACAGCAATCACTAGAATTAAGCAACGTTTAAATGGGTTACCACTTTGAAATGGCGCGGTTTCGAACAGCTAACACATTTCCACACCACCACTAGGAAAGCAAACAAGTTTGCACACCCCTGGACTATCTACCCTGTAAAGCTGAACTGTGATCTGTCTCCAGTTTTCTTCTTTGTTAAATGCAAAAATGAGTCCCTGCACCCCCACCCCCCACCACCCATTTCCCCGTTTTCCCGATTGTTTTGTCAGTCTATTATAAATTTAGTTTTCTAAACTTTGTACATAACTGCAATGTGATTACCTTGATGCTTTAATCTGCAATGTTCATAATCTTGTTTCTCATCATCATTATTATAAACCACTTCTGCCGTTAAGCGGCGTGGGGAGGAACGATTTGCGATCCAGTGTACGTTGGTTGTCACTGGTTGTTGGAATGTTTCTACTTTGATATTTTAATCGGCAATGTTTATAATCTTGTTTTCCCTTTGAGTTTTTTTTTTTTTTTAAACTTGAAGCCCCACATCGGCTTTTGCCGGTAGCTGCAATATAGCCTGGCGGTTAAACGCGGTTTCTGGGATCTCTCCACGGGTGATCCTCATCCGCAGGGTGGCACTTGGTGTCACCGGGTGTTTATCGCCCTACCGAGGCTTTGTTTACTTTTGCCCTTTTCTGACTACTGCCAGAAAGGCAACGAGGTAACGCCGCAACGCCCTCCCCCCTCCCTCCCCCCACCATATTGTCTTTATCGATTATTTCCCTTGTCCGTCTGAACTGTGTTTTTTGTTCCCTTTCGCTAATCTAATGTAAATATGTATTTCCCCGAACTCCCCTTCCCCACATGTTTTTATAAATATGACACAAGTATCGGCTTTATGTATGTTTCCTATAATTCTGCTGGAGCGAAATGCCTTAATATCGCAATGTCTAGTGACTCCTTACGATAACCCTCATGCGCTGCGACTGTTTCTCCTTCTAGAATGTCTTGTCAGTATGTGCCGTCCTCCATGTAGGACGAAAATTTTCGTTGACTTGAAGCCCCACATCGGCTTTTGCCGGTGGCCGCAATATAGCCTGATTGTTACACGCGGTTTCTGGGACGTCGACGGGTGATCCTCACTCACACGGTGACACTTGGTGTCACCGGGTGTTTATCGTCGCCCTGTGTGGTGTTATGGTGGGTTTAAACTTACCTTAAATACCAGTTTTACAGTCATACCATGGTAAAAGCGCAGACGCTTTGTTTACATTTACTCCTTTTTCTGACTACCGCCAGAAGGACAACGAGGTAACGCCGCCCCTGTCCCTACCCTTGTTTTTCCTATTGACTATTTCCTTGCCCACCTGTTCGAAATGTCACACACACGCTTGCAACACTGAATACTAACAAACGGCAACACATGTAAAGAACACTGAACAAAATACACACACCGCAGATGCCTTTTTTACTCTTCCTTTCCATAACCCTCATGCGCTGTGAATGTTTCTAATTCTAAAATGTCCGTGATTATATGTTGTCCCAATGTGGGACGACATGTTTCTTTCACCTGAAGCCCTACACTGGCTTTTGCCGATGGCCGCAAGAAAGCCCGACTGTTACACGCGGTTTCTGGGACCTCGACGAGCGATCCTCATCCGCAGGGGGACATTTGGTGTCACCGGGTGTCTACTGCCCGGTGTGATGCTCTGGTGAGTTTAAACTAACTTTCAATACCACCTTACAGACAGAACAAGCTGGAAGCGTGGACGCTTTGTTTACATTTGCCCCTTTTTCTTGCGACCACCAGAAGGGCAACGACGTAACGCCACTACGCCCTACCACCCCCCCCCCTTTTTCACATTACTCTCTCATAGACTATTTCCCCTGTCCTTTTGAACTGTGTTTTTGTTCCTTTTCGTTGGTGTAATGTATATATGTGACTCCCTCTCACACATGTTTTTATAAATTTAACATAAGTAACTGTTTTGTCGGGCACTTTCATTTCGCAGCCGGTGATTTTACGTATATAGGCTGTAGAACCTGTCATTGTCAAGCACTGGTTGCCAAATAATGAAATGAATACCCCGTTAATAATCTGTCTTCTGGCACTCCTAGTTAGGCCTAGATGTCTTAACTATGGTGGCTATTGGTATAAAAGTACACTTGCTTTCTGACATGTTATGCTATTACCACTTTATGCTAACTGACACATTGCCGGGAAAGGCAATGTACAGACATGAGTGGTGCTCCGTGTCCCTTTGCTTTCCTTTCCATCTCACCTTACCCTGTCAGGCCTACTTGGGGGTTGTCCCCCCCCCCCCCCCCGTCTTGGCTTCTACTGTAAATATTTGATATGACTCAAAATAATGTTGTTTCACATTATCATCGTTTTAAAAATATTTTTTTCTGTTTAAAATGTTTAATAATAGCCGAAAGGCACATGTAAATATATCCCGCTGCTTCTCCCTCAAAAAAATTTCTATTTCCATTTCATCCTTTGTTTCCCTTATCCGCTTACGCTTTCGTGCCCCCTTTTCTCTTCTCCTTTTTCCCTTCTTTCTTTAATTCTCTCTTTCCACTCACTCTGTTGTTGTAAACATATGTATATCTTAAAACCTGTAAAACATTACCATCGAAATGTACCGTTTCCGCTGACAGACCCAACAGCCCCAGCTTTCCTCGAACCCACTGATCCTCTCTGCCTCCCCCTGTCTCTATTTTCTGTGAAATGTCAGTGAGAAACGGTACAAACCATCATCATTTTTCTCACATCACCTTATTGATTTTGCTTTTGTTATGTAAAGAGAATTTGTATCTGATGTTTTGAACCAATAAACAGATTTAAAAAAAAAAAAAAAAAAAAAATCTGCACTTGGTGAGAGGTGTGGCTAGAATCATGCCAGCCGCCTTTACTTCCCAGGACTGCACCTTTAGGGTCCGAACCCATTGCCTTCCGATCGGTTTCTGGGTTTCTGACTTGAAGTAGTTTAGTGTTTGAGATTGCATCTGGTTAGTCAATTTTGATAAGGTGGATAGTTTGTGTGCATCCTTTTTGGTCATTCTCCAGCATTCCGTTCCATAAAGAAGAACTGGCAAAATGATGCTCTTGTAGAGTCGGAGTTTCGTTCCTCTGCAGTAACTGTTGGATTTCCAGATTTGCCTCATCCTTCCTAAAGCAGCTCTAGATTTGTTCAGGCGTGACTGTTTACAGTGGAAACTAAATAGCAACTTAGTGGGCTTTTAAAAATGTAACTTTAATGATATCGTCATTATCATAACATTATCATCACCACCACCATTTTCCACTTTAACTGCTAAGCAACGTATGGAGGAACAATTTGCGATCTATTGCTTGATGGGTAGCAATGGCTATGATCATCCCTTGTCGACGTAGAAGGTAGCTGATGTTATCAATCCATCGTCTCCCCTCCCCCTCTTGCTTTCAGATCAGATCTGTTTTAAGTATATCGCCAGTGTTGGTAGCTGGGGCTTTATTTTAACAAGATCACAGAATGGCCGATCACTGGCTTCTCAACGAATTTGGTGTCTTCCCCCTTGTCACTTGTATCGTTGTCTACCCATTGTGCTCTTATCTTCAATTTTCCCTCCACTGAGGTTGTTTAAAGAGTACAATAGTACATGTGTTTGTATGTGTGTGTATGTGTTTACATACAGAGAGAGAGAGAGAACATAGAGAGTGAGAGAGGAGAGAGAAGGGGAAGACAAAGGAGAAAGAGAGAGGAGAGAGAGAGAGAGAGAGAGAGAGAGAGAGAGAGAGAGAGAGAGGAGGAAGAGAGAGAGTGTGTGTTTGTATGTGTGTCGGAGAACTCTATCTTCCAAGCTATGGCATA
This sequence comes from Candidula unifasciata, assembly GCA_905116865.2. Lineage (NCBI taxonomy): Eukaryota > Metazoa > Mollusca > Gastropoda > Stylommatophora > Geomitridae > Candidula > Candidula unifasciata. Next base: position 20,037 of record CAJHNH020000108.1, read on the forward strand.
AAATAATGAGCTATTGAACACAATAAAACCCTACTAGTTATAAGTGTGCATTCTAACAATGGCATAACAGGCAATCTGTCAAAATCAGTGTTTTTCAAACCGGGTGCTTCAACACACCCCCCCCCCCACCCTCCGTCCACACACACCCTATGTGCAGTTGAATTTAGAAAAGCATATGGGAGAGAGTGGGAGAGAATGAAAGAGAGAGTGGGGTAGAGAGTGAGAGTGACATAGGGAGAGGGATAACATTTTGATAAAATCGCGCGTACGTGTTTTAATGTAAATGGTGAAAATGATGCAGCAAGTCATACTTTGGGGAAACTGGCAGGAAGCTAGCTGATCGTTTCCGGGAACACCTCTCCAATATTGACAAGAAGACACTTAAACCAATACCTCTCCATTTCAATAGTTCTGACCACAGAGGTAAAGATGATATTTCTGTCACACCATTAAAATCTTGCTCTGGCGATCATACTACGCACCTCGCTTTGGAAAATCTCTTCTTCCACAGCCAAGGCGTTCTTAGTCCAGGTGGTATCAATATCCAACATACCTTCATCTAAATAGTTATACTCTTATCATATTTTAAATGTTAATTATTTTCTTTTCTTTTCTTTTATTTCATATTATTACTTTATTCTATATCTTATCAGTATCATTTATGTATCATTATCATTTGTATTTCTTTTATTCCTAGTATTATATTATATATTAACAAAACTACTGTTTATTATTTTTTGTGACTATATTTTTAACCATCGCATATTTTATTTTATTTCATTTATTACACATCACAATTTTTTAAACGTTGCTTACGTCACCCCTTAGAGATCTACATACTCTCATCGCCTCGTTGTTACGTTTGTGTAGTTCACTTATGTTTGAAAAAGGCTGCCGGGCCGAAACGTTGCGTTGTGTTGTTTTGTTCAAGTTTTTCTGCTTCCTTATTTTGTTAAGCTTTTAAGTCAAATTTCTCTGGAATTCCGTGTTTTAATGTAGTTTAGTAGAATAACATCTGTGACTATTTAAATTTTCCAAATAAACAAAGAAATTATGTTATGGCTAGTTAGGTGTATCCTTTTCTTGAGATTTAATTTACATACTTTTACTGAGTTTTGTTTTAATATGCCTATACTTTCGACACTGAGAAGAGTGACCGCTTGAGCTGAAACTTCAGCAAGCAGCAGTTATTCACACATTTTTTTTAAAATAAAAGACAACGGTTGGATATGACCTAAATAGTCCTGTCTGCAAGTCGGTACAAATTTTCCTGGTTTACACAGCTGACATTGCTAAATGTTGTCACCAGCAAGTCTACAACACCTTACACTTACGAGAACTATATAGAGCCAATGCTCATCGATGGCTTTGCTTTTATAGATGGCGGTGGAAAACACCTCAACAGGCGCCTGTCCGCTTCAAAGTCAGCGGAGCCGAGTATGCACTTGAAAAGATCAAACTGAGACTAAGCAAAGAGCTTTTTCACTTTATCTGCTCTGGAATCAGTGTTCTGCCAATAATTAGACACGTGTATTTCCAGATGGTTTAGATAAGGAAGCCGCACACATACACACACAGAGAGACACACACACTCACAGAGACATGAAGTCGGTTATAGATCTACATTACACGTCCTAACAGCTACAAAGAAACCTATCAACAACAGCATGCGAAGCTTGCACGAACTTTAGAGCAGAGACAGCAGCTCTCATTTCATCTGACAGGTAGAAGGGTCAGTCGTGGCTTATTATTCCTATCTGTGTGGCGTATGATTACATTTCTAAGCAGGGCGATTATTTTTTTATTTTCATTGAAGGGGAAAATATGGTCGGGAAACACTGATCTAAAGGATCGTTATTGAACACTATATATCCGTTATGTATATTTATTGATCGGACACCAGATGCTAGGAGATTTTTCTATAAAATAACCGTGTGATATCTCCGCACTGAAGATTAACTGATACCAATCTCCAACACCATCTCTTGGGATGATTGTTCAATCTCTCAGGCGATGGATTTTTGGTATGTTTTGATCTCTTATTGCTGCTATCCTATTTGAATTTATGTATGCTCCTTACTGTTGATTGGTTACGTCATGAGAATCAATCCTGATATACCTCACCAAACAGCTCTCACTTGGACACCAGATGCTAGGGGATTTTTCTATTAACAACCGTGTGATGTCTCCGCACTTAAGATTAACTGCTACCAATCTCCAACACAATCTCTTGGGATGATTGTTCAATCTCTCAGGCGATTGATTTTTGTTATGTTTTGATCTCTTTTTGCTGCTTTCCTATTTGTATTGATGTGTGACCCTTAGGGCTGCTTGGTTACGTCATGAGAATGAATCCTGATATACCTCACCAAACAGCTCTCACTTGGACACCAGAGGGCAACAGAAAGAAGGGGCGCCGAAAAACAAAATGGAGACGAACGACGGAAAGTAAACTCAGAGCTGCATCTATGACATAGAAAACTGCACTGAAGATTTCACAGAGCAGGAAGGCATATAAAGTCCTCTCTAAAGCCTCACGTGCCACTGGGCATAAAGACAACTGAACTAAAAAAAACCTTACTGACCTGCTTTAAATTTTCTCTTAAATCTCTACAATATTTAAGTACCTAAAAACACATCAGACGTGAAATGATATTGCCTCTGCGACCCACCCAGTATGTTGATATGTATCACTAAATGTGTTAGACATGCACCACTCAATGTGTTAGATATTTACCATTTAATGTGTTAGATATGTACCACTCAATATGTTAGATATGTACCACTCAATCTGTTAGATATGTACCACTCAGTGTATTAGATATGTACCACACAATATGTTAGATATGTACCACTCAATATGTTAAATATGTACCACTCAGTGTGTTAGATATGTACCACTCAATGTGTTAGATATGTACCACTCAATGTGTTAGATATGTACCACTCAATGTGTTAGATATGTACCACTCAATGTGTTAGATATGTACCACTCAATGTGTTAGATATGTACCACTCAATGTGTTAGATATGTACCACTCAATGTGTTAGATATGTACCACTCAATGTGTTAGATATGTACCACTCAATGTGTTAGATATGTACCACTCAATGTGTTAGATATGTACCACTCAATATGTTAGATATGTACCACTCAATCTGTTAGATATGTACCACTCAGTGTATTAGATATGTACCACACAATATGTTAGATATGTACCACTCAATCTGTTAGATATGTACCACTCAGTGTGTTAGATATGTACCACACAATGTGTTAGATATGTACCACTCAATATGTTAGATATGTACCACTTAATCTGTTAGATATGTACCACTCAATCTGTTAGATATGTACCACTTAATCTGTTAGATATGTACCACTCAGTGTATTAGATATGTACCACACAATATGTTAGATATGTACCACTCAATCTGTTAGATATGTACCACTCAGTGTGTTAGATATGTACCACTCAATGTGTTAGATATGTACCACTCAATGTGTTAGATATGTACCACTCAGTGTGTTATATATGTACCACTCAATGTGTTAGATATGTACCACTCAATGTGTTAGATATGTACCACTCAGTGTGTTATATATGTACCACTCAATATGTTAGATATGTACCACTCAATCTGTTAGATATGTACCACTCAATATGTTAGATATGTACCACTCAATTTGTTAGATATGCACCACTCAATGTGTTAGATATGCACCACTCAATGTGTTAGATATGTACCACTCAATGTGTTAGATATGTACCACTTAATGTGTTAGATATGTACCACTCAATTTGTTAGATATGTACCACTCAATGTGTTAGATATGTACCACTCAATGTGTTAGATATGCACCACTCAATGTGTTAGATATGCACCACTTAATATGTTAGATATGCACCACTCAATGTGTTAGATATGCACCACTCAATGTGTTAGATATGTACCACTTAATGTGTTAGATATGCACCACTTAATGTGTTAGATATGTACCACTCAATGTGTTAGATATGCACCACTTAATATGTTAGATATGTACCACTCAATGTGTTAGATATGCACCACTCAATGTGTTAGATATGCACCACTTAATGTGTTAGATACGCACCACTCAATGTTTTAGATATGCACCACTCAATGTGTTAGATATGCACCACTTAATGTGTTAGATATGTACCACTCAATGTGTTAGATATGCACCACTTAATATGTTAGATATGTACCACTCAATGTGTTAGATATGCACCACTCAATGTGTTAGATATGCACCACTTAATGTGTTAGATATGCACCACTAAATTTGTTAGATATGTACCACTCAATGTGTTAGATATGTACCACTCAATGTGTTAGATATGTACCACTCAATGTGTTAGATATGCACCACTCAATTTGTTAGATATGTACCACTCAATGTGTTAGATATGTACCACTCAATATGTTAGATATGTACCACTCAATTTGTTAGATATGTACCACTCAATGTGTTAGATATGTACCACTCAATGTGTTAGATATGAACCACTTAATGTGTTAGATATGTACCACTCAATTTGTTAGATATGTACCACTCAATATGTTAGATATGCACCACTCAATTTGTTAGATATGCACCACTCAATGTGTTAGATATGCACCACTCAATGTGTTAGATATGTTCCACTCAATGTGTTAGATATGTACCACTTAATGTGTTAGATATGTACCACTCAATTTGTTAGATATGTACCACTCAATGTGTTAGATATGTACCACTCAATGTGTTAGATATGCACCACTCAATGTGTTAGATATGTACCACTTAATGTGTTAGATATGCACCACTCAATGTGTTAGATACGCACCACTTAATATGTTAGATATGTACCACTTAATGTGTTAGATTTGTACCACTCAATGTGTTAGATATGCACCACTCAATGTGTTAGATACGCACCACTCAATATGTTAGATATGTACCACTCAGTGTGTTATATATGTACCACTCAATGTGTTAGATATGCACCACTCAATGTGTTAGATACGCACTACTCAATATGTTAGATATGTACCACTCAATGTGTTAGATATGTACCACTCAATGTGTTAGATATGCACCACTCAATGTGTTAGATATGTACCACTCAATGTGTTAGATATGTACCACTCAATATGTTAGATATGTACCACTCAATATGTTAGATAAGTACCACTCAATATGTTAGATATGTACCACTCAGTGTGTTAGATACGCACCACTCAATATGTTAGATATGTACCACTCAATGTGTTAGATATGCACAAATCAATGTGTTAGATACGCACCACTCAATATGTTAGATATATACCACTCAGTGTGTTATATATGTACCACTCAATGTGTTAGATATGCACCACTCAATGTGTTAGATACGCACCACTCAATATGGTAGATATGTACCACTCAATGTGTTAGATATGTACCACTCAATGTGTTAGATATGCACCACTCAATGTGTTAGATATGTACCACTCAATGTGTTAGATATGTACCACTCAATATGTTAGATACGCACCACTCAATATGTTAGATATGTACCACTCAATGTGTTAGATATGCACCACTCAATGTGTACGATATGTACCACTCAATGTGTTAGATATGTACCACTCAATGTGTTAGATATGTAGCACTCAATGTGTTAGATATGCACCACTCAATGTGTTAGATATGCACCACTCAATGTGTTAGATATGCACCACTCAATATGTTAGATATGTACCACTCAATATGTTAGATATGTACCACTCAATGTGTTAGATATGTACCACTCAATGTGTTAGATATGTACCACTCAATGTGTTAGATATGTACCACTCAATGTGTTAGATACGCACCACTCAATATGTTAGATATGTACCACTCAATGTGTTAGATATGCACCACTCAATATGTTAGATATGTACCACTCAATATGTTAGATATGTACTACTCAATATGTTAGATATGCACCACTCAATGTGTTAGATATGTACCACTCAATGTGTTAGATATGCACCACTCAATATGTTAGATATGTACTACTCAATTTGTTAGATATGTACCACTCAATATGTTAGATATGTACCACTCAATGTGTAAGATATGTACCACTCAATATGTTAGATATGTACCACTCAATGTGTTAGATATGTACCACTCAATATGTTAGATATGCACCACTCAATATGTTAGATATGCACCACTCAATATGTTAGATATGCACCACTCAATGTGTTAGATATGTACCACTCAATGTGTTAGATACGCACCACTCAATATGTTAGATATGTACTACTCAATATGTTAGATATGCACCACTCAATATGTTAGATATGTACCACTCAATGTGTTAGATATGTACCACTCAATGTGTTAGATATGTACCACTCAATGTGTTAGATATGCACCACTCAATGTGTTAGATATGCACCACTCAATGTGTTAGATATGTACCACTCAATATGTTAGATATGTACCACTCAATGTGTTAGATATGCACCACTCAATATGTTAGATATGTACCACTCAATGTGTTAGATATGTACCACTCAATATGTTAGATATGTACCACTCAATGTGTTAGATATGCACCACTCAATGTGTTAGATATGCAGCACTCAATATGTTAGATATGCACCACTCAATGTGTTAGATATGCACCACTCAATGTGTTAGATATGCACCACTCAATGTGTTAGATATGCACCACTCAATGTGTTAGATATGCACCACTCAATGTGTTAGATATGCACCACTGAATGTGTTAGATATGTACTACTCAATGTGTTAGATATGTACCACTCAATGTGTTAGATATGCAGAACTCAGTGTAGACAGAGACTACTAGAATTCTGCACAAAAAGTGACTTGTGCATCACGAACTGCTTTATCAAAACTAAAGACCATCATGATGTGTCGTGGAAACATCCAAGATCTGGCCACTGGCGCCAGCTGGACCTTATTAACACAAGGAGGCAGCACTTGAACTGTGTATCACTAACTCGCAGCTACCACAGTACTGACTGTGGTACTGATCATTCTCTAGTTGCTACAAAAGTTCGAATGAAAAGAAAAAAAAATTTCACTTAAAAAAAAAAAAAAAAATATATCTATAGGTAAAATATTTCAAAAATGAAAGACCCTAAAACGTGTTTTGAGTTTCAACAGCTTACTGAGCATTAATTACTAAGTGGTTCCACACAAGTATGCAAGGTACAATCAACTTTGAGGGTGTAACATCGGAGGAGCTTGTAATAAAAAAAATGGAGCGAAGCAGGGGTGTGTAACTTGCTCCAACCCTCTTTGGAATATACTTCTCACTTCTGTTAGAACATGCCTTTTGAGGTCATTCTCGATCTTTGCAATGCTCGCAGGCTGAAGGTCAAAACCAGAGTAAGAAAGGTACTTATCAGAGAGCTGCTGTTTGCAGATGATGCCGCAATAACAACCCACTC
>CAJHNH020000108.1:32500-45000 GCA_905116865.2 Candidula unifasciata
GGTGATCTCCTGCCCTTTAGTGAGTGTTTCGCCTTTCCAGTTTCTTCTCTCAATATTTCAGTGTCGCTAACTTCTGTATTTCCCCATACTATGCTGTCTGGGGCTGTAGTGTCAGACTCTGCTTCGTGATTATAAAAGTTGAAAAAATATTCCGACCATCTCCCCAGAATTACAGATATTTTCTTTGTTTTCGCAGCAGTACGTATGGCGATAAGTCTGCTGTTTATAGGAGTGTAGGTCCTTGCCCGGCTCTCTAGCGTAGTTGGCTAAACTGGATTGCGCAGTGACCGGGTGACGAACTTCTTGTGGTCCGGGTTCACTCCCGGGGGTAGGCAGAATAGCCACATTTCTCCCAGACTTACGGTATTTACAATGGAGTCAAGACCGAAAGGTTGCGATATCCATAATACCGAGCCTAAAGGTTAACAACTTATGGCTTCTGGATACTAAAACAAACAAACATAGGAGTGCAGGCCCTGATGGTATCTGTTCTGCTTTTATTAACAGTGGAATTCTTTGTAGTGGCTTGACTGCAATCATCCTATATTTTCACAAATTTGTGGATTTTATGAACAGTGGAGATTCGTTGCAATATATCAACTGCTCTGCTGTTGTTATTTTTCTTCTTTTTCTTCTTCTTCTTCTTCTTCTTCTTCTTCTTCTTCTTCTTCTTCTTCTTCTTCTTCTTCTTCTTCTTCTTCTTCTTCTTCTTCTTCTTCTTCTTCTTCTGCGTTCGACATCAGTCATGCTAAACACTGAGTCCCATCTGGGTCAAAAATAAGATTGTGTGTTTAAGGTCGCCACCGGTTCCCCATAGCTTCTCTCGCAATGTGGCTTCCTTGGACCAGATACACAGTCTGTGCTGGGAGAGGTTAGGGCAGTGCTTCAATATGTACTCAGGGGTCTGTTGTTGTTTTTTTTTTAATGACCTTGGCTCCCATGTCGACCCAGCCCTGACTGAGTACCAGGTACACATTCTAGGAAATCTTGTTATTCTTCGTGTTTACCGGTTGTAAACTCAGGCGGAAAATTCTGTTTGTTTGTTCACCTTTGGACATTAGTCTTGTTCCAGAACCTAAGTGTTTTACAGATCTCACCTGTCTGTGTGCAGACTGTTGGATCCTTGCCTCTCAGGCAGATGCTCTCTGACTTCGAAGTAAGCCCTCAATAAGTCGACTCCTACGGCATGCTTACTGGAGAGGCAGTTGGTCTATTCTTGTTTTTCCACTCACAATGGGATCCCGGAACCCAAACGGGGATCCTCGGAAGTAAAGGCATCCAGCGTGATGCTATCCACATCACCCACCAAGTAGTCTGTCTATAATTAATATAGGGCTAGCCCATACGCCCAATACTTCTGAAGGCGTGGACAAGGCTCCTTTACTTTACTTATATACAATGCTAATTATGGGAATATCATGTGGTGAGGCCCCAATCTCTTTCAGGGTGCGACTCTTGTGCCACCGTCTGAAAGACACCAAAATTGTCTTTTTTTTTCTCAAAACCACTCACCGTGGGAATTGAAGTCGGAGAGCATATGCCAGAGAGACAAAGAACCAATAATCTGCCTACACTTAAGTCAGATCTGTAAAACGGATATGCACGCAACACTCACGTTCTGGAACAAAACTGACGTCGAGGGGTGGACGAACAATCAGAACTTTCCGCAGAAGTTTGCAGCATGTGAATGCGAAGAGGAAGAACCCTGTCAAACTTACAGGCTTGCATTGAGAAGCAGTTTTATCCACCTCAGTGTCACAGAGATCTGGGGGCCGTGGGTTCGGGTTCTGACGGGTCCCGGCTTTTTTCTCAGAAATGACCTTGGCTCCCAGGTCGACCCAGCCTTAAATGGGTACCAGGTGCAGTCCTGGAAGTAAAGGCGGCCGGCGTGATGTTGACCACATCACCTATCGGGTTCTGATTCGTCTATTAAAATATAGTTCTAGCCCTATATGTCCAACACGCCTGAAGGCGCTGTACGGGTCCTTTATTTGTACTTTGTCGGCGTCTGTGGCTTAGGCGTTGCGAACGCACTCGGTAATGCCGGGGTGCCGGGTTCGATCCCGGCTGCGAACGATTTGTCTTGCGTTGGTTTCGACAGTGGTACGAGAGCTCACCGTTCAGGAGCAATTTCAAAACTACTGACAGTAAAATGTCCCTAGAAAGGACAACAGCTCTTACTCCCCAACCCCCCTTCCTCCCACTTTTACGCCCCAAATGCTGGGGTTGGTTCTGCAACGTCCAGTAAACTTGCAACTATCTTGTAAATTGTACTTTACTAAGTAACAGAACAGCATAAGCACAAATTGTATAGTGAAAACGGCTACAGTCAAGAAAATGTCAAAATGTAAAATCTTACCTACAGAAACAGTAACTACGGGATTTACGATTCTGGTGTGTACACATTGAAATCCACACTACAATCTCGAAGCTCTTCTTTGTTCTGAAACGCTGTTTGTGTGGTGTGATCTGTGGGAGGAAATCAAAGTAGCTGTAGAGGTAAGCTATTCGTGGGCGATTGGCATAATCGTTGACAAAAACTAAACGTGTGTATTCACGCGCTAGGGTGTATGTGTGTAGCCGAATGGTATAGTCACATACTTGTAGTAGGGTATTCCTTGTAATGAGAATTATTTACTGCTGATATACACAGGTGGGAGTTGCCGTGGCGTTGGCGACTATACGCCTGCCTGCGGATCGGAAGTCGTGGTTTCGCGTCTTGATGGAACCGAACTTTTTTTCAAAAATTAGCTTGACTCCCAGGTCGACGCAGCCTTGAGTGGGTACCATGTGCAGTCCTAGGAAGTAAAGGCGGCCGGCGTGATGCTGACCACATCACCCACCAAGTGCCGATTGGTCTATGAAAATATAGGTCTAGCTCTATATTCCAAATAGGCCTAAAGGCGTGGGAAAAAGGGACCATTACTTAAATACAGGTTTAGTTAAACAAAGCGTCCAGAGAAATAAATCTATTGTCTAAATAAAAAATGCATCAATTAAAAACTACTGTCTAATTCTCAAGAAGTTTCAAGTTTACACACGTAGCAAAAACACTTAGAAACAGCGATAACCTCTAAATATATCTTAGATAAAACTGTCTAAGTGTGCACGAAAATATTCATAAAGAAATATAAATTGAGGAAAATCCCAAAGACAAACCTAATGTCTCATGAAATCAAGATAAAAGTATCTAAATACTTGCGAATATCTTGAATATTCAAACGTAGAGCAACTCATATACTCTTAAAGAAAGCTGTGCTAAGTTGAGTTAAGAACAGAAGTCATGTAATGTTTGGATAAACTTTTTAAATTCTCAGTTCGAGTTTAGTTGTGTGTGCAGAAGTGGGGGGGGGGGGGGGGGGGGGGGGGGGGGAACCATAGAAACAATGTTAATTCTGAAAAATGCTAGATCAAAACGTCTTTATTCTCAAGATTTTGTTGCGTAGACGTTGCGAACGTGCATCCTAAATCTGAAGTGGGTGTTCTTTCCCAGCTGCCGACGATTTGGCTACAGATGGCACCCTTGCGTTGATTTTGACAGTGGTATCAATAGCTCACAGCTTAGGAAGCTTTCTTCTTCTTCTTCTTCTTCTTCTTCTTCTTCTTCTTCTTCTTCTTCTTCTTCTTCTTCTTCTTCTTCTTCTTCTTCTTCTTGGCGTTTACTGTATGTGAACTCTGGCGAAAAGTTCAGGCTGTTCATCCACCTCTGGCCTCTGGTCTTGTACCAGAACCTGTTTTGATTGTGCATCTGTTTTACAGATCCGACTTATTCGTATGTAGGCTGTTAGTTCCTTGGCTCTCAGCCAGAAGCACTCCGGCTTTGAAGTAAGCTCCCAATTAGTTGACTCTAAAGATATGCTAATTCGGGAGGCAGTGGGTCTATTCTTGTTTTCCTAATAATGGGGCCCCGGAACCTACACGGGGAGCTTTGGAAGCAATGGCAAAATTGTGAATGTAAAAATTGTTTAGTCAAATTAGTTTTTAAAACCTGGATTTGATTCTGCAACGAGCTGTGAAGGATGGACAACTAACTTTTTAATACACACGTTGAGCAAAATGTAAATTTTTATAGAGCAAAACAGTTAAAAACAAAGCTACATCTGAAGATACCCCTAGATAAATTTATCTATTAAGTCTCATGATATCCAGCCTACAAAAGTAGACGAAACTACACAGAAACACACCTAATATCTAAAGATATCTCGGCTAAAACTGACTGTCCAAATACTCAAAAACAGTTTTAGATAAGTATACACACGTAAAGCACTGATCCAAACGACATCCCTCGAACTTTAGACCCCTTTTACTAACTTGATAAGAAGGCATTACTGATTGAACAAACTAAAGTTAACCTGGTGTGCTTGCGTATGCAACACAGATAACACCACTGTCACTTCAGTGTGTCCGAGAATCGCTTGTATGTTGTACTTAGTGCGACAGTATTGCTTTCAGTCGCAGCCACTGAATTATATACCACATCTTCACGCTTCGGCTAGGAAAGGAACCTTCATATATACTGGGCTTTTGTTGCGTCTTTTACTGACCTTTTTTTTAGCAGAGTGCATGCACTTTACGACCGCTGAAGCATGACTTATTTGTAATAATGCTCGCATTTCAGTAATTCTTTTGACTCCCGATGTTAAGTCTACTTTTTGAGATCCGTAAAGTAAAGGACCCTTTTCCACGACTTTCAGGCGTATAGGACATATAGGGCTAGACCTATATTTTATAGACCAGCGCCAGATGGGTGATGTGGTGAGTATCACACCGGCCGCCTTCACTTCCAATGACTGCACCTGGTACCCACTCAAGGCTGGGTAGACCTGGGAGCCAAGGTCATTTTGAAAAAAGTGAGGTTACACCAGGGAGCGAACCCACGACCTTCTAATGCACAGGAGAGCGACTAGCTGCTACGCCAGGGCGACTCCCTTTTGAGATACGTGTACGTATTAAATTATTCAGATAAAATATGGAGGGTGGAGGAGCTCTCTAGAGAGGTCTTCAACCCGTTTGCCTCTCACTCTGAAGGTTCGTTTCGGATCACAAGTTTTTACATAGATTCCGGTAGACTGTCGTTGAAGCTACGAAGTTTGTGCTTTGAGGGATGATCTCATCCTAAGGAGAGAGACTGAGTAAGGTCTGATAACAACATGATGCAAAGAAATTTATCCTCTAGTGTAATTTAAAAAAACATTTTTTTAGGAACAATTAGCTCATTTGTGTCAAAATATATTTTCCCCTAACTGTTAGTATCCAAGTCGGCGTCTGTGGCTTAGGCGTTACGAACGCGCTTCGTAATGTCAGGGTGCCGGGTTCGATCCCTGCTGCTGACGGTTTGTCTTGTGATAGTTTCGACCGTGGTACCGAGAGCCAGCCTCCAGAAAGCAACGGCAAACTACTGGACGTAAATTTGCCTAGAAAAACCACAACAGCCAGGTAGTGTTGGAGGTGGTTCTGCAACGTCCTGTAAAAACCGTTTATATCCAAAACAGATGTTACACCAATCCAATCTTTCTCAAGTATTACTGTCACTCCTTTAGTCGCATATAGCTACTGGCTAATCCACATCTGTTGCCACCTCCTCGGGTCTACTAATTGTCTGGCCGCCTTCAGATTACACAATCTCATTTTGGATGGGACACCAGCCAGCAGGATGTAGGACGGTCCACAAGGAGTTAGTTGCCTTACTTAAATTTAAAAAGGTGGATGGTTCCTGTACGATTTTTAAGGATTCAATTTGTTATTTAAAGCCCCACCCTGGCTTTTGCCAGGGCCGCAATATAGGCAGGCCATAAATATGGTCAATTGTCTGAACGCGGTTTCTCATCCACTTTGTGTCATCTGGTGTTTATCGCTTATATGATGTCCTAGTGGGGTAGAAAGTCAGGCAGTCAGTCCTGGGCGATTTTTAACTTTAAATTGAAAAGAGGGCGATGGGCCAAGTGAGCATTGAAAATATGAGTCTCGGTTGACGTTTGTGGTTAGAAAGCTGTAATATCCCCTGGTCTCTGGGTAGTAAGATCGCATGCCTGTGTGTATTGCTGCGCACGTTTAAAAGAAATCCCCTGGCAGTTGGAAATCAAAAAGAGTAGCCTAACGGCGCTGCATGAGCAATATGTTGAGTGAAAAAACTACCCAAAGTATTTCAGCATCCTTGCCGGTGCAACAGAGTTGATGCACTGCGCTGAGATTGTTCGGACTCAGGCTTGAGTTAGCAGCAGTGGGTTACATCTGTGTGCCATGATGTTGATCTGTAAACGAAACGAAAAGCTATCATAAGCTTTTAAAAAGGCGAAAAATGGAAGAGACCGCAGCGTAACAGTTTGACGCTCGCCTGCTGGCTTCAAGTCGGTGTAGGGGTGGGCTTTTGCTCCCAAAATATGACCCCAGTTCCCAAGTCTACCCAGCCTAAAATTGGTACCGGATAATGTCTCAGAAATAAAGACGACAGAGTGATGTGGCCAGATCATCAACATATATTTAAAAACAATCTATAAAATATATGTTTAGCCCTATATGCCCAATACGCACAAAGTTTGAAGTTTGAACAACGGATCCACATCATGGCAAACGCGTAGTAACCTATAAGTGCTTCGTTTTTCTTCTAACTCAAGTCTTGTGAGTCCGAAAAAGCCCTGCACAGTGCACAGGCTCTGTAGCACCGGCGAGGATCCTGAAATACTTTGGGTAGATTTTTAACTCCAAATTTTGCCCGGGCAGCGCCGTTAGGCTACTCTTTTCGATTCCCAACTGCGAAGGGATTTTTATGTGCGCAGCAATGCACACGGGTGTCCGATCTCACCACCCAGAGACCAGGGGGAATTACTAGAAGTCCAAGTCCACGTGAAAAAATCTCAGCCCTTACCGAGGATGGAACCCGGAAGCTCAAACACTCAAGGCGGACACCTTGCCTCGAGACCACGCAGCTCCCCAACACGCACAGAGGCGTGGAAAAGGGGCCTTTTACTTTTTGTCCAGTGCCCCTAAGGTGTGAACGGGGTTCTTCACTGTTACTTTGATTACATTTCAAAAAGCAGGTTACGATAATATGATTACAGAGTCTCTATCTGGGTGGGAAAACAACAGAGAGAATTCTTTATACCCGATACAGTCCTCTGTTAATACTAAACAGCGCACCGTGTGTGGCTGGATTTTATCGCAATATGATACATTTTGCACATTGTATGTTTAGTCAGGGGATAGTAAAACACATTCCAACGTACCCATCTCCTACAGGTAACAGTTTTTAAAAAAAATGTTAAGATCCCTTTTCACGCCTTTAGGCACATCGGGCATATGGGAAGAGCGCCCACGTTTTTACAGACCAATCGGCACTAGCTTAGTAATGTGGTCAGCATTTCGCCGGCCGTCTTTACTTTCCCAGGGTATAAATCCTGGTACCCACTTTAGGCTGGGTCGACTTTCGGTGCCCCGTATCATTAAAAAAAATACATGCAGCCAGCAGTAAGTTTTGATCGCGGTACTTTGTAATTACGAGTCGGACTAGCAACGCCAAAGCCACGGACGCCGCCCATCTCCTACAAGGGTTGTGTACATTTAGTTTATTTAGATGTAGTATACCCATGAATTTGTTGCTCTCAAAACTGCCTTTTGGGCATCAGCTGTGACATCCTGGGACTAAAGAAGTTAAATAAGTTATAACTGTGGCACATATAAAGTGTATACCCGCCTATTGTTTTATTCTATATGAGTATCCATGATATTATTTGCGCTAAGGGGCTTTTTTTTTTGGGGGGGGGGGGGGGGTCCCCTTTATTTCAACTCTGTATGTTTGCGAGTATAGTGTGTTTCCTGCTATCGTGTAATTATTTGTCTGTTTGCTTATGTATTGTTTGTCTGTTAACATCTGTTGCCGTTTGTTTGTGTTTGTTAGTGTTATGTTCAAGTGTAGTCAAAAACACAAGAAAAGGGTTATGGGAGGTTGGTGAAAGTGGGGCTTTGTCACTTTTTATTTGTTTTTATCAAAGTCCGTTGTTTCCATTTTATTGTCCAGTTTGGTCTTTGACCCATTCTTCCCAGAACCGGTCTGCTTTGTTTTGAAATTCTTCTTTGTGTTTCTCGTAAAAGATCTCTAGATCTGTCTGTTTTGCTAATTCTCCTTCTTCGCGACTTTCCTCTGCTTGTTTCTGTGCTAGGTTATCGATATATTTTCTGTGGTTTCGGTAATAGAACTCCTCATATGCGGACAAACCAAAATTAGTTTGTTCTCCGGCCTCTCTTCTCAGTCTTTTTAATTCTTGTTTCTTTGATGTCTGGTCTATCGTCTCTTCTGTGTCTGTTTCTGGTGTTTCGGGATGTTTTTGGACTTCTTCTGGTGGATCGGGGGACAATGGTGATAGTGGTGGGTCTGGAAGTTTTTCCCTCTCCAAGGCTGTGACAAGTTCTTCTTTTGTGGTCTTGTGTGCTGCTGGAACGGCCGCCGTGTCAGCTGGCTTTGCTGTCTTTGTCTTTTGTGGTGCTTCTTCTTTGTTCTCAATCTCTGTATTGAGTTTTTGGGTTGTGGTCTCTTTTGGCGTCTCTTGTGCCGCTGGTGTTGTCTTTGGAAGAACTGTTGTCTTTGTTTTGCTCTCACTTGCTTTGTTGAGTGCCTTCACTGCCGCCTCTTTTGGAATTTCTTCCGCTACAGGAGCTGTGACTTTGGCAGCGGGTTTTGTTTCTGTCGTCTTTGACTCTGGTTCCGTGGTCTTTGTCGTTGGGTGGTGTGGATTGGTCTTTTTCCTTTTCAGGACACTTGTTCGACCAGTGGTCATCTTGATTACAGTACATGCATGCGATCCTTCGGTCAGGCATCGTGATCAGAACTTTGTGGTTACGCTTAGTTATGCCTGGGGTTTCAACATAAATGTAGTGGGGTATTTCTCGTGTTGGCTTACACCTCGCTCCCCTCTTTCTTTCGTCATAATGAATAGGGAAGACTTCAGGTTCACTGTCTCCCGTTATCGCCTTTACGATGTCCATCACTCCATCAGTGTTCAGTTGGCTTGGTAGCCAGTTGAGTGTGATCCGTTGTGTCTGCTTTACGTAATGTTTAATTCTGCAGGTGATATTTTCCTTTGGCAGGGTCACCGATTTGCCATGCAGGGTGTGGAACATTTTTTGGTGGCATCTTTGCGACAGGCAGAAATACCTTTCTGTCGGGCTTTCGTGTCGGTACAGATCTATGATATCCTCTCTCGGTATGGCAAAGGGGCCCATTAACAATGGTATCATGAAACCAGGTTTGCTTTTTGCAGCCGCCATGGGTCCCTCAAGTGTGCAGACTAGCGTGTCTTGCCTAAGTAGGATCGGGTTTTTATACTTGTGTGGAGGTACGTTGATCCTCTCCATGTTTGATAACAAGCAGTCCAAGTTTAAAACCACTTTTTGTTTAAATTGTCCTTAAAACACAGTAATCCAATTGAATTGAACAATTTAGGCCAGTTGAAATATAGTTATCCAGTGTAGGGTCTTGAATATCCACTTTGCACATGAAAAGCTTAAAGTAATTTCACAAACGGTAGACCGAAATAGCTCCATGAGACACACACAAAAAACACTACAAAAGGCAAGCTACGAGACTGGCAAAATACAGTAAACTACATATTAAACCTTAAAAACATAAAGACGGACAGACAGACAGACAGACAGACAGACAGACAGACAGACAGGATAGATAGAAAGGATAAAAGGATAAGATAGATAGATAGATAGATAGATAGATAGATAGATAGATAGATAGATAGATAGATAGATAGATAGATAGATAGATAGATAGATAGATAGATAGATAGATAGATAGATAGATAGATAGATAGATAGATAGATAGATAGATAGATAGATAGATAGATAGATAGATAGATAGATAGATAGATAGATAGATAGATAGATAGATAGATAGATAGATAGATAGATAGATAGATAGATAGATAGATAGATAGATAGATAGATAGATAGATAGATAGATAGATAAATAGATAGAGAGAGAGAGACAGACAGACAGACAGACAGACAGACAGACAGACAGACAGACAGACAGACAGACAGACAGACAGACAGACAGACAGACAGACAGACAGACAGACAGACAGACAGACAGACAGACAGGATAGATAGAAAGGATAGAAGGATAAGACAGACAGACAGACAGACAGACAGACAGACAGACAGACAGACAGACAGACAGACAGACAGACAGACAGATAGACAGACAGACAGACAGACAGACAGACAGACAGACAGGATAGATAGAAAGGATAGAAGGATAAGACAGACAGACAGACAGACAGACAGACAGACAGACAGACAGACAGACAGACAGACAGACAGAGAGATAGACAGACAGACAGACAGACAGACAGACAGGATAGATAGAAAGGATAGAAGGATAAGACAGACAGACAGACAGACAGACAGACAGACAGACAGACAGACAGACAGACAGACAGACAGACAGACAGACAGACAGACAGACAGACAGACAGACAGACAGACAGACAGACAGACAGACAGACAGACAGACAGACAGACAGACAGACAGACAGACAGACAGACAGACAGACAGACAGACAGACAGACAGACAGACAGACAGACAGACAGACAGACAGACAGACAGACAGACAGACAGACAGACAGACAGACAGACAGACAGACAGACAGACAGACAGACAGACAGATAGATAGATAGATAGATAGATAGATAGATAGATAGATAGATAGATAGATAGATAGATAGATAGATAGATAGATAGATAGATAGATAGATAGATAGATAGATAGATAGATAGATAGATAGATAGATAGATAGATAGATAGATAGATAGATAGATAGATATAGGACGGACGGACGGACGGACGGACGGACGGACGGACGGACGGACGGACGGACAGACAGACAGACAGACAGACAGACAGACAGACAGACAGACAGACAGACAGACAGACAGACAGACAGACAGACAGACAGATAGATAGATAGATAGATAGATAGATAGATAGATAGATAGATAGATAGATAGATAGATAGATAGATAGATAGATAGATAGATAGATATAGATAGATAGATAGATAGATAGATAGATAGATAGATAGATAGATAGATAGATAGATAGATAGATAGATAGATAGATAGATAGATAGATAGATAGATAGATAGATAGATAGATAGATAGATAGATAGATAGATAGATAGATAGATAGATAGATAGATAGATAGATAGATAGATAGATAGATAGATAGATAGATAGATAGATAGATAGATAGATAGATAGATAGATAGATAGATAGATAGATAGATAGATAGACTGAGGTGAGGGAATGTAAGCGGTATAACAGCGAAAGCATATGAAACAACTGTCAGTAATTCTGTGGAGTTGAATGGTAGGGAGTCACCGCACAATGGTTTACCCAAGGATCCATACTGCTGATAATGTGGCTCTGCCTATCAACACATCTGAGGATCAATCCACCTAAATACATACACACATCTATATATATATATATATATATATATATATAAACCTGCAGATCTACCCGCTATCCAGTCTACATGCGCAACTACCAACATACATATCTACCTGCCTATCTACCTATCCTTCTACATAACTATCAACCCTGCCTATCTACCTATCCTTCTACATAGCTATCAACCCTGCCTATCTACCTATCCTTCTACATAGCTATCAACCCTGCCTATCTACCTATCCTTCTACATAACTATCAACCCTGCCTATCTACCTATCCTTCTACATAACTATCAACCCTGCCTATCTACCTATCCTTCTAGATAACTATCAACTCTGCCTATCTACCTATCCTTCTTCATAACTATCAACCCTGCCTATCTACCTATCCTTCTACATAGCTATCAACCCTGCCTATCTACCTATCCTTCTAACTATCAACCCTGCCTATCTACCTATCCTTCTACATAACTATCAACCCTGCCTATCTACCTATCCTTCTTCATAGCTATCAACCCTGCCTATCTACCTATCCTTCTAACTATCAACCCTGCCTATCTACCTATCCTTCTACATAACTATCAACCCTGCCTATCTACCTATCCTTCTAACTATCAACCCTGCCTATCTACCTATCCTTCTACATAACTATCAACCCTGCCTATCTACCTATCCTTCTACATAGCTATCAACCCTGCCTATCTACCTATCCTTCTACATAACTATCAACCCTGCCTATCTACCTATCCTTCTACATAACTATCAACCCTGCCTATCTACCTATCCTTCTTCATAGCTATCAACCCTGCCTATCTACCTATCCTTCTTCATAGCTATCAACCCTGCCTATTTACCTATCCTTCTACATAGCTATCAACCCTGCCTATCTACCTATCCTTCTAACTATCAACCCTGCCTATCCACCTATCTTTCTACATAACTATCAACCCTGCCTATCTACCTATCCTTCTACATAACTATCAACCCTGTTTATCTACCTATCCTTCTTCATAGCTATCAACCCTGCCTATCTACCT
>CAJHNH020000108.1:50000-55000 GCA_905116865.2 Candidula unifasciata
AGGTAAATAAGTGTGCTTTTTAAATATAACAATAAAGGCTCTTACAGACAAACAAAAATGCTTTTGCTACAGTCAACATGAACATAAACATCAATAACGTTTGTATATAAACTGAAAGTTATTCCAGCAAAAGTATCAGAAATACGGCTGTGAAACATACACATGTCATATATAACATAAATATAAATGATTGGTGGTTATTTTTACTGTTAGTAGACATCTACAGCATACAATTATACTGTTATTTAATAATTAGTAAACAAGCACAGTCAATATGAAATTGATTTGTGCAATAACTTTTCACCCAGATCAGTTTTCTTAACAGTACTTATAGCACTACTAAATATTTATCCTCAATGAACAAACAGCACAAACAAATTTGTCCAGTTTTATCTTGTTGAATGAAATCAATTCCTTATCACTGCAAATTTTTTGGTAACTGTTTAAAAATACATCACACATATTTCTGAATACTGCATGCAACAACGCGTATAAGTATCATGAATAGTATATTATTTTAAAGGTAATTAAAGCAAATTAAAAAAGACCATATAACTGCAAATGCTGTGCAACATACACATATCAAACACAAAAATTCCCCATATAGATACCGGATCTCGTTGTTCAAAACTGTGTCTGGAACAAGAATAAGGCCCTGAATTAGATGAACAATTAGAAGTTTCTGCCAGAGTTTACAGCCAGTGTTTGCGAAGCAAAAGCCAGTTTACAAAAATTAACAAAGACCGTACAACTGCAAATATGCATAAGAAGTAGATGAACAACCGGAAGTTTCTGCCAGAGTTTACAGTCAGTGTTCGCGAAGCAAAAGCCAGTTTACAAAAATTAACACACACCGTACAACTGCAAATATGCATAAGAAGTAGATGAACAACCGGAAGTTTCTGCCAGAGTTTACAGCCAGTGTTCGTGAAGCAAAAGCCAATTTACAAAAATTAACACACACCGTACAACTGCAAATATGCATAAGAAGTAGATGAACAACCGGAAGTTTCTGCCAGAGTTTACAGCCAGTGTTCGTGAAGCAAAAGCCAATTTACAAAAATTAACACAGACCGTACAACTGCAAATTTGCATAAGAAGTAGATGAACAATCAGAAGTTTCTGCCAGAGTTTACAGCCAGTGTTTGTGAAGCAGAAGCCAGTTTACAAAAATTAACACAGACCGTACAACTGCAAATTTGCATAAGAAGTAGATGAACAACCTGAAGTTTCTGCCAGAGTTTACTTCCAGTGTTCGCAAAACAAAAGCCAGTTTACAAAAATTAACACAGACCGTACAACTGCAAATTTGCATAAGAAGTAGATAAACAACCTGAAGTTTCTGCCAGAGTTTGCAGCCAGTGTTCGCGAAGCATAAGATAAATGGTTGAGGATTAATATTATTAGTGTACTTCTATAACATATAATTATACTCTTAGTCAACAATGAGAAAAGAGGCAAAGGGTGACTTCCTGTGAGAGGTTAGTTAGTAAATTAAAAATTATTTTCATCCACCAACCCAGAGCTCCGAAATATCTTGACACTATTTATCCACAGTGTAGTTGCACTATTTATGCACAGTCAGTTTGAAAGCAATATCGTATATATCCACTTCACAATATCCACTTGTCGATTGGTAATACAAATACATTCAGAACACAGAACTTCGTAAGCACATTAAAATTTCACACGATGCAACACATGGAAAGGGCTTCCAGTAACCAGTTTCCGAGGGACTCCATTCAAAAAGTGGGTCATTTAGTTGCTAGGCACAATTAGTGATGGCGTTGGTCGGCTTTATGGTATCTTTTGTTGACCTGACCTACGAGGATCAACGTAATACATTGAAATATCGGTCAGCGGGCGGCAAACGGAACTACCTAAAAAAGATAAGAGATTAATCAGCGTATATATATATATATATATATATATATATATATATATATATATATATATATATATATATATATATATATATATATATAAGCTTGACTGTGCATTAGGACAGCTTTAGTCTCAGAAGACTGGATGCTACCTTATTCCACTTCCTAAGCCTGGCAAGAATCATTCAAAACTCGGCGACTTAAGGGTCATAACCATAACCCTACAAAACACCTCTGGTAAAGTGCTGGAGAAGATAGTGGCGGGTAAGCTACAAGAATTTTTGGAACAGAGAAATCACCTTCTACGAGTACAGGGAAGTTACCGGCCTCAGAAGGACACATAGTCAAATGCCACTTTTGTCTTCTTCGAAGGTTTTCATAACAAGGGAATGAAATCTGTCCTTGGTTGGTGATCTGGATAGCAGCCGTTTTGAATACACGCCGGGGAGCTCTCCGCCTGAGTTCAGAGACTTCTGAACCACGTATTAAAGCTTCAGGACTGTCACGGGGATCTGCAATTTCACCTTTACTGTTCAATGCAAATTATGTTCTCGTATATAGGAAGAGGAGAGCTAGGAATCAAATAGCTGAAGAGTTACAGGGGACAGTAGATAAGGTGATTGACAAGTGTACAGAGATTCATGCTGTGGTGTTCTTTGGAAAACAGGGTTGTTAGTGCTGATGTTCCCAGACTCAAAATAAATCGCAGGGACAACAGACTTCGGTACATGGGAATCACCTTTGACAAAGGTTTGTCTTTCAAGGATCACGTAGAGGGTGTTGGGACACGGGCTTAGAAAGGTGTAAATGCACTAAAGAGCAGAGAATGCTGTTCACACTTTACCAGCACTTAATCATCTCAGTGATTGATTATGGACTGGGGTTGCTCACTGTCCCGAAGTGTCAGCTAGAGAAACAAGAGTGCATGCAGAATGAAGCTATGCGGCTGATCCTAGGATGTACAAGAGACACCCCGATTCTGTGCATGTGATACATTCTTGCGTTACCGGCTATTGCAGATAGACTTAAGTGCTACAGGCTAAGTCATACCTCAGAGTAGCTGCAGACAGGAAACACCTTCTGTGTGAAGCTTTGGCTGCAGATAAGGGTCAGAGGCAGAAAAGGGGGGAAATCGTGAATGGCTCAAGCAGAAGACACAATAAGACAAGTGTGCATGCTAGAGAACATTGGGCGATGAGAGGAGTGGGTCAGAGTACCAGCCGAAAAGTCTGACCTGTGTAATGTTATGATCACACTGGGCCGGTGTGCAGAGGGTGGCCAGTGGGTGCTATGGAGGTGAAAGTCCAACAGTTGATTCACGACAATTCACACACAGGTGATCTGATTATCTATACAGATAGTTCGGTTTTGAGAGGAAAGAGATGTGTCTGGGAGTTCGTACGTAAGCCAATAAAAAAAAAATCTTTAGCGCAAGACAGCCTAGCATATGACACCACAACATCTTGCATGAGAATGGAGGTGGAAGCTTAACTGCAGCTCTCCGGTGGCTAGAGAACAATATGCATACACCAGTCGTAATTGTAACAGACTCTGAAAGCATGCTGAGAAAGGTGAAGACAGGGATACTTCGAGCAGAGTGGCAAGCTTCACTGGAAAGGTCACTTGTAGCTTGGATCTTTTCTCCAGAATATGCTGGCGTCGTGGGTAATGAACAGGCAGACAGATTGGCTGGATCTGCACCACTATGTGGTGTAGTGATACATGACAAGGCAGATGTGGTCAAGGCCCTTTGGGAACAAGCTACCGAATCAGTAGAGAAAGAATATTATTTTAGCCTGGTCAGAATGAGGCACCTGGGTGTAACCAAAGGGTCTAGCCGGCTCACTACACTCAGAAGAAAGGCAAGATGGACATATAACCAGATTGTGACCGGTACAATCAGTATTGTAACTAGGGCTGTACCGAATATTCGCTTCGTATTCGCTTCAAGGTCGAATAGTGGACATATTGACTATTCGGTATTCGGCCGAGTAGTTGCGGTTAGGCCGAATACGAATAGTAGTTACCTTACACCCGCTTCTGCATACATGTCCTTAATGCTGACAACATGGAACGATTGGTTTTGTTAAAAGCTAATGCAGCTTTCATGCATTAACTAAGCTGTCAGTGACAATTTCCAAGTTTAGTTACTTGTTATAATACTTAAAATTCTTTCTTTCCTAGTTATTATTTACCACAGACTAACTGAAGGATGCAAAACATAAAATGTTTTTAAATGGTAACTATTCTGTACGAATACTAACTAGACATGGAAAGAATATAAACTCCGGCCACATCCAAGTCGATAATATGAAAATCAAACGAACGGAAACATATAAGTACTTGGGTGCAAACTTCTACTGCTCCAACATGCTGAGAGAAGAAATACAATCTAGAATACAATCTAGAAATAAAGTATACTATGCCCTTCAACACCTGCTAAAGTCAAAGTGTCTGTCTCGCAACACCAAGATAAAAATATATAAAACGTTGATTAGACCAGTCGTGTATTACGGCTCTGAAACTTGAAGCAGAAATAACAGAGATTAAGCCTTATTACAGATTACAAGTTAGCGAAAAGACAATAGAACACAGACATCAAATGAACATCGCTTTCATAGATCAAGAAAAAGCTTTCGATAGAGTAAACAGAAATTTATTATGGAAAGTTCTTGAAAACTACGGTATAAATGGAACAATTTTAGATTGTGTTAGGGCTATTTATAGACAAAGTGAAAGCGCCATTAGAACAAGAGCTGGCATCACAGACTGGTTCCCAGTAACATCAGGAGTAAGACAAGGTTGTGTATTATCACCTTTACTTTTCATAATATTTATGGACAATATTAATAAAATAGACATAACACCAACAGATGTCAATAAACAGGAGGACTTCAATGAGCTGCTCTTTCCCGACGATCAATGCCTATTTCACAGTGATAGTAAACAGCTGCAAGACCACATAAACCTACTACACGACAGTTGCCTCAAGCATCATATGAAGATCAATACTGAAAAGACAGAAGTCATGAGCTTAAGCAGAGAGCAACAGACCATCGACATAAAGATTCTAGATCACAGCCTAAAACAAGTGCAAGAATTTAAATACCTGGGAAG
>CAJHNH020000108.1:60000-160000 GCA_905116865.2 Candidula unifasciata
TGCTTCTAAGCTTGCAATCTTGCTCGTATACCCGTTGAAGAGCACAGGCGAGATGGCGGATCCCTGTGGCAGTCCTGGGTCCAAAGTGCATGGTTCAGAGGTCCATGAGCCAAGTCGGAGAGCAACCCGACGTGAATACAGGACAGCTGCAACCGGCCATGGATTGACCTCCTTCTCCCTCAGTGCAGTCATTAAGATGTCGTATCTCACTCTGTTATAAGCATCCTCGAGATCCAGTACTACCGTTATAGTTTCCTGTCTGTTCTGGAACCCTTCATAGACGTCAAAAGCAAAAGTGGCCGCATTTGCCCAAGTGTCCTTTTCTGGCCTGTAACTTCTCAGACCTCTTGGGAGAAACTTCCCCCTTTCCAAAAATTCTTGTAACTTTACAGCAACTTTCTTCTCCAAGACCTTCCCAAATGTGTTTTGTAAGGTGATGATTCTAAAGCCACTAAGCTTAGAATGATCTTTAAAAGGTTTTGGAAGTGGGATTAGATAGCTGTGCACCCAGTCTTGCGGTACTGATGCTGTCTTAATACTCTGGTTAAAACAGTCGGCCATCTCTGCCAGGTCTACATCGCTCAAAGCCTTCATGTGACCATACCTGAAACCATCAGGCCCTGGTGCAGTGTCTTTTGCTTTTTTCAAAATTTGTTTGATATCTTTCACTTGTATCATGTCTTCATAATGCCTATTTTTCAAGGTGCCAGCTTACTCCTTTCTAACTGCATCCCTGATGTCTACATCATTATGATCTGTCTGAGCTATAAACCTATGGAGAAAAGCCTTCCCTTTCTCCTTGTCTGTTGTCACACGCACACCATCGTCTCTACAAATTGTTCCGACTGTCATAGGCCGATCTTTTCTTTGCATCTGCCTTTGCAGTTTCCAGAATTTCCCCAATGTTTTATCGCCTCCCATGTCATTCACAAAAGTTTTCCACTTTGCTCTTTTGGCCTCTGCAGCACAGAGCTTGAAAACCTCCACCTTATCTCTTTTCACATTCTCCGCCATCTCCACTTCCTCTCGTGAGCTTGAGGGTGTCTGTCACCAATAAGCTACACCTCAATGACTACTGTGTGTCTTTCTTTTCAGGAGATATTTTTTCCTCAGTCATGTTATAGAAGTAGAGGAGGTTACCAATTGTACCAAAGAGAAAAAAAAGTGGACGCTGAGACATTTCAAGACTGTTTACATTCAACTGAGAGGTACACACGGATAAACATGGGATGTGCAGTCAGTGGTGTCAGCAGTCACTGGTAGATACAACACTGTCTCGTCTATAGACACATTCTACCTGTCAGTTTGAGGTTTGAGAAATGGAACAACATCGTGGCACACGGGTAGTAACCCACAAGTGCTCCGTTCTTCTTCTAACTAAAGTTTCAATAAGAAGCTCAGCACAGCGCGCAGGCTCTGTAGCACCGGCGAGAATCCTAAAATACTTTGAGTAAATTTTTAACTGCAAATTTTGCCCGGGCAGCGCCGTTAGGCTACTCTTTTCTATTTCCAGCTGCCAATAGGTTTTTTACGTGTGCAACAATGCACACGGGCGTCCGGTCTCGCTACCAAGAAAACAGGGGAATTACTAAAAGCAAATCCACGTGAAAAAATCCCAGCCCTTACCGGGGATTGAACACGGAACCTCCAGCACTCGAAGCGGACACTATGCCTCGAGACCACGCAGCCTCCTACCCGACAGTTTAAAGTCAGTTAGTTGCCTATCTGTTTCATGACGCTGCAGAACTAGCGAGAGCATTTGTTGACATTTTTGGTTCTACTAGACGCTTTTTAACTTCAGTAGTTTGCCTTTGTTTACAGCACTGTCAGCTGTCGATCACGATCGAAATCAGCACGAAGCGTTTAGAGGAGTGTTTGTTTCTTTTTGTTTTCTTTTTTGACATTGTTTGATAAATAACCCTGCTGGCTTGCTGGTTTTTTTTACTCGATCTCTCTTTCCAGTGTACGGTCTGATGTAAAGATACTTCCAGTGTACGGTCTGATGTAAAGATGCTTCCAGTGTACGGTCTGATGTAAAGATGCTTCCAGTGTACGGTCTGATGTAAAGATGCTTCCAGTGTACGGTCTGATGTAAAGATGCTTCCAGTGTACGGTCTGATGTAAAGATGCTTCCAGTGTACGGTCTGATGTAAAGATGCTTCCAGTGTACGGTCTGATGTAAAGATGCTTCCAGTGTACGGTCTGATGTAAAGAAGCTTCCAGTGTACGGTCTGATGTAAAGATGCTTCCAGTGTACGGTCTGATGTAAAGATGCTTCCAGTGTACGGTCTGATGTAAAGATGCTTCCAGTGTACGGTCTGATGTAAAGATGCTTCCAGTGCACGGTCTGATGTAAAAGATGCTTCCAGTGTACGGTCTGATGTAAAGATGCTTCCAGTGTACGGTCTGATGTAAAGATGCTTCCAGTGTACGGTCTGATGTAAAGATGCTTCCAGTGTACGGTCTGATGTAAAGATGCTTCCAGTGTACGGTCTGATGTAAAGATGCTTCCAGTGTACGGTCTGATGTAAAGATGCTTCCAGTGTACGGTCTGATGTAAAGATGCTTCCAGTGTACGGTCTGATGTAAAGATGCTTCCAGTGTACGGTCTGATGTAAAGATGCTTCCAGTGTACGGTCTGATGTAAAGATGCTTCCAGTGTACGGTCTGATGTAAAGATGCTTCCAGTGTACGGTCTGATGTAAAGATGCTTCCAGTGTACGGTCTGATGTAAAGATGCTTCCAGTGTACGGTCTGATGTAAAGATGCTTCCAGTGTACGGTCTGATGTAAAGATGCTTCCAGTGTACGGTCTGATGTAAAGATGCTTCCAGTGTACGGTCTGATGTAAAGATGCTTCCAGTGTACGGTCTGATGTAAAGATGCTTCCAGTGTACGGTTTGATGTAAAGATGCTTCCAGTGTACGGTCTGATGTAAAGATGCTTCCAGTGTACGGTCTGATGTAAAGAAGCTTCCAGTGTACGGTCTGATGTAAAGATGCTTCCAGTGTACGGTCTGATGTAAAGATGCTTCCAGTGTACGGTCTGATGTAAAGATGCTTCCAGTGTACGGTCTGATGTAAAGATGCTTCCAGTGTACGGTCTGATGTAAAGATGCTTCCAGTGTACGGTCTGATGTAAAGATGCTTCCAGTGTACGGTCTGATGTAAAGATGCTTCCAGTGTACGGTCTGATGTAAAGATGCTTCCAGTGTACGGTCTGATGTAAAGATGCTTCCAGTGTACGGTCTGATGTAAAGATGCTTCAAGTGTACGGTCTGATGTAAAGATGCTTCCAGTGTACGGTCTGATGTAAAGATGCTTCCAGTGTACGGTCTGATGTAAAGATGCTTCCAGTGTACGGTCTGATGTAAAGATGCTTCCAGTGTACGGTCTGATGTAAAGATGCTTCCAGTGTACGGTCTGATGTAAAGATGCTTCCAGTGTACGGTCTGATGTAAAGATGCTTCCAGTGTACGGTCGGTCTGATGTAAAGATGCTTCCAGTGTACGGTCTGATGTAAAGATGCTTCCAGTGTACGGTCTGATGTAAAGATGCTTCCAGTGTACGGTCTGATGTAAAGATGCTTCCAGTGTACGGTCTGATGTAAAGATGCTTCCAGTGTACGGTCTGATGTAAAGATGCTTCCAGTGTACGGTCTGATGTAAAGATGCTTGAGTTTTGCCTGCGCATATCTGGCTTATTTACACGAAGACAGTTTTTCGCTTCTCGGGCAGATGCTCTCCGACTTTGATGGAAACACCCCCTAATGAGTCGCCTTTTACGACATGCTTTATTAGGGGAGCAGTGGATTTGTTATTTCACCGCCCCCCCCCCCTTTTTTTTTTAAATGTGGCCCCAGAATCCATTCAGGGAAAATAAATTAGGAAAAATGTTGTAATAAAAACTAGTAATGCAGACAAATGTTGAATCACAAAACGGCATCACCGCACTCAGGACACTTCCATAAGCGCTAGGTCCCCATCTTCAGCAGCAAGTGGAGAGTTCCATCTCTGATGTCACCAGTAACTGTCTGATTGTATACCCATCTTGCTCGGTTTGTACTTGTACTTAGTAAAAAAAAAAAAACAGTCATGTAGACAGTAACCTGTAAACATACAGTGTGCTGCTGGGTACTAGAAGAGGTGAAATCCTCTTCCTGGACGTGTATGGACAGCTGCGACTTTCACTATCGTGTGTGTTTCGTGACCCGATTGCTGGGTAAACACGAAAAGACTCATTGCCTTCTGTACAAACATTTTCTTTTAAAAGAGCATTTTAGATTATAGCTATCATCATCATCATCAATTTCCACTTCCGCGTTAAGCGTCGTGGGGAGGAACAGTTTGTGATTTTCCTTGATGGGAAGCAATGGCTATTGTCATTCCGCGTCGATGTAGAAGCTCTTTGATGTCATCAATCCATCGTCTCCTAGGGCGGCCTCTTGCTTTCACTTATCTTTTCGTGTGTAGCGTCTGCCTTGGTAGTTGTTCTGGCTGCATTCTTACCAAATGACCAAAACACTCAGAGGAAAGGCAAGACGGTCTTTTAACCAGATTGTGACCGGTGCCATCAGTATTGGAACTATGCGCTGTCTGTTGAAGATGAGGATGGAGCGTGCATGGGAATGCCCCGAGTGTTGTGATGTCAATTCTTGACTCAACTCAACTGACCATAACCATTTGATCTTCTATTTCTCAATAAATTTGCTGCATTGTGTCGTTCCTATTCCAACAGTCTGTCTCATAGTATCATTTCTAACTAGAAAGGTTAAGTCAGCGGCTTCTCACAGACATCTCATTTCGCAGGTGTTAATTTTACGTAGGTTAACCTTTAAGAATGTCCACATGTCTGGCACTGGAAGCACAGTGTTGGTATGAATATACTGTTGATAATCGGTTTCCTTGTGCTCATACTTAGTTTGGATGTCCTAATAACGGTGTCAGTTGGTTTATATGTGCACTATCTCTTTGAAATCTTGTTTTTATTTCCTGACCTATTCTCCCGTCCTCTAATTATAGTATAGATTATTGTATAAAATAATTTATGTGATTTTGCCAACGCGTTCTTTGTTTGTACTTTTATCAATATGAGTTGACTGTTCGTCTGTTTTAATTGCATATTTATTTTTATTAAAGTTTTCTGAACTTAGCAGGTGTAATATAAAACGGTAAGGGGGCCTAGGGATTTATGTAGTTTAGAGCGCCCTAAAATCTAAACCCAGCCCTGCCCAGGTGTGTGTTCAGTTATTTGCATAAATTAATAAATAATCAGTTATTTGCATATCCTATACGACCATATTTATGACGGTTCGCCAAATCATGTGTCGGCTCTGTGGCTAAGTCGATGCGAACGCTTCGTAATTAATGCCGGGATGCAACTAACCCGCAAAATCACATAGCGGCTTTGATTAGTTGCGTATCCTTTACAGGACATTGCAGAACCAACCCCAAACAGCCCCTGGCTGTTGTGTGGTTTTTCTAGGCAGATTTACGTCCAGTAGTTTGCCATTGCCCCTGGACGGTCGGCTTTCTTGACACCACTGTCGAAACCAACGCAAGGCGCATGGCCCGCAGCTGGGATCGAACCCGGCATCCCGGCATTACGAAGCGTTCGCATCGACATAGCCACAGAGCCGACTATAGCGGCTGTAAAAGGGGGGGGGGGGGCTGAGAATCGAACTTACGTGATTGCAGCACTGCATCTGTTAGAAAAATCGATCCGGCTTTATATATTAGATTTCGCAACATATGTTGCACTTGTTACAAACACACCCACACACACAAAAACTATAATTTTGTAACACAGTGATTAAGGAATAACACAGTGGAAAGGCTTGCATGTAAGGGCCATTGTCGCCGCTAAAACGTCCCGTTTCAAAAGAAAAATGCATGATTTTTATTCTTCTCTTTTTTTTTTTTGTTTTGTCGTCTTACTGTTATCAGGTTGTAAAATAAGTGTCGTGGATTTCTGTATTTGTCTTGCGCTTCTCGGATGGCTTGAGTGACTGATTTTGTTTTTCTCTCACCTATTTGCAGGTTTCATCTATACCATTAATCCATCACTTTCTTGGCTTTCTCCTCTCCTTCCCTCCAGATGTTTTACTGCAAAACGTCTCATATGGAGTCTATGTTTTTTGTTTTACTGATTACTATTGCAAATAGACCACTCCGTTTACGTTTCTCCGAGCAAGTAGAGCGTATTAACAGTATTAACATAACGAAAAGAACGTTCAATTTATGCTTACACCACTTGTGTAGACATTGTAGCATGTGAGAGCTACCAGTTACTGATTCTACAAAACTAACTGGGCACACACACTCCTGACAGCAAAACAACGAAAATGAAAATATCGCGTGATACTCTCTTTAGTGAAATAATTACCTGATAGTGTTTAATTTTGTCTAAACCGCTTACATATGCCAAGTGATCACGCCTCGCTACTGGAATAGACAACTATCTACATTTGTAATAATGTCTTCTTCTTCTTCTTTGCGCTCAGCGACTGTAAACTCCGGCGCAAAGTTCTTGTTGTTCATGCCACCTCTGGACTTTAGACTTTTTTCAGAACCTAAGTGTTGCGTGCACATCCGTTTTACAGCCGCCGACTGGTTCATAAAATATCGTTCCTATTTTTCAGATGACAGACATGTAGTCTCTGAAGAACACGGCTTTACACGATGTCGCAAACTAACCTCATCCTTTGTTCTCTGTATGCAGTTTTAACAGCATGGTTGTGGGGTGCACAATCGCTAACGAAGGCAGTCAGGTCGCACAAGAGCGACACCTTGCTGATGGGCGTTACGTCCCTGGCCCCTTCCCCAACATAAGGGCATCACTGGGGGGGGGGGGGGGGGGGGGGGGGTGGTAATAAACCCTCACTACTTCCGGTTAAAATGGACGCTAGGCACGGTCACTGTTGTGAGCCGTGGCAAATTTTTGTTGCTTCTGTCAGACGGTGGCCGGTGCATTTTTGCTCCATTAGTAGACTGAAAGGATAGTTTCGTCGCCCAGCTTCTGAGCTGAGTGCATGGCGTGACACTGTGAGCTGCTGATTTCGTTTGGAATGTTTTTCTAGTGTGACCAACGTGGTCGTGTGAATTGTAGATTCAGAAAATGGCGCGATGCCTGTTGTCGTAATATTGGTGGTGCCATTATGTGATCAAAATTGATCGCGTGTGCAACTGCTTATCTGTTGGAGACTTCTGCTACCATCCATGATAAACTGCATTTCTAATGTCTGACTGTTTGTGTTAGCACTTCGGATGGCTATAGTATGCTTTTAATGCGTGTGTATGCTAGTACAAATGCTGAGACAGCACTCTGTCAATCTTTCCACAAGGGACTGTGATAAACATTCTGTGTGTTTTTCGTTGGCACAGGAGCAGAGCAACTGTGGGGTGACCCGTTTGCTATGAAGCTGAAACTAAGATTATCAGGCAATTTTAGATCAGTAGTTTGCTGTTGCTTCCTGATCGCAAAGCGATCTACTGCGACAGCTGACTTCGAATCCCATTCACTATTTCGGTATAGTTGCATACCGTAAGGAACACCAAGGTTATATTTGATCTTTAATTTTTTCATATCGATCAGTAAGTACTAACTACATCGTAGCTTTCTGTAACTAGGTAAGTTCTGGTATCGAGGTTTTTTTTCCCCCAGACAAAATGGTACCGGTACTCACCACTATGTGGCAGAGGGCTAGACGCTCGCCGCGGATCGGAAGGTCGTGGGTTCGCTCCTTGGCGGACCTGTTTTTTTTTCTCCAAATGACCTTGGCTCCCAGGTCGGCCCAGCCTTGAACGGGTACCGGGTGCAGTCCCGGGAAGTAAAGGCGGCCGGCGTGATGCTGACCACACCACCCATCTTGTGCCGATTGGTCTATAAAAATATAGGTTTAGCCCTATATGCCCTAAAAGCGTGGAAGAGGGTCGTTTACTTTTCTTTTTACTCATCACCATGTCTATTACAGTAGGGCTGAAACAAATGATGCCTTTAGGAAAAAAGGGGGAAGGGGGGGGGGGGGGTTTGGAGAGAGCGGGACTGTGTTTTATTCTGTTTTGGTTTGTCGTCTCACCAATACCAGGTTGCAGCCCAGTGTCGTGGTTTTCTGTGTTTGTCGTCTCACCAATACCAGGTTGCAGCCCAGTGTCGTGGTTTTCTGTGTTCGTCTTGCCCTTCTCAAGCGGTGGGAGTCGTGGGTTTTTTTTAAATCTTTTTACAGTTTTCATCTACACCATTTATTAATCTCATTCTTGGTCTTCCTCTTGCCTTTGTCCCTGATGTTCTGTTAGAAAAAAAGGATGTGTACCGCTAGGAAAAGAGCCCTACTACTGCTACTCCTTCAACAACAAATACTTCTACTAAGCTACTAATTTAACTACTACCACCAGCTCCACTCTTCTGTTCCTAATAATAATAATAATAATAATAATAATAATAATAATAATAACAATAATAATAATAGCAGTGGCATAACCTCAGATGGCACACGGTGCAGAAATTCCCCCACCCTTCCCACCTACACCCCCCCCCCCCCCCCCCGCCTTCAAATCGCTCCCTTTCTATTTCAGTCGAAAAACATATTTTTATCATTGTACATCCCAACTCTCTCAGTAATGACACCAGAGGCGGGCCGCACCCCCAAAACGCTGCTTCCGACGCCGCTGAATAGTAGTGATATTATTTTGTGATGACCACAGCAATGTTGTGAAATCTCATGAATTTACTGCCGAAGATTTGTCTCAACACCGTATGATTTGACCAATCATACTCGTAATCGTTATCGTTTGTCGTTTTCTGGAGTCCTTAAATGTTGAATTAATAATTGACATCACAATGTAGTA
Organism: Candidula unifasciata; assembly: GCA_905116865.2. Classification (NCBI taxonomy): domain Eukaryota; kingdom Metazoa; phylum Mollusca; class Gastropoda; order Stylommatophora; family Geomitridae; genus Candidula; species Candidula unifasciata. Next base: position 68,845 of record CAJHNH020000108.1, read on the forward strand.
TCACTTACTTACGTCCTTTTCAGGACGTAATTTTTTCTTATTTGAAGCCCCACTCTGGCTTTTGCCAGGGGCCGCAATATAGACAGGCCATCAATGTGGCCAATTGTCTGAACGCGGTTTCTGGGACCTCTCCACGGTGATCCTCATCCGCATGGTGGCACTTTGTGTCATCGGGTGTTTATCGCTTGTGTGATGTCCTGGTGGGGTAGAAAGTCAGTCAGTCAGTTGACATCACAGCACTCGGGACACTCTCATAGGCGCTCCGTCCTCATCTTTAGCAGCAAGCAAAGAGCTATAATTCCGATTTTACCAGTAGCTGTTTGATTGTACATCCGCCTCACCTTTAGTACGGAAGATAATGATATTTTTTTTAGCCTCCAGGCTGTTCTTCAATCCCTATTCCAAAAAGATAAATGGTTACCAATAATAATAATAAAAGCTGAGGAAATATGAGATAACAGGAAAAGCTGGGTAATGAGAACAGGCAAGAAACATAATAACTTGAATGTTCATGTTAATGTTACAGCAGTCAAACGCGTGCTAGAATTCAAATATATTTGAAGCATATTTACAAAGATGGTTGATTCGATAGAGAGATAAAAGGTGAATGTTGTCACCTACCAGTCAGCCCCAATGCTTAGACATCCAAATGACAAGAAATAATTAATAGCATCTTCACCCCAACTTTATGCTGTCGGTGCTAAACAAGCACAATGGAAGAGGGGGGGGGGGGGCATTCGAATAGAAAAATAACTACTTGTGAAATGCGCTGTCTCCATAATGTCACAAAGAACACTAGACGAGACAGGGTAACGAATACCAGCATTGGTGAGAAAGTTATCATGAGATCATGTCTGGATTAAATTGACGGGCAAAGAATGCAGCCAGATCAAATTGCATATGAAATAATTTTTTAACAGCAGAAGAGCTGGGAGGAAGGCGAGGGAAAGACCAAGAGAGAGAGAGAGAGAGAGAGAGAGAGAGAGAGAGAGAGAGAGAGAGAGAGAGAGAGAGATGGATAAATGTTGAAGCTGAAGCAAGGCAAAAAAAAAAAAGAAAACTTGTCTGTAATACAACCAGGTATCGGCGAAACGGAAAAAAAGGACGAAGAAGATGATAATATTAACCTAATAAATAATAATATAGGTCAAGAAGCAACATAAAACATTGCAACATACACAGTTTGTTGTAAGAGACCATAATTAGTGGTCTTTGAGAAAGACGCCCTTTGACTAAGTGGACTCTGTAAAGAAGTAACATTAAACACAAGGTGCGTTCAGCGGTACAGAAACAGTTAAAATTGTCTCAACTTACCGTTTTGAATTCCAGGATATGTGGATGGCTGTTGAGTAAGGTAAACGATGAGACTCTGGGGGATACTAGTACACAGAGCCGTCTTTTCTGTCATCTGACGAACCAAAGGAAACTGCTAGTTTACTAATCCAGTTTACTAAATCGATGCCTGTCATTAAGCGTTTAGGGGTGCGTGTGTTTTGTGTTCTATACCAGGTGTGACGCTCAAATACCAGCTGTATGAGGCTTCAATTTCTTGAGGCCTGGGAAGAATCATTACAATTCATTGCAGAGCCTAGAACAGTAGCCCGGCTATTATAAAAGAGGTGGGGGCTTGAAGACAACTTTATCATAAACATCATAAAGAGACAGTCATCATATTGAGGGGAGGGGATGGTCATACTAGGAGAGAAGAAAACGGGATCATTTTATGACCGCTGGAAAAATTTGTGCAAAAAGAGTCAGGAAGACAACGCGAGACACATCTTGAGAACCTTTTGTCATGACATGAGGGCTGTTGCGTGCTAAATTCACTAGGCTGGTCAGAGGCGTGATCGCCTACGACAGTCGTAAGGCACAGGATGATGACGGTAACAGAGACGTGGGCAAAAGAGGTCCATGTGGCTTGAGATGTGAGAGACGAGTGCAAAGGTTCTCGAGGTTAGGGTTGCCAGATGGAAAACATCATTTTATGCCAAATCATTACCCAAAATATGCCAGAAAATGGCAAATAAAGTACAGTAGAACCTCGCTTAACGAGCACCTCTCATAACGAGTAATTTGCATAACGAGCAAAACAATTTGTAAAAGAATGACTTGCTTAACGAGCGATATTTCGCATAACGAGTGGCGAGGAGAGGGGAAGTCCCGGATTGTGTGCATGTTACATCAGTCTGTGTTTAGCACTCGTTCCAGTAACATCGTAGTGTCGCTTGTCATCACACATTTTCTCAAACTTGTTTTATATTGTGATATATGTACATGAATCCTCCAGGCCTACAAGATGATTTCCCTGAAGAATTTAAGTTCATCAAAATCCAGTTTCTGCCTCATTACACCACTCCGTTACTCCAGCCCAAGGACCAGCAAGTTATTTCTAACTTTAAGAAGCTCTACACTAAAGCACTCTTTGGGCATTGTTTTCAGGTGACTAAAGGGACCAGCCACACTCTCAAAGAGTTTTGGAAAAATCACTTCCGCGTCGTTGCCTGCCTCAAGATTATCGACAAGGCGGGAGAAGGGGTTACCAAGAAAACCCTTACTTCTGCTTGGAAGAAGCTTTGGCCGGAGAGCGTTGTCGATTTATGACTTTGAGGGGTTTCAGACAGTACCTGTAGAACCTGTAGTCAACGAGATTGTGTCTTTGGCCACTATCATGGGATTGTAAGTGGATAACGGTGATATCGAATTGCTTGTGGAAGAGCTGACCATAGAAGAGCTTATGGAGTTGCATTGTGCTTCATAGGAAGAAGTTTTGGAGAAACGTTTGTCAGAGTAGGAGGAAGAGGTAACAGAAAAGCAACAATCTTCTGGCGAAATAAGAGAAATGCTGAAAGCATGGGAAACCGTTGCATCTTACATTAAGAAGCATCACCCTAATAAGGAAGTGGCTATGCCCGCTGCAAATTTATTTAATGATAATGTTATGTCGCGTTTTCACAAAATTTTGAAGCGTCGGCAAAAACAAATGTCTCTGGACATCTTTCTAGTAAAAAAATTATTAGCTATGTATCATAATTATTTTGACTTTTTTTTTTTTTTCTGCAAATCGAATTCGCATTCCAGGTGGGTTCGTTCCGCGTTTGAAGAAGAGATGAAGATGATTGACTCTCCTTAACAGTGTGTGTATAATTTTCCTCGAATAAACGTTATACATAGTGTTTTGTGAGTATTTTTTTCAGACATGAAACGCATTTTACATTTTAACGAGTGTTTCGTTTAAGGAGTATGATTCTGAACGAATTATGCTCGTTAAGCGAGGTTCCACCGTATAACATTATACCCACTTCACATCAAAAGCTCTAGATTGAATTCTTCAATGTCATCTTCACTGGAACCAGTGGAAGATACAGGGTAAACCTTTTCGGATTTAAAATCTTTAAGCATTTTCTCAGATAGGATGAAGTCTTTGCAACTCATCTATAATGATGGCATATTTCTTGTTCCGAAAATCATCAGTAAGGTCATCCTTCAGTGCAGGCGATAAAAATATTTTTTGATAAGGCATGAACATTTAGTTCTATGTAACTGTATGTGCTCCAATATACTCCCCTGACCATGTGCTCGCATGATTTCACGTAGATGATCAATTGTGCATATTTCACAATGGCCTACAGCAAGTTGCAACTCTGCTGCCTTTAACTTTATCATTACTTTGCCTGGGTGTCATTGTTGTAATAAGCTGTGACTGGCTTTTTGACAGTTTTCATCCTGTATTTTTCAGATTTTTCATAGTTTGATATGCTACTAATTCTTGGTGCAACAGTGCACTGACAGTCTACAATATGCTGCCTCTGTTCCGTCTGAAGATTGTTTGAACCACAGGTATATTTTCTTCAAGTTACTATTATACTTGCAATGTAATAAGTTGCTTTCCTTTGGGGAGGGGGGGGGGTGACGCGGCCATTGGTAAAAGTAATAAAATCTATCACAGATAGAACTAGGTCTATATCCTCTCTATTTTCTGTCCTCAAGTAGTTTCTGAACAGTCTGAATCACTTGGTATCAGTGGTGGGTTTTGGTTTTATACCACACATTTATTCTAGTAGATTAACATAAATTAGGAGGGCCTGGGTTTATCGAAGTCAGGATCCGTTTAGGAGACAAGAAATACAAAAAGAAATGGCGCGAATCTCCGTTAGTCCGTACCAGGAGATCACAACAAAGTCAAACTGAAATAAAGATGTTAACTGTAGGTCTACATTGCTTTTAGTAAATCTGTGTGTTTCTAACGGAGGAACCGTGAAGCAAATGTAAGCACATCTAGATAAGAGAAGCCAGGAAAACCCAAATATGCCAAAATATGCCAGTTGAATATTTATCTTATGCCAGTTTGTTTTCAAATATGCCAAATTTGTGGAATCTGGCATTAAAAATGCCAATGGAAATGTTTCTAGAGAATTACGACTAACAGTGATTTGCATGCGCTTAATGAGAACCATGCGGTGTCCGTAGCGTTGTGCTAAGGACCCTGCTCGAGGTACACGAAGTTGTGGAAGAAATGTTTCTAGAGAATTACGACTAACAGTGATTTGCATGCGCTTAATGAGAACCATGCGGTGTCCGTATGTGACACCGTCTTGATAGAATATTATAGTGTATAGGTGGAGCTTTAGATGGACAGTCGGACGGTATCATCAGTTCATGTTCATCGTCAAGCTGTATTGCGTCAAAATAAACAGGCTAAAGCACGAATTAAAAAAAAATGACTATTCCTGTTTTGTTGAAGTGGTTGGCTGCGGACTGTTCTCAGTGTCAGTGGTATGATAGGACTATAAGAACTGTGTTAACCTAGTACTTCCAGGTAGGGAGCTTCATTAGTCGCTAGGATGTTGGCTTGAGGGGAACATTCATATAGGAGTGAGGCATAATCAGTCACCTTTAGACACTTGGTTAGGAGGCGATATACACCGTACATATCGCTTCTCAACAAGGCCGTGCCATCTTGAACTGATACTTGCTGTTGAAGATCGTACATTGTGGAGAGACATGGTCGCCGACCCCAGTGGCAAAGGTATTTGATCATAATGATAGTGATTCAAGCACATGTCCACAGGGTCTACATGTAAGCGTGTTGACCACAGCATTATCATTTTCAATTTTTTTTATATACGCCAGTGGCGCATCGGGCAAAATGGTGTTGCAACAAGACTAGTCACTAGTATTAATAAATCGGCAATTGGTCGATGGTGCGGTCAACGTCATGCCAATCGCTTTTATTTGCAGAAATTTTGACTTCTGTTTATGCTGTTGTTTGATTGCTGTGTTTCTTAGTGTTATTTATTCTAGCTCCCGGTGTCTGTCGAGCCAGGTTTTCTGGATGATGTTTGTAGGGCCATTTTATTGCTGACCAGTTTGTTCTTCACGTTGCCGGATTATAGGATCTCTACTAATGGTTGTTGTCTTCTGTTCTATTTTCAAAATGTCTCTGCCATTGTGGTCGCCCTGTTGGGGTCAGTCAGGTGGTTTGTTCCATCGTGTGATATGTCGGTGGTTTCCACTTCTGGCCATGCCCTAGGTCAAATCTATTCAACTGGCGGCCCGCGGGCCAAATCTGGTCCGCCGAGGCATAGCAAGTGGCCCGCCGATCGTTGCCAAAATAGCAAAATGTAGTTATTAAAAAGAAACAAATTAAACCAATTATTGTTTCTATTTATTCTTCAAAAACCAGTCGAGTCGAATGTCTTAATAAGAAGTGTTTGTCAGCAATCTGTAAATGCGAAGATACAAGGGAACCGGCATAAGAGCAGAAACAAGTAATCAGGGTAAAAGTTCGTTCCCAGTTCGTTCAAATAGCAAAACTCGCCTGTCTGAAGTCAAAGTAATAGGATAGGCCGGAAAGAATAAAGCAACAAGTAGGAAGGCCAGCGCTGCACTGGACATTTAATGAAGATGAGATATTTATTGGACAGGAGGCGTACGGAAATACCAGTACGGTATTGAGAGAGCTTAGATTACAGCGAATCTCTCCTAATGGGCGCCACAAACTAATGACATTGGATGCAGCAGAACATCGGACACTTGTTATCAGATTAAAACGTCCAGAAGAACGCAAAGTCACATGCAAGTCACAGTCAGACGTAGATTGTCGGATGCGATTGTACAGTAACAAACTGAATCAGTAACAGTGTTTTAAATTATTTACTTTTAATAATTTATTTAATTATTTGATTTCATGGCTAGCACTAGTAAAAGAGCAAAGCGAGAATGTGAAAATCGTGCATTCAACAGTGACTGGACACTGAAATATGTATTTATGTCACCAACTGTGCCTAATTCGAAACCAGTATGCTTACTATTTTATTTTTTCAACACTGTACTTGGCAACCTTAACCGATCGAATGATACAAATATTTTTAAAAGTTTCATAATAATTTCAACAGATTTGAAGACTTCAATATCCCAAACAATGTAATGTTATTCGTTTGAGATTCTTTTAAAATTCCCCCTTCTTATGATTTTTCTTTGAATGCTAAGAAGTCTTCTTCTTCAGCGATCTCTGGTCATGGGCATAATCCACTGTGGGTCATAAACTGGGATGTCTTTTCAAGGTCTCTTAGGTTTCCCCAAAGCTTAGTTGTCAGTTCTACTGGGTGTTGCCATATGTCGCTCCGCAGCTCCACCAGGAGAGAACAGTCTTGCAGGACATGTTCTGGAGTCTGTTCAGCACGAAGGCACTGGCAGAGAGCTGTTTGGCTCATACCTAATTTATGTGAGTGTTTATTGAGTCTGCAGTGTCCAGTGCGTAAGCGAAAAACTGTGACTTGGTCTGTTCTGTTCAAGTGTTTCAGAAAATCTTTTCCGTAGTTATAACTAGGGCTGTACCGAATATTCGCTTCGTATTCGCTTCGGGGCCGAATAGTGGACCCAATAACTATTCGGTATTCGGCCGAATAGTTGCGGTCGGGCCGAATACGAATAGTGGTTACCTCACAACCGTTTCTGGACTGGTGGAAAAAAAACACCAAGACTTCCCACCTTGGTTTATACTGTGAAGCGTTATCTTTGTGCACCACCTACGAGCGTACCAAGTGCCCGTTTATTTCCATCTTGCATGTGTTTTTGGGTGTGTTGTTGTAGAAACAAAATGCAACACTTAAAAATGTAAGAGGGGCAGAAAAGCAAGTGTTTTAGTGTTGTCGGCTTGATTTCTTTGAGTGTAGTGTCCTCTTCGTTGATTCTTTGAAGTAACGGGAGTTCGTCATCATTTATGGGTGTCGTATCTGTTCTTTCGTCGTCTCGTGGAAACGGCAGCGGCTGAATGTTTTGATCGACGTTCAGTTTCTTGACTGTCTTTGTTCTTTGATCTTCTGGCGTTGGCCGCCCGGCGTCTGGTTTCGTGAGCTCGCGGGGGGCTGGGCGACTTGTAAGGACGGCATTGTTTTCTTCGTCGGCGTTATTTTTGTTTTTGATGTTTCGCCTTGCGGGTTTTCATTTTGACTCTCTGTATTTGTCGTATTTTCTTGTTTAGTACAGCTGGAAATACCTTCAGTGAGACAAAAAGCTGGCCTAATGCTGACAACATGGAACGAAGGTTTTTCATGGAGGTGTGTCAGCACACGAACTAATACGTGCTGCAGCAGATCGCAGATTGTGGCGAGGCATAATCGCCCATGCCAGCCGGCAAAGCACATGATGATGATGATTCACTATTCGTATTCGTATTCGGCCGAATAGTTGGTCCAGCTATTCGTATTCGGCCGAATAGTGCAAATCACTGACAGTGGGTCAGTGAGAAAAACTATCCTGCCTGCGGTGATTTGCAGATTGTTCATATACTGTGCTGCCATCTATAGAGCTGAGAGTTCTGCCTTGTAGTTAGAGCAAGTTCGTCCGGTGGGGGCTGCTAGGGACACAGTAGTGGCATCTGGGTGTTTTATGTAAACACCTGCCCCACCATTCGTAGTTGCCTCTTTTGCTGATCCATCCGTGTAGATTCTCGTCCAGCTGTCCTGTGGGAACATGTTGTTGATGTGTTCCATTGTGAGTGCTTTCTTCACTAAAGCGGGTTCAGCATCTTTGTTTCCCAGGTTCGGGATGGATGTTGACACATTGAGTGTCAATAATTCGGAGTCCCAGAGATCGAAAGATAGCTCTTCAGGTGTACATTGTTGGTTAAGTAGTGAAGAGAATGACTTTCCAAATTCCTTCGTTAGATGGTTTAGGCTTGTGCGCTTTATTCTGTTTTTTTGTCCTTGTTGCCAATTTTTCGTGTAATGGGTGGTTTAGCATTCTCTTCATTTTTTCAGCATGTAGAATTGCTTTTGTCCTTCTTCTTTCTTTAAAGGGGATGATGTTGGCTGCCTTTTCCATTTCTACAATAGGTGTAGATTTTATTGCTCCCAGAATTGTGCGCAGACTTCTATTTTGCGTTTTGTCTAGTATCTGTTAATTGGAATGGGCTGCTGTTATCCATGACGATGATGCGTATTAGAGAGTTGGTCTGACTGTGCCGGTGTATACCTGCTTCAAGATACTACTGTCTGCTCCCCAAGTGGTGCATGCCAATTTCGTCATCACACCTTGTTTTCTCGCTAAGAAGTTGATATCCTTTATTGATGAAGGTTCTCTGCAGTTAGAACTTGTGTATATCCAAAGTTCCATCACAGTGAATAAAGATTTTCAAAAAAGTGGAACCGCCAAGTTTTGGTACGAGAGGATTCAACAGGAGCAGTTCCCTAATGGTAGAAAAGTTTCTGCATTCATACTGACCATATCTGGCTCAACTTTCACTTGTGAATCAAGCTTATCACACGTGAATGTCATCAAGACAAACTGAGCAATAATAGGCTGCAGGATTACATGAGAATTGTTCTAACTTCTCACTAGCCAAATTTGGTAAAATTCGCTCAAAAACGAAAATGCATCATTTCCCATTAATTACATTTTGCATCGTTATACCTTTCGGTTTCTATTATTATGGCCTGGAGAGAATGAGGCACCTGTATGTAACCAGAGGGTCTGACCGGCTCACTACACTCAGAGGAAAGGTAAGACGGACTTTTAACCCGATTATGACCGGTACCATCAGTATTTGAACTCTTCACTGGCTGCTGAAGATGAGGACAGAGCATGCATTGGAATGCCCCGAGTACTGTGATGTCAATTCTCGACTCAACTCAACCTTTCGGTTTCTTCTGCAGAACATGAAACCAACTGTGAACAGTTATTATTGTTATTGTGCCAATGTAATGGAAGTCACAAGGGTAACCTTTATTTATGATCCCAACGACAAGTTGGAAATACGTGTATTTCAATTACAATTGATCCCCGTGTGGGTTCCAGGGGCCTATTGTGGGGAAACGAGAATAGACCCGCTGCCTGCCCAAACGAATGTCTCAAGAGTCGACTAATTGGGAGCTTCCTTCTATGACGGAGTACATCTGTCTGAGAGCCAAGGAACCCACACTCTGCCTGCAAATGAGCAAGACGTTCAAAACGGTTGTGTACGCAACACTCAGTTTCTGGAACAGGACAAGAGCCCAGAAGTAGATGTACAACCAGAACTTTCCGCTGGAGTTTACAGCCGGTGAATACGAAGAAGAAGAAAAATTAAAAGTGAGTATTAATTAATCATTACAGAAGATTGTAGTACACTTTACATTATAGTGGTTAACAGTACAGCTTCATTTATATAGGCTAAGTCCTAGGCGTAATAGTTTTCGAGTGCATTAAATCTACCGATTCAAAATGTTGTCAATTGTAGAGTGGGCTCGGGCCACTGGTCCGCGACGATCTCCATGTTCAACATTCTGGTCCGCGACGATCTCCATGTTCAACATTCTGGCCCGCGACAATCTCCATGTTCAACATTCTGGTCCGCGACAATCTCCATGTTCAACATTCTGGTCCGCGACAATCTCCATGTTCAACATTCTGGTCCGCGACAATCTCCATGTTCAACATTCTGGTCCGCGACAATCTCCATGTTCAACATTCTGGTCCGCGACAATCTCCATGTTCAACATTCTGGTCCGCAACAATCTCCATGTTCAACATTCTGGTCCGCGACAATCTCCATGTTCAACATTCTGGTCCGCGACAATCTCCATGTTCAACATTCTGGCCCGCGACAATCTCCATGTTCAACATTCTGGTCCGCGACGATCTCCATGTTCAACATTCTGGTCCGCGAGCAAACTTAGTTGAATAGCCCTGTCCTAGGTGATTAGGGGAAGAAGAAGCTTGGACACGACAAACATAATGAATACGTTTCAGATCCACTTAGACAAAGCTAGAGATGATATTAGAAATGGGTACTAAACAAGGACAAGCATGTAGAAACCGGTTGCAGAGCAGAGACAACAAGAAATGACAATCAACTCCTAATGAGTGCGGTGAGCAGAAGACACCGAGATGGCTGCTACATTGGAAAACCAATGGGCGAGACCGATGTGCTGGAATGTCGATACCGACTACAAGTAACCTGGAGCTATAACAGTCATGACAAAATAATTACGTAGCCGTTGAGGATTGAAAATGGACGACTGTCTTGATAGGCAAGAGCAAATCAGATTGGTCTAGGTGTCTCTGATACAGTCAAGCAGTCTATCGAATCAGCATCGAGGTGAATTTTTTTTTTTTTTTTTGCAGAATGATGTTGGTCTCTATCTCGCCCCAGTCCTACACAGGGTTAAGTTAATTGCGTATCCTTTACAAGACGCTGTAGAACTTTCTTCTTTTGCGTTCGACATCGGCCATGGTAAACATTTAGTTCCGTCTGGGTCACAAATAGAGATGTGCATCTGAGGTCGCGCACCGGTCCCCGACACCTTCTCTTGTAATGGTCCTTGGACCAGATCCACAGGCTTCGCTGTAGTAGTTTGGGCAGTCCTGCAGTATGTGCTCATGGGTCTGTCTTTCTAGTCCACAATCACAGGCCGGAGATTCTTTTATGCCTATCCTATGCAGATTTGTTTTAAGATCACAGAGTCCTGTCCGAAGCCTAAAAATTGGTGACTGATCTTTCCTGTTGAGTTTGTTTATACTGTCACTCTTTTCTGTAGTCTCCAATATGCCTTCACCACTCTCCCTTGAAAGACTGCTTTAGTGCTGTTTTGGTTTCCTTTAAGTTGTGTGGTCGATGGGGTTGTGGAAGCTGACTTCCAGCTCATCCGCTCTCTCATTTCCTTGAATACCACTGTGGGTCGGTGTTCACTACAGGAAGAGTTTTGTTTCCTTGGAGAGCAAAAGTATACCAATTTTATGCCGTGTACTTGAGTGAGTTGCCTCAGCTCTGTAGTTAGTTCAGATGGCCCCTGCTAGTAGAGAGTTTCTGCTCTTCTGCTAGGATGTTTAATGTATAGTCCATAGCTCCTCTTTTTGACTTCATATTTAGCAGAGCCATCAGTGAAAACCAGAGTCCAAGTGGTGTTCGGATATTTCTCTTCAAGCATAGCAAGAGCCATGTTTGTCCACTGTATCTTCGTCTAGGCATCTTCTGAAGTGATCCCTGGTACTTTTAGGACTACAGTGGCCTTTTCTGACCTGCTTGTCCATGGTTCTGGCCTAAGTTTTTTGCACCATCTCTTTCAAGCAGATCTTGGTGCTGCCTGTAGTTTTCTAGCAAGATGGGTGGGACTGTGACGCTCGTCTGTTGTTCTTTTCTGAAATTTAAATTGCAGTTGTCTTTTTAAACTGTAGAGTTCGGAGCTGCGTTAGCGCAGTAGATAGGCGGTGCGCTTTTAAATCCAGCTGCGGCTCGATGCAGCCACAGTCGGTGTTTGAAACCGGGCAAGTTCCCAGGGGTTCACCCATGGGTACTGAGTTGACACTCTGGGGTGAATGGAGGAACGTCGCTGTAACTAGTTACGTGCGGAGTTTCTTAGCTGTCCGTACTGGTGGCAGATCATTTATGGTTTATAAACGTGTACAATGACGCTGGTTAAACATCTCCGGACTTTTTTTTAATACTGCAGAATAGTTTTTTTTTTTTAAATTGTCTTCTCAGTTCTAATGGTTCAGTATCTGCTATTCTCTCTTATCTTTGTAGCCCACATAGTGGAGGCATATTCCATGAGTGGCCTGACTGCTCCAGTATGTACTTGTTTCAGGATTCTAGAGTTGGCACCCCAACAATTATTTTTGTCGAGGGGGGGGGGGGGGGGGGGGGGGGGAGGCAGTGCTGTGCTTTTTTGTTTGTTTTATTTGGCTTTGGACTCCACTTCAGTCTAGGCTCCTACATTTTCCATTTATCTAACAAATAAAACTGGTAGTGTATTCAGAAGCTGTCCAAACTATCCTATCTCCTGTGCTAGAAATGTCAACTGGTCATCTGTTTCTGTACTGTCTGTATTGTGTCTGTGTGGGGTGATTGTCTAGTTTGTCTCCAATTTAGTCTTTGTTAACTAATTTTGCCATTCTACGCAGCTAAAAGGGCTAATCTAATGGGTCTGTAGCTTTTTTCCCCTGACAGCTTTCTCTTACGCAACAGAAAGTCCCAGCAATTCATACTGTATAAGGGCAAAATGATGCAGTGAAATATGATCCCTGCCAGAAGACAAGGCTTTTAATGATTATACAGTATCATCACTTGAAATAATAGATTACTGATCTTACTGTCCAGATAGTTTAAGATGCAACAGAGTGTCAGAGATGCGACATTTCTGAAACACAGAGATGCTATCATAACCAAGTCATTAGCTGGTTGCAAAAAAACTATCCGGGACATCTATCTATCCATAACAAATGATTGCAAGAAAAAAACCACAAAGGAAATGAAAGTCTATGTCAATATATTTTATTCACATAGTCTGCTTAGATACTTGAATTTACTGATCACTAGGAGCACTACCACCGAATCCACCTCGGCCACGTCCATATCCACCTCTCTAAAAGAATAAAACAGATTTATTAATTAAAACAAACAGGAATGAAAATATACGGCATTACATAAGCACACACAAAAATAAAAATTAATACAAAATTAGCAAACTGATTCAACAGTGACTGGAAATCAGTACTTAATCTTCTTCTGTTCACTGGCTGTAAGCTCTGGCTGCAGTTATTATTGTTTGTCCATTTGGACACTGGCTTGTGCCAGCGCCTAAGTTTTGTGTATACATACATTTTACTGGCTTATTTGTTGTTCCTTGCCGCTCGGACAAACACAATCTGACTATGAAGGAGGCTCCGAATTAGTCCAATCCTATGACATGCTTGCAGAGGCAGCAGGTCTATTTTTGATTTTCTCACAATGGGGCCCAAGAACTCACAGGAGCAATTATTTAGAAAGTCACATCATGACGCCGTCCAAAAGAGAAGCAGCGGCGGCACACTTGACTGCCAACATTGACATTCACATGTCTAGAAAAGTAAAAAGTAATCTTGGCTCTAAAGGTCCCAGCAGCTTAAACAACCAAAAAAGTACCAGAATATAATATGGGACATACAATCATGATACCAACCAATTCATTCACTGAATGTTTGATCCACAAAATAGGACCCACAACACACTTGAAACCTCAAGGCATGTACAGGTGGTACGTTCAAGTGCTGTTAATCTGCTGCCCGTTTTACTATCATCTAAGGGTTTTGATTGAACCCTAGAATATCTTTACCAGTCAGGTACCTCATTACTTTCTTTAAGTGAACAGCCAACGACAACCAGTAAAACAAAAAAACAAACACTGTGGCTCCAATATACTACATGCAGCTGGTGTGAATAAATGCTTAATCAAATGTTTAAATAACATTATTTAGTACCCATTTAGAGTCATATGATCATCCAAGTAGATATTAAAACAAATCTACTTAAGGATTCAAACAATATTCTTCTGTTGTCAAAATCTGCTTGTGCCGCTAGGCGTCGCAGTCTATCAGATGATCGGCAACCGAGCCAGGGCGCGCTCAGTCGCTTCATATGCCGTGATGTTATGAAGTCTCAAGTTGTCCGTGACTCCTTCAATCCATCTTCTTCTTGGTCTTCCCCTGCCTCTTGTTGTTTCGATTTTCATGTTGTATGCTCTTGATGCTGGCATCGTTGGTTCCATTCTCATTAGGTGACCAAACCATTTCATTCTTTGCTTCTCAATAAATTTAACGATGGGTATGGTTCCAATAGTTCTTGTAATCACATCGTTTCTCACTCGATCTCTTCTGGTTTTATTCGCAGCCATTCTCAAACATCTCATTTCACAGGTGGTTAGTCTTCTCTCATGTTCTTTTGTTAATGTCCAAGTCTGACATTGATAACCTAATGTCGGTATAAAGATTGTATTTATAATTTGTCTTTTTATCTCAGCTGGGACAGCAGGGTGTTTTAAAATTGGGGCAAGCTGGTATGCGACATTGTTGGCTTGTTGGATTCTTGCTTCAATCTCTCTGTCTATTTTACCATTGGATGTAAAGATACTTCCCAGGTATTTAAATTCTTGCACTTGTTTTAGGCTGTGATCTAGAATCTTTATGTCGATGGTCTGTTGCTCTCTACTTATGCTCATGACTTCTGTCTTTTCAGTATTGATCTTCATATGCTTGAGGCAACTGTCGTGTAGTAGGTTCATGTGGTCTTGCAGCTGTTTACTATCACTGTGAAATATGCATTGATCGTCGGCAAAGAGCAGCTTATTGAAGTCCTCCTGTTTATCGACATCTGTTGGTGTTATGTCTATTTTATTAATATTGTCCATAAATATTATGAAAAGTAAAGGTGATAATACACAATATTACCATGTGGAATTCAGGGCAGTGTGATTGTTAAGTAATGCAGTGGTTCCCCCCCCCAACATAAAAATGGTTCACCACATCACCATCTCTAGCTTAGTTTTTGTCAACAGTTATATTCTAATGCAGAGTGAGAAAACTGCAGGTGATTTAGCAGCACATTGTATATTGAATAAGACAATGGTACGAGTGTCAAAAAAGGCAATGGCAAACTACTAACTAAAATACTGCCTAGTAAAACCACAACAGTGACAAAATGGTAGGGTAGGTATGCAATGTCACTTGAAGACCCAACATATTGACATGTACCACCCTGACCTCTATGTACAACCATGCAAACAGGTAGGAGCTGATATGAGAAACACACCTGCCTAACAACACAATAAAAGCTTGTATAATCACTTACAAATTCAAACTGCTGTGATCCAGCCCCAACCTCAGACTTTTTGTCTGTGCCAGCTGCAGAAAAAGAAAAAAAAAGGGGGGGGGGGGGGGGGTGGAATATATAGTTAAAAGACAATGGTTCAATTTTGCTAATTATAATTTCATTTTACTTTTAAGTTAACATTAGTGCCTTGCTTACAAGTGAAAGGGAGTCTCTGTGGCAAAGTGGTCAAAAGTTTGTTTCATGGCTGCTGTACTCTGTTCATCTGTGCTATAATTACTGAGAACCCTGGGGATCCTCATGGAAACTACTACGGCTGTGCTTTGTGTGATGCTCTTGGCAGGCATCTAGCCATTCTGCAGATACCAGCTGAGCCATATGGGCTAAAACCCCAGACCAGGGCTATTCAACTAGCGGCCTCCAAGGCCTATCAAGTGGCTCATAAATCACTGCTAGTTGTATTTATGCATCTTCTTTATGCTGGTGCTTCTGCAGGGTTCATAGCCAAATTTACCAATCAATTTCAAGGCTTTTCACAGTCTCCTTAGTGTTTTTCAAGGTTGTCTCGTAATACTGAAACAAGATTTGTGCCTTGTTCAAGGGTGTACCAGGCACACAATGTACATGTAGCAGGTCCTTTGTCCTGAAAGAAACTCTCTCACTAGCTCTCCCGTCTTATGTACTTTCCTACTCAAGGAGTCACTTATATCTTGTGCCCATCTTCCTGTTGGGCACTTGATAATAGTGGGGGGAGGGGGAGCGATAAGAATCCTGAGCACCAAAAACAGAATTATGAAATCTAAGTGAGGCCACTTCTCAGGTTCCTACCCTCTCCCAATGTGAATGTGGCCGTCTATAAACAGTGCTAAACCACCCCTCCCCCCTTTGCTTGTATTGTGGCAACAGATAGTCCCCTTTCTTAACATTCAAGGCTGTTGACCTGGGAGCCAAGGTCATTTTATGAAGGGGAAAAAAATCGAGGGGGGAGGGGTGTCCCAACCCACCACTTGTGGAAAATAGAGCAGGATATAAAAAAAATTCAGTGCGCCAGTGGACTGCTTTATTTCTGATTTTCCAATTACAGAAAGGAGAGGGAAGAGGAGGTGGTGTAGAAGGCTGAGATGGTAAGGGTGAGACAAAGGTGAGAGATAGAGAGAAAAAAGTGGGAACAGACAGGGAGAGAAAGAAGAGAGAAAGAAATAAGATGAGATAGAGAGGAAAGAAGGTAGCGGGGAAGGGGTGCACCCCCCCCCCCAGTGTCATCAATGTGGGAGGAGAGAGGGGAGTGACGGCAAATGTGTTTAAAAAGTACACATATAGTTAATATGTGTGAGAAAGAGGGGAGTGGTGGACATGAAATGTTCTGCACTCGGCAACACATAACCGTCTACGCCAATTGAAGGTATGGAGAATGAGAGAGAGAGAGGGACAGAGAGTGAGGGAGAGAGAGTGGGGGGGGGGGGAGAGGGGAGCGGCAAATACAAAAAGAACAAAGAGAGGCAGAGAGAGGAACAGGTAGGATAAAATGTGAAGGAGCAGCCAGGGAGATGGACAGAGATAAAGGCTAATTAAGGCCCACTAAGAAAACACACACACTATTCACCATGTTCATGCCGAACCCCCCTCCCAAACAACACAATTTCCTGTGTACTTGACAGTTACTAGGAAAAGTTATGGAGCAGCACTTTTACTAAACATTTAAACAAGAAATAAAATTGGAAAAAAAAAAAGGGGGGGGGGTGGAAGGAGAGAGTAAAAGGAAAGAAAGAGAAGATGAAGATCAGAGGGGATGGTGAGAGAATGCAGGAGACGAGAAGGAGGGAGCAAGAGGTAGAAGAGTGAAAGAGGTAGGGGGAGAGAGAGAGGGTGAGACAACAGAAGAGGGAATCTCGTGGAATTACAATATTGATCGCCAAACACACTGTGTAAAGATAAACCACACCAAAAATAGAACTGGGAAATCCAGCTGACGTCACTTTGCTTATCCCCACCACAAAAGGACCCGAGCCCCACCGTCTCCCAACGTAATCCTATCTTGAAAGCATGGCCATAAAGCTATTTATACTATTAATACTGCCGGACTCACTAAAAACAAAGGCACACAACCACCAGACGGCAGCAGCTAATTCCCGCCCTATGCCACACCGCATGTATTAATGGGCTGCAACACAGCCCGCCCTTCCCTTTAACAAGCCATTTCGGCTGAAAATAGCCGATAATTAACTGCCCTCATACCTGAAACGACCATGAATGAAAGTAGCCAAAACTAGCTAAATGACCCAAAAAAAAAAAAAGCCTAACTGCTGAAAATCGCGGGACTTCTGACGATCTCATTGCGGCGGTCAAAATTCACGGCTTCTCAAGATCAGAATGTCTTTTTAAAGGTCAAAATCACTGTTTCTTGTCGGAGAATCAATTTCACTGTCAATTCAAGATTTCCCGGTCCACTAAGAACCCTGTTCTAGCCCGTGACAATCCCCATTTTTGACCCTTAGTCAACTTGGTTGAACAGCCAACCCTGGGCAATGAAGTGGAGCATCTTAACTTTATACAAGTGATGGCAATTGAAGACAATAGCAACTACATTTTAGAATAATCAATCAAGTACTTACGTCCTGCAGCCTTTCTGTACTCTTGGCGATCAGTACCTCCAGAGCGGGGACCTTCTGAAGCTGTTTGATAGAAAAAAATGAAGACATTTTTTTTCAAAGCCTTTACTATTATTACTATATTGCTCACCTTTTTAACATTTTTAATTATTTTCTGTGTTGTCTCTTAAAATAGCAGTTGGCACATTATGGCTAGGCTGCAAGATTTTGCATCTTTCAGCCTATTCTATCTGATTTCAGCAAAGTCCTTTTAGAACACGCCTACTATGAGATAGTGGGTCTTATATTTCACTCCTATCAATGGTGCCATGGAAAACACAATGAAGATCTCTTAATTACTGGGTAAGTGTGATGGTTCAGATATGTTGATCTTATATGTGTATGATTTTAGAAGGGCATCTTTACCACACCCTAAGGGCACACGTTATCTGGAGCTTACCCGATATTTTTATAGATAAGTCAGTTACTTCAGTAAAGTGTGTGTGTGTGTGAAGATGGAATCTTATCTGTGGTTTCTTCATTTGTTGTGTATGTCCTCCTACATTATCTCTTTGGTTGTTTCTTATGCCATGCCATCGAATCGTGGCTAATGTAGTCAAAATGTTGAGATGATGGTTAATTTGAAGGGGACAATCATTCAATGACATCACCACCAGATCCGCAGGCAAGGATCAGGAGCAAATACTAGAAACCCGGTTAAACCATAAAAGCGGTTATATGTGGCAACGCTATGATTACACAAAATGACTTGCAGTCCAATTGTGTTTCTCTCCCATAATTAACAGCATAAGAAAAGAAACTTGCATTAGACAAGTGATTTACAAACACAAGCTGCTGAAATGACCATTATTATTTAGCAGGATACAAATAATCTTTTATTCTTTTTTAGCATTCACTAGCTGTCATCTCTGGTGATTTGTCCACTTCTGGGCTGTAGTAGTCTTGTACCAGAACTTGTCGGGTTTGGAGCCCACAATTTTTTCCAGTTCTGGCTTATTTGAAAACAGGAAGAAAACATGCACAATTACTCGACTTTTACAATAGTAAAAGTTTGCTAGTTGCCTTTCTTCCCAAGTATGTTGTAAAAACCTAACATATGGGTGTTTCCTTAAAAGTCTGCATGAAGTAACATATACATAAAAAATAAAAAAAACTTGCATGCATGCCAAACTCAAATTCTGAAATAAGACCACGGTCCAGAAGTGGGCAAACATTCTAAACCTGAGTTTACAGCCGATAAACACCAATAAGAAAAACGTTTCTACATACTCTTAGGTCTGGTTGGCCTGGGTGCCTCTGGGCGTGTCTGTCTCTTGAGTGTGGCAGGAACAATCTCAGCTGGCAGGTGTAGGAATTCTCGCAAGTACTGAATGCCCTCATTGGTCAAATACCAGTAGTAGTGCCTCCATGCAAACTGTTCACGCACCAAACCCTTAGACTTCAAGCTCTGATGACGCAGTATTACATTTCTTTAATTAGAAATTACAATGAAATGGAACTTACACAGAAACATTTTGTATGAGAAATTAAACAGCAGTAACATGGCATGAAGTAAGCATCTATTTATAATAAGTGATAAAACAGACTAATGAAATCAAAGCACAAGGCTCATTTCTTGAAATAAAATACTTCCTTTTATTATCTGTGTGTCTTTACCTAGAACGGACCAACAGGCTTCAATAAAGACTTAGCTAGATTTTAAAGGTCTATTTGGCCATTAAAGTTTCATTTAAAAAAAAAGCTACATATCTGCTTATGTGTTGATTCGGGAGCCCTGTTATATGGAAAACCAGATTAGATCCACTGCTTATAAAAAAGCATGTCGTAAGAGTCAACTAACTGGGAGCTTCCTTCAAAGTCGGAGTGCATACCACTCATACCTGCCTCAGAGGCAAGGAACCAGCAGTCTGTATATAAATGAGTCCTGTCAAAATGGATGCACATGCAACACTCAAGTTCTGGAATAGAACTTCAGTCCAGAAGTGGACAAACAACCAGAACTTTCCACCAGTTTACAGCTGGTGAAAGCTAAAAATAAATATTTGCTTAAAAGGGCTTCTGGCACCCTCTGTTGTGATTACGGATGTGGGATATCTGTGCAGTTCAGCCCAACAATAAATTTTACAAAACCATTAACAGGTTTCCTTTCTTGACATATTTGTTAACAGACACTGGATCTCTGTAATTTTCAAGTTAACACCCCGTCACCCAATGGTTTCGAAGCTGACACAAGAAGACTAACAAACTTTATACACTACACTCAGGCATGCAGGATAAGGTTAGGTATACTCCAATAATACAACTATCTTTAGCCTACCGTTAAAGCCTTGATAACATGAAGGTTTGGCACTTCAATTTCAGGATGCTTGGGTGCAAAAAAATCCTTCTTGGCAACAAGAACGCCCTCTTTGAAGAGGTACTCGTAAATAGCAACTCTGTTCTTCTTGGGAATCAACATCTTGATGCTGAAAAAATATGGATGTCTTTACAGCTGAATGCAATAAGATAAACTAATAAACCAGTTGAAAAATTCATATACATACATGATGACACTACAATATTTCAAACTAAGTCTTAGTAAACCCTACACCACAGGGATAGGCAGTTTATTATATTTATAATTATATTTGGCTATCCTCCTTACAACAGTCCTAAATTTCGAGGCCAAAAATTCACTTTAACATGGCCTCAGTCACGTGCCAATTGCGAACTTTCAGGGACTACTGCCACCGCCGAGAGTATCTCCCACGCCTCTATGCGTGGCTCGGATTAGGGCCTAACTAGATGGCTAGGACTCACGAGCAAAGCTGCAGGATGTGCAGTAGCTGCTGCTGGTGAGTCCCAGCCCTCTAGTTTAGCGTAGCGGCATGGGAGATACCCTCGGCGGTGGCAGTAGTCACCAGAAGTGTGCAATTTAAGTCGCAGAACGTTCGCAATTGACACGTGACTGAGGCCCTGTTACAGTGTATTTTTGGCCTCGACAATTTAGGACCATATTATTCGGAAGATAGCTTTATATCTGCTCCAAAATCTGAAAGGATAACAGGAATAATCTTCTTCTTCTTCTTTGTGTTTACCAGCTGTACACTCTGGCGTAAAGTTCTGGTTGTTCGTCCACTTCTGGACTGCAGTCATGCTCCAGAACCTGAGTGTTGCATGTGCATCAGTTTTACAGATCTGATTCAATTGAATGCAGACTGCTGGTTCCTTGCCTCTCAGGCAGATGCACTCCGACTTCAAAGGAAGCTCCCCAGTTAGTCGACTCTTACGACATGCTTTTGGGGAGGCAGTGGGTCTATTCTTGTTTTCCCCACAATAGGGCCCCGGAAACCACACGGGGGAGGAATAATCTAATTTACTATTTCTTTTTGGTAATTCCCACATGCGATTTCCACAAGACGGATGTGTTGGTATAAATTCTGGCACATATACTGTAAATACTAAAATGTATCAACTGCCCTTTTGGGGGCAAACAGAATAAGACATTAAGAACACTGTATATATGTAAAATTGGCTATCCTCAGAACTTTGGACACTAAAGATGGCGGCCGCAAAATATTGAGCCAGCCTCGTGTAAAATTGTGCACTTCCGGCGACTTAATTTGCGGTTCTCCTGCGGTTGCCTCCACTGTCACGAGTGTCCCAGGCCGCTCGAGCAACAGCTTCCGCATTTCCTGAAGCTTTGCTCGTGAGTCCAAGCCATCTGGTTCAGCCCAAATCCACGCTGCGAGAGCAGCATGATGGACTTGCAGTAGTCGGCGGAGAACCGCAAATTAAGTCACATGACTGTGGCTTGAAAGAATATTTAGCAGCTGCCATCTTTAGTGCCTGAAGTTCGGAGGATAGTCGTACAATAAGACTGCGTGTGTGCAGACCTATATCTTAAGAAATGACAATACTGCACTGATAGTTAAACTTTTATATTAGCGCCCCATTGTTATGCGGGCAGTTGGTACATCGAAAAAAGTGGCATAGAAGGCCCAGGCAAAATTTGGAGTTATAAAATCTACCCAAGGTATTTTAGGATACTCGCCAGTGCTGCTGAGTTCGTGCACTACACTGGGATTTTTCAGACTCAGGCTTGAGTTAGAATAAGAACAGAGCACTTTTGGGTTGCTACCATTGAGCATTGTGCCATGATATTGATCGGTTGTATTTTGTATAAACCATAAAACTAACTTTGCATATTTAATAAACAATTTGAAGGCATGCGTTTTCCCACGATGTGTAACAATGCAATTTTTTAAAATTATATAACGTCATAATTATAACAATAGTCATGGTATCTTGACACTATCTCACTAAAAAAAATTAAACAACTGGAATAACTATATGGAACTGCTAAAGCAAATGTTTAATAATTTACGTTAGAATTGTATTTTCCCCTAGCCCTATGGAATCTCATCTCAACTGGAATTTAGTATTTTAATTTTACAGTCTGTCCACTATTCCAACAATGAAATACGAATTTATTAGTTGAACCTCAATATGTAAATGTCTTTTCTTTTAATGGCTGGCTACAAGAAAATGTTATCCTTGTGAGAGAACATGAGATATGATGTTGCATAAAATCTGTATATAATTGACACATACCATTGTACAACAAATATTAATTTTTAAAAGTATATAATATACCATGATGACAATTGTCTGCATGTGTATGATCAAGTTTAAACTAATATAAAACAGATGAATTACGATTGTAATCCAATGACTATATAAGTTACCTGCGCTTCTGTAACAGCAATGGGGGAAAGGAAGAGAGGACCGGAAAGATTGTTTACAGTGCGTTCCCTTGAAAATTTAAAAATCGTAATTTAGTTTTACAAGAAAACAAATATTGAATATGTTTTGAAAAATTCAGAAAACAATAACTAGCTATTATTTCCGGTGCTTAGCAGAGTTAAAAACTGCCACTTAGCAGTCGGGACACTCCCATGTGCGCTCTACACAAACCTTCAGCAGTCAACGAAGAGTTTGCACGTCGATGGTACCAGCAGCAGTCTCATTAACTTACTGTTTGCACAGTACTTTGCAGTTGAAAAATAACCTGCGCGGGGGGGGGGGGGGGGGGATTGTTGTGACTCAGATTATAGAAACAGAATCACAAGATATTAACAACTGAAATCAGAAGAATTCCTAATCAACGACATAAAAGATTGAATGGTATCTGTCTGAAACATACTCCTCTTTTTCTCCTTTGTCGTCCGTCTTGATGATGTAATTTCGTTTTGACTATTTGTACCATTTTTTATGCCTTTCATGGTTTATATATCCAACTCAACTGTTATTTTTCGTCTGGGTGGGCCTTCTGGGTTTGTTTCGTGACACCACATATGCCCAGACTCATTTGTGTTTCGTCGTTTTTTTTTTTTTGGCCGTCTGGTCCACATGTGATGAGCTATACTGGGCCCATTAAAGCAACTCGTGCATCTTTGTCGGCTCACGGGGTAGTTTGTTTACTCCAGGGTTGTAGTCTGCAGGATTAACAACTCAAGGATGAGAATCCTACGTGTGCGAATCCCGATAGTTTTCCAAAAGCCCCCTTCCCCCCACCCCCTTCTGCAAGCCAAGATTTTCCGGATCAATGTCTGCCCAAGCGATATCTACCTGGTTAATGTCTGTCCGACAAACCAACCATAAAATAATTAAAATTGTGTATTACGTCATATTTCAAGCGCCATGAAACAGTTACTGCTGCATACCAATGTTTTAGTAACTGATCTGAGCTATAATGGTGCTGACTATTACAGAAAGAGCTTTTTTTTAGTTGTGCATGTCTTCCTCGGCGGTGGCAGGTATTCGCATGTGGTTGTTAAACAACGGATATCATTTCCTGATACTGAAGTTCCTTGACCTAATATTGTTAGCAATTTACCCATTATAATCGGCAGTGAACAAAGCTGTAATGTCTGTGAGGGGGGGGGGGGGCAATACTCACTATACCAGTATATAATGCACTACCTTCCCAGACGGTAATTACAAAAATAGAACGGTAAAATATATTTAATAAAAAGATATTTAAAATATACCTTGCAAAACCATGTGGTTTCTCTTAATAGTATCCCACTCCAAAACCCGAAGTCGTTCATTTGTTTGGGCAGTAATACGGAAAAGAATAGGGAAAAAATAGAGATATTAAAATACAAATATAATAGGCAAGAGAAGCTTTCATAGCACTATAAAACTAGTGAAGGTCAAAGGAAATGACAACTAATACTAAACCTAAAATTTGTTTTTCTAATGTCAAATCCGTGCTATTGTATGGAGCGGAAACACGGAAAACAGCCAAGGCAATTACTAATAAACAACAACTGGTGACTGCGCAGAATTTAAAAAAAATAGTGGTATGATTCATTCATTCATTCATTCAGTAGCATGTCCCTCGCGGAACCTCGCTGCCATAACAACCCTCCGGAAAACCTTCCTATCATGAGCAAGATGTCCTGCGTCTGATACACCCATCTGGAGATCTGCCACATCCTGCACCCATCTTCTCCTTGGCCTTCCTCTTCCTCTCTTCCCAGGCATATACCCCTCCATTATTGTTCTCTCTAGACCTCCATGACGTTTCAAGTGACCAAAATATTTCAATTTTCTTTGTTTTATTGTCTTTACTAGCCAACCCTCTTCAATATTCAGCTCTTGAAGTATGGATGCATTTGTTCTTTTCTTTACCCAAGATATTCTTAGAACCTGTCTGTAACATTTATATTCAAATGCATTTATGCGCTGTTCCGCTTGTTTAGTAAGTGTCCAGGGTCTCACAGGCGTATGTTGCAATGGGAAAGATGCATGCTCTTAAAAATCTGACCTTTGTAATTCTATCTGTACAATTCCATAATTTATTCAGTTGTTTTAGTCTTTGAAGAGCAATTGATAGTCGCCGTTTAATTTCTTTCATTGTGTCACCATTGTTGGTAACCAGTGACCCAAGATATTCGAAATTTTCCACCACTTCCAATCTTTCCTCATTAACATATATTTCCTTCTCCATGGCAGTTTTGTTTTGTATGCATTATCTTTGTTTTTGCTGTGTTAAGAAATAAGTTATGATTTTCACTATTTCTTTGGAGTGAGGTTAATAAGTTTTCTAAACCATTTTGTGATGTTGATAGTAATACTGTATCATCAGCATAACGAATTTCTGGTATTTCATGACCACCGATGTTTAGGGCATCATATTGTTCCTTGTTTATATCATCTCTTACATTTCTCA
The DNA here is from genome assembly GCA_905116865.2 of Candidula unifasciata. Lineage (NCBI taxonomy): Eukaryota > Metazoa > Mollusca > Gastropoda > Stylommatophora > Geomitridae > Candidula > Candidula unifasciata. The sequence goes on from CAJHNH020000108.1 coordinate 93,734, forward strand.
TTATATTTTCGGCGTACAGGTTGAACAAATACGGTGACAGCACACATCCCTGACGGACTCCTTGCTTGATGCCAAACCAGTCTGATGTCTCTCCATCTATTCTGACTGCTGCTTGTTTGGTCTTGATAGAGCATTTTAATGAGCTGCACTATATGTGATGGAAAGCCCATATTCCTCATGATTTCCCAAAGCTTCTGATGTTGTACACAGTCAAAGGCTTTTGAATAATCACAAAACATAAGAACAGATTTACATTAAATTCTCTACACTTCTCTATTATTAAACGCATGTTGAATATATGATCTCTTGTTCCTCTTCCCTGTCTAAATCCAGCCTGAGCTACATTAATCTCTTCTTCCATTTTCTTTTTGCAGTCTTCTCATTATAATTTTTAGTAGAATTTTACTTGCATGACTGATCAGGGCAATAGTTCGATAGTTTGTACATAATTTCAGGTCACCCTTTTTTGGTATTGGAATGAAGATAGTTTCTCTTCCAGTCTTTGGCCAAATACCATATTTCCATATCTTTTCACATAATGCATGATAGATTTTTATGCTTTCTTCTCCTCCCGCTTTAATCAATTCAGCTGGTATCTCATCACATCCAGGTGATTTACCATTTTTCAGGCTCCTTATTGCCCATGAAATTTCATCTAATGAAGGTTCAGGTTCTGCCTCTACTGTTACTGGTTCATGTATATCATTCATATCCTCACTGTCATTCATATCATACATTCCGCTGCAGTATTCCTGCCATCTTCCTAGAATTTGTCTAGATTCTGTTAAAGTATTTCCCAACCTGTCACAAATAACATTTAACTGAGGTTGAAAATTTCTTGTCAATAACTTCATTTCCTTGAACATTTCGTAATCTCTTCCATTTTTGTGATGCTGCTCTATTTTAATACAGCAATCTTGTACATACTGATTTTTATCCTTTCTTGTGTACTTTCTTATTTCTCGTGTAAAAAATTTATACTTCATCCTACTATCATTGGTTTCTCCTTTCTTTTTCAGTTCTCTTCGTTGTTTTATTAGTTCTAACGTGTATGGTGTGATCCATGGTTTATGTTGCTTAGTCCTGGTGGGTATTAAGTCTTTAGCTGCTGTTATCAAGATATCCCTAGCTTGTACCGCCAGTTCATCAGGTGTCATTTCCTCTTGTACAGACATCAAGACCTCAAAACGGTTCTTCACTTCTACGTTGTATGCATCTGGTATTTTTGTGAGATCAAATCGAAATGGCCTTGGTCCTCGGGTAAGCTTTTTGAGTTTTAATTTTAGATCTGCTTCTAGTAACTGATGATCTGTATCGCAATCTGCACTTCGCAGGGTTTTTGCAGATGTTATGCTCGATCTCCATCTTCTTTGTATTAAAATGTAATCTATCTGATTTTTGGTAACACCGTCAGGGGATGTCCATGTGAAAAGCCTTCTAGGGTGTTGTTTATAAAGTGTGTTAGCTATTGTTAATTCATTTTCTATGCAAAATTCAATCAATTTTTCTCCTGTTTCATTTCTATTACCCAATCCAAATTTTCCTAAAACGTGTCTCTCATTTTCATCTCTGCCTGTACCTACTTTAGCATTAAAATCTTCCATTATTATTATTATATCATTCTGATTAATTTTATTTAATGTGTCTTGCAGTATGGCATAAAAATCTTCAATTTCGCCCTCCTCTGCTGTTGAAGTTGGTGCATATACCTGCATGAAAGTTATGTTTTTTGGACGGCCTTTAAGTCTGATAGTTAGGATTCTATCACTAACTGGATTATATCCCATAATAGCTTTTGCTGTTGTTTTATCTAAACAAAATGCCACTCCGCTCTGGCCTCTTACATCTCTACCAGAATATACGAAAAAAGCTTCCATATTCATTGATAAAATGTCCCTTGCCACTCCAACGATGTTCACAAATTCCTAAGATCTGAATATTTAATCTTTCAATCTCATCACATACTACTTTAAGCTTTCCTTCATACAGACTTCTCACATTCCACGTTCCTATTCGCATTCTGTTTCTTAGTCTGACACAGTGGATTTCCTTGGGTAACACAGTCAGGATTAACTCCGTCATCACGATTACTAGTACCGACCCCTGTATCACACTCTTCCCCAGTGTTATCTGATCTGCCTGGCCTGGGGGTCTCGCCACCAGATCTCTTCTGTGTTATGTTTTCTTTCATGATTGTTATGGGTTCTTGGCAAAATTTGCAGAAGGTAGTTTGCCGTTGCTTTCCTCCTGAGCAGTGACTATACTAGTCGGTGGCCATAGCCATTGTCTCTACTGATGAGATCATCTGCCTATCGCCGCAGAGTGCAGACCATAACCAACAATACCTGTCGGCTGCTCTTACACTCCATCCACCACCTGCTTCCATGGCTTCACGTAACCCTGATTGGGGGGCTAAACGGGTACTCCACCTTGCCCAAGGGTGTCCCGTAGACTAGCGGAGGAAAGGAGGCGTCTTACTTCTCCTTTGATAGGGGATACCCCTACCCCGCTAACCGGAGTGGTATGATAGAATCCCTTTTATAGAACTTGGGGAGAGAACTTAACAGGTTCCAATGGACAAAGAGAGGGAAAGAAAAGACGCTGGCGTTGGAAAGGACACACGTTGAGAAAACAGTATAGCTAAAATGTCTTTTCAGTGAACCCACGGGGGCATAGAAATACTGGAAGACCTAAAACACACGGAAAAGGGAACTAAAGCGTGAAGTTAAAAAGAGGGGGAGATCTGCATGCGATAACGAAAGATAAAACGACTTGTCTTGAGTTGGTTGTAGGTCTATGCTCCATTGGGGGTTAGAAGAAAAAAAAACACCATGTTTTTTTTTTTTTATGTCACAAACAGGGAGATAACCTTTCTGTGGAGATAGACTAAGCCAAGCGTCGTATGATCTATATATATAAAAATCAATGTTTGTGTGTTTGTTTATGAGTAAGCCAAGCGTCGTATGATCTATATATATAAAAATCAATGTTTGTGTGTTTATTTATGAGCTATAGACTCGGAAACTACTGAACCGATTTAGCTGAAATTTTCAGGATATGTTTGTTTTGATACCGGATGTTCACCCATCATGGTTTTAAATTTAACCTGTCATTGTTAGAGATAGTTTGCGACAATTTAAGCAAAAATATTCGAAACTAATATTTAAATTGTTAGTGACATCTAATTATAGCCACGTTAGTAATTGAGCATGCGCCGTAGTCAGAACGCAAGATTTCCACCATTCGCCGGGGAGTTACGTGCAGCCAACGCCTTCTCTAATACATAGAGTAGGTCGTGGTAAAGCGAACTAGACTCTCTATATTTGTGTAGGCAGTGATTGCCACAATAACCATATTAAACACGATTTATATTTTCTTTTTTTTTTTCCCCAAAACAAACTTCGATGGGAAGGGGGGGGGGGAGGGAGACGCATCAAGGACTATCTCGACGTCGGCGCAGACGTTGACTGCGACATTAACTTCATTAACCGTGTTAGACACGTGCGATTTCTATTGTTGTGCCGTTTCATTAATTATATCTGGAGTATCTGTCTATGAGAAAACAATTGCCTGCGGTTTTGATTTGTGTTTTAATCGGGACACAGTAGTAGGGACACACATCTCTAATACTTTAGTTCTCTTTTCGTTGCTCCGATGAAGTGGCTGCTTTGTCGAATGGTTAGAACACTGGGTTCCTATGCAGGAGACCAGGTTCGAATCCGCAGTAGTTAATTTTTTTTAACCCAGGACTAAAATAATATCCTCATCTGCTCTGTCATTGTGACAGCACTAGCCATGTTGCCCTTAATACTGAAAAAAAAATAAAAAAGACAAATGGGTAAACCATTTTATAATTAAATTTGACCATTTCACATACGTATGATTGCATTTTTAAACTTTCCGATTGCATGGTTACGCTGAAATTTCATAGCTTTCCATTTATTTTCATTTAGATTTAGTTATTTCATCCGCGTTGGAATTTTAAGCTGTGCTGTTTACCATAGCGTTCATTTCCTAATTATGTTTTTTTTTTCCCTGTTTTCATTTGCTTTTCAAGTGTTTTTTTTTTCTCCCAACTACTTCAATGAGGGAAAGAGTTGTCAGTGAATTTGGGGGGGGGGGGGGGGGGGGGGGGGGGGGGGGGCAAACTGTTAACTGAGAGAGCTTTAAGTCACAGTAACTGCTTTACCCACTTAAAGTAGCAGCAGCAGTAGTAGTTGTGGTTGGGCTGTTACACCGTAGTGCGCTCATGTGAAGACCGCCGGTAAGGTTATGGCGTTCTTCTGTCGGAAAGCGAAATTATACATACTAACCTGACCAGTCTGTGGCTACAGCACTAGCCATGCGGAACCAAATCTTCTGGCTCACGACTCTCTGTCTACTCCGATGATAACACAGATAGCAGTGACATTATTTTAGCGACTGTGAGGGTGGTCGTGATAGTAGTTGTACTGGTACTTGAAGGATGATGTGGTAAATATTACACTAGCCCCATTCACTACCTATTATACCTCAAGAACACAGAGGGCACCAAATTGTTATACTTAGCGACTCATTGTCTGTTCTCCAAGCACTATCCAGCTAAAAACAAGACAAACTAATTGCTGATCTAAGGACCAACATTGGCTTACTCTCCAAGGAAGCAGAACTGGTCTTGCAGTGGATACCAGCCCACTGTGGTATTCAAGGAAATGAGAGAGCAGATGAGTTGGCAAAAGCTGGGAGTAATCTTCCACAACCTCATCCACCACACAGCTACAAGGAAACCAAAACAGCGCTAAAGCAGTCTTTCAAGCGGGAGTGGAGAAGGCAGAATGGAGATTACAGACCAGAGAGCGACAGCATAAACAAACTCAACAGAAAAGAGCAAACATCAATTTTTAGACTTCGGACTGGACACTGTGGTCTTCGAGCACACTTGTACAGGATAGGCATAAAAGAATCTGCTGCCTGTGATTGTGGAGCAGAAAGACAGACCCCTGAGCATATACTACAGTACTGCCCTAACCTCTCCCAGCAAAGACTGTGGATCTGGCCCAAAGGAGCCACATTGCAAGAGAAGCTATGGGGGACCGGTGGCGACCTTAAACGCACAATCATATTTGTGACCCAGACGGGACTCAATGTTTAGCATGACTGATATCGAACGCAGAAGAAGAAGAAGAAGAAGAAGAAGAAGAAGAAGAAGAAGAAGAAGAAGAAGAAGAAGAAGAAGAAGAAGAAGAAAAAAAGAAGAAGAAGAAGAAGAAGAAGAAGAAGAAGAAGAAGAAGAAGAAGAAGAAGAAGAAGAAGAAGAAGAAGAAGAAGAAGAAGAAGAAGAAGAAGAACTACCTATTACAATTCCTGCTCCCCATTTTAGTCCGGATAGACAGGGGTGTCAATGTCAGTTATAGCAAAAACAAAATATCGCCAGGTAATGATTTTCAAATCCTTCGATGAGGGAGAGAGCAGTAGTCGGTGGAAAAGGGGAGGGGAGGGGGTAATGACTTAAAATTAAGAGAACTTAAAGAGTTTTACACGTGATTTTCAAGTTCTCATTACCTAACTTGCTTATATTTTACTAACGCAACCTCCGCTTTTCTATTTTTTTTACGACTTACTTTGTTATTTACAAGTACAGTTGTAGCTTTACTCCCGTCTCCTATAAAAATACAAACAGCTTTAGCATGTGATAACCAAATAACAAGTTTTGTTACTGTGCTAATAACACCATTTAAACGACCACTAATATAAAGAAACAATTATAAGGTGCGTGTTCTAAAGTTGGAAAACCAGACTATCTCTATATCTGTGCAGAGAATGATTGCGACATTAACTGTATCAGACACGTGCGATTTCCATTTTCTTTCTTTTCCAAAAACCTTTGATGAGGGAGAGAGTAGTAGGTGGATTTAGTTGTGGTGGTGAGGGGAAGGGGGCGGGGATCAAAGACTATATCTGAGCAGAGAATGATTGTATTAGACACGTGCGATTTCTATTTTCTTTTATTTCCATTTAGCCAAATTATGCCACAGCAACGCGTGGCCGGGTACAGCTAGTACAGAATAAATGTCACTGCAACGAAAGATAACACTCTCACTAACTTCCAAACCACAAAGTCGCACAATGCGGTCCTACATTTCCTAGAAGGAATTATATTAATAATAATAATAATAATAATAATAATAATAATAATAATAATAATAATAATAATAATAATAATAATAAGAAGAAGAAGAAGAAGAAGAAGAAGAAGAAAAAGAAGAAGAAGAAGAAGAAGAAGAAGAAGAAGAAGAAGAAGAAGAAGAAGAAGAAGAAGAAGAAGAAGAAGAAAGGGAGGTGCTGCCTCCTCCCCCGCCCCACCCCCAAAATCTAGGCCTTTGAAGTCCTTCCCCTAACTGTGATTGAGAATGGGATTAAGAGTCCCCCAGCCCTTATTGTTTCTTTATTTCGCCGCCCCTGATGGAACTCGTGTTACCGTACAGATGAATATAAAACCGCTGTTGAAAAAGTTTACAAATTCGAGTTATAAGTAAGAATTTTTACACTAAATGCATGGCTCGTTGGTCTAGGGGTATGATTCTCGCTTTGGGTGCGAGAGGTCCCGGGTTCAAATCCCGGACGAGCCCGAATATTTTTGATTATGCGTCTTAGCTGAAATTTTAAAACGAGAGGCGCTAGTTTTTTCAGCCCTATGTAACCTGGTCAGTAATTTATTTTTACAGTCGGAAACTTGTCTGAAGAAACCACAACAGCCACAAAATGCTGGGGTTGGTTCTGAAATGTCCTGTAAAGGATATGCAGCCAACAAAAGTGTGTTCTTCTATCTTTCTACTTCTTTCTATGAGTGCCCATCAATACATTTTCTGTTACTTTATTAATATATAATATTTAACGGCCTCAAGAGTTCCTCGTATGTTTATTTCTGTATCTAGAAATCTTACGTGGCAAAATCCCCATCTCTTGAAGGCGCGACTCTCCCACTTCTTCTTTTGCCTTTTAAACCCCCTATGGAGCATAAGCCCTCAAGCAGCTCACGCCAAGTCGTTCTATCCTTCACTTTCGCATGCAGCTCTCCCCCACGTCCTCCCTATGTTTGTAATTTCACTATCTATCTCCCATCACCATGTATGTTTTGGTGTTCCTTTATTTCTATCGAGGCTTTATCTACTAAGAATGCCTTGATTTCTATGTCCGTGTAGATTCCAGTGCAAATACATTCTAGTTATACTGTTTTCAGGTTTTCTCAACGTGTGTCCTATCCAACGCCAGCGTTTTTTCTTCATGCCTTAGTCCTCTGGAACTAGTCAAGTTCTCTCCCAAAGCAATACATTAGTGATTCTTTCATATAATTTAATCTTCTCTATTCTTCGCAGGCACATGTTAATGCATTTGTGTAGTTTATTAGTAATTGCCTTGTTCTCAATGTTTCCGCTCCATACAACAGTACAGATTCGACATTAGAAATACAAATTTTAGTTTCGTATTATTAGTTTTAATTTCTTGTGACCTCCACTAATTCCCTAGTTTTATGAAAGCTCCGCTTGACTTTTGTATTCGTATTTTATCTCTATCAGTATCCCATCATTATCTACATTGCTGCCCAAAATAGTGTACGATTCCATGTCTTTCAAAGGGATACCATTACAAGAAATCCTCTCGACAGATGGCGCACTGAGAAAGACCGAGACACGTGGGATAACATTTACTGCAATGAACATGTTTCCCCCATTTTGCATCAAACCACACAACCCTGTCTGATACTGTCCTTAAAATGGGTAAATGCATACATTGATGGCATTTGTTTAAATCTTGTGGAACCGTACCGCATTTTAATCTCCATTTTTGTTAATGTATACCTACTACCAACTGTAGAACACCACTTTGAACATTTAATGAGGCTTTTGTATGCTCAACTATAAAACTGGAAATTAATCTTATGCATGCATGTTACTTCCAACTAGTAAACACGGTCGGCGTACTCACCCAGTGCCCACTGGTCTATAAAAATATGGGTGATCAGCCTAAAAGGCCTGAAAAGGCATCTTTTTTTTTTGGTAACAATGTTACTTCAAACTGTAAATTATGTTTTTGATCTTGGTCGACCTTCGTAAGTATTTTCAACTAGATACCTATATTTCAATTATGTGCAGTTTTTGTTTGTAATCATACTCCTAACAGTGAAATCCGATTTCAATCTTGCACAACTTTCGAATGCTTTTGTTTTTCGTTAACTATAAAACTACACATTAATTTTGCAATGTCTATGACAACGTCTGTATGTAAAACTATGCTTTTGTCGACATATCAATTTTACTATATACTGTAAAGATATATATATATATATATATTAATCTTCTGCAACGATAATGTGCGTTAAACTAAGCATTTTCATATGTACCAAAAAATTCTGCATAGCACTTACCAAAGCATTTTACATTAAATTAAAAAATTTCATCATCATCATCAGGTGCCATGCCGACATTTTCTTCTTCTTCTTCTTCTTCTTCTTCTTCTTCTTCTTCTTCTACTTCTTCTTCTACTTCTTCTTCTTCTTCTTCTTCTTCTTCTTCTTCTTCTTCTTCTTCTTCTTCTTCTTCTTCTTCTTCTTCTTCTTTCTTCTTCTTCTTCTTCTTCTTCTTCTTCTTCTTCTTCTTCTTCTTCTTCTTCTTCTTCTTTTTCTTCTTTCTCTTCTTTTTCTTCTACTTTGCCCCTTTCATCATCCCCACCCCTACATCCTCTTTTGCGTGTCCTCCGTTAAATGCAAGCGAACCAACCGCTAAACGACATTAGAGAGGGAAAGTGGAAGTAATCAGTCATTGATTTTTACCCTCTAAAGGTTATCTCCCATAAGTAAATGAGACAAAGTGGATGTAAATGTATGCGATATTAACAGAGAACAAGGCTAACGGGTTAGTCAGCTTTTATACTACCTTGTTTGTGTTCGTGATTGTATGAATCACATGTATGCGTGGGCGTCCGCAGGCCTGTGTGAGCGCTTACACCAGCGATTTATTTCATTCTGTGTTAGGTTTTATGTCCGTAAAACTTCAGTGATTTTACGGAGATGAAGAAAAAAGAAGCGAGAAAAAGAAGAAAGAAGGAGGAAAAGAAGAAGAAGAAGAAGAAGAAGAAGAAGAAGAAGAAGAAGAAGAAGAAGAAGAAGAAGAAGAAGAAGATGAGGAAGAAGAAGAAGAAAAAGATAAAGCAAAAAAAGAATAAGAATAAGAAAAAAGAAGAAAAAAAGAAGAAGAAGAAGAAGAAGAAGAAGAAGAAGAAGAAGAAGAAGAAGAAGAAAGAAGAAGAAGAGAAGAAGAAAGAAGAAGAATAAGAAGATGAAAAAAAGGGGAGTAGAAAGAAGAAGAAAAATTATTAATAATAATGAAAATAATAATAATAAGAAGAAAGAAGGAAAAGAAGAAGAAGAAGTAAAAGTAGGAGAAGAAGAAGAAGAAAATGAAGAAGATGAAGAAAAGAAGAAGAAGAAAGAAAGAAAGAAAGAAAGAAAGAAGAAGAAGAGTAGGAAAAAGAAGAAAAAAGAGAAGACAAATGAATAATCAATAATGATGATAATAATAAAAAGAAAAAAAGGAAAAGAAGAAAAAGAAGGAAAACAGGAAGTGTGAAGAAAAATAAAAATAAGAAGAAATAAAGAAGAAGAAGAGAAAAGAAGTAAGAAAAAGAAGAAAAAAGATAAAATGGAGAAGAAGAAAGAATAATAATAATAATAATAATAATAATAATAATAATAATAATAAGAAGAAGAAGAAGAAGAAGTGGTCTAGGTGCTATGTTGATTTACCATTTATTACATCTACCGCCTTTGTTGGCCCCGAGATCTCAATCTAGCACATTTATTGCATTTATCAAAAGAGAAACGCTTGTTAAAAAAAGTAGCTACACAGAGAGAACAGGTGATATCTAACATGTTTGTTACAGAACAGTAATCAAGAAATACATGAGCTGGATTGCTCACGGCTGATAAAGCGACAGCGAAAAAAAAAAAAAACTGAGTGAATGAGTGAGGACATGTTGTGCAGTCCGTGACAGTTGTGGACTGACATCGATATTGCGGAATTATGTAGCAGTGTTCTGTCAAATGTGTTTAGCGTAGTATTGCTGATTGATTGAGCGCTCTGTGTGGGGTGTCGGATGAGTAAACAGTGCAGTCTTCGTCAGGCATATCCGTGCACAATACGTGGGCGGTAGCTGCAGGTGAACGTTATTTAATGCAGCTTATGTGTTGATGTGATTTTAAAAAATGTTATATTGTTAAAGTAATACAGAAGAATTCGTCACCGTCATTACTGTCATTATTGTGATCATAGATATCACGGCCATAATCGTCAGCAACAGCAGCAATGTCATGTCGACCAATGAATCATCATCAACATTATTAGCATTCTTGGCATAAATACAATTATAGTCTTATCATCTAAAGAAAAAGTAGAAGAAGAAGAAGAAGAAGAAGAAGAAGAAGAAGAAGAAGAAGAAGAAGAAGAAGAAGAAGAAGAAGAAGAAGAAGAAGAAGAAGAAGAAGAAGAAGAAGAAGAAGTTAAAGAAAAAAAAAAGTAGAACAGAAAGAAGAAGAACAAGCAGAAGAAGAACAAGCAGAAAAAGCGAAAAAAGAAGAAGAATGGGCGAAGGAAAACCTCTCAAAACAACATTAACTAGACTGTAGCATGATGTAACATTTAGTAGGGATGGTAGTGAAGTTTTATTTTGGGGGTTTTTTACTTACGAAATTATAACAGCTAGATAAAGATTAAAATTACAAATCCAATGGTACCTGATTTAAGCCTGTAAGTCGATTCTAAGCGGAGATATTAACGTTTTAGTGGCGGATACCACCACAGAAAAATTGTAGGGAAATCCATAAAACATGGCTTCCGGCTGCGACCCAGTAAGATGAAATGACTCAATGTTTGCATTTTACGGCAATAACTTTTTTGTTTTTGAACGAATCCCTTAGCAACCAAATATTGCTGGAAGCGGGACAGTTAGACCTAACTGTAAATGCATGTTTTAAAAACATATAATACATTATGCACCTAATTAACATATGAAAATGGCCACCAGCTCACTATTTTCAAGCAAAACATTATACCTGTGTGGTTATCTGCCAGCGAGCCTGGCAACATGCATATCAAATTGTGCGTCCCGACAAGGTGAACACAAAGATCATAAAAATATACCAAGGTCAGTCGACCTAATTAACATATGAAAATGGCCATCAATTGACTTTCTTTCAGCAAAAACCGTATACATTTATAGTTGTCTGCCAATGGGTTTTGTACTTGAACCAACAGGGACATAAAAATATACAAAGACCATAAAAACACATGCAGAAGGGAGCTAGAAAGTGAAGTTAAAAAGATAGGGAAAACACTAAGAGCAAATGTAATAGCAATGACTATAATGACAGCGTGAGTTGATTGAGGACTAATGACCCATTAGGGCATAGAAGGCAGAAGAAAAAGGACACAGTTTGGCAATATGTTTTATGACAAAATTGACATAGAAAGCGTATGAATGTGAATGTCTTTACAACACGAAGCACCTAAAAGTATCAACTAGTAATGATGCCACAGTGAGAAATGAATGATAACGTGCATACATGAGGGATAACAATAAATAGCACTAATGTTCTTACATTTGAAAAAAAGGGGGATTGAGATGAAATGTATACATATGAAATGTAGACAGACAGACAGAGACAGCATGGGTGATTGATATACCGTGGGATTTTGATGTGATTATACATTCACCACAGCTTCACACACGCTACTGCTATATCTATAAAGTCACTATGGAAACATCCATCTGGCAGGTGGAATAGTACAACAAGGATCATTGTTATACAGTGTTGTTTTCATATACATATCACTGCTTCTCTCTTGTTGTGTAGGAGTACATAAGACAACAGCCTAGGCATACACTAATAACAGAGACAGCATGGATGATTGATATACAGTGGGATTTCATGTGATTATACATTCGCCACAGCTTCTCAGAAAAAACAACTGCTATTGTATAATTAAAAAAAATTAAAAAAATATATTGTAGTATCCTTGTTTGCCCAGCATCCAAGAGCAAAACATTTACACTGGTATGCATCATGACCAGTCGACACACAGTGGACTGTATTTAGTGAATAGAAAATCACATAGAGACAGCTTAAAATTATATGGGATCTGAGCAAATTGAATGCATGAGACAGCAGAGCCAGGGAATACCACAGCAGAGGACATACAGTGGGGATAGCAACAGGTCGAAAGACAGAGACAGGTAAAAATGAAAAGAGGTGACCCAAGGTTTCATATTTTACTCTCCACAGATTGCTTGACTGTATCTTCCTCTTGATCTTTTCATTCAGTCTTTTCAAGGAAAACTGTGATCGATGCTTTTCTCTTACCTGCATTTTTAGTTTCCGTATTTCCTGTTGTAAACGTTTCTTTTCACATTGCATATTTATAACTGTCCTTTGCTTTATGACACAGTTTTCACAATCTCTTTTAAGCTTCTTTGGTGATGGCAATCTACATGATGGTGAAAAATTATGTTCATTTTCTAATGAAGACAACTGTGTGAGTGCTGATCTCTGTTGGGTATCTGGTTCTAATATTGGCTGCATTCCTGGCATACATGATTTAGAGTGCTGTATTGGTAAAGTATGTCCAGGTTGTGGATCAGGCATGACAGGGAGGCTCATGAATGTGATAGGAAATGGTTCAGGAAGAGTCTAATAAGTGACTGCAATTCTTTTGTTAAACATTTTTTTGTGTGCAAAATCAATCTTTTATATTTATGCAAACTAGTTATAAGACTTCCCTCATTCAAAGACTTGCTGGGTTCTACTGCCTGCACAATACTTTGGACTTTTTATTAAAACATTAGATATAGAATAACCATCCACTAGCAGCCGTCGAGCAATGTAGCCTTTCTGCATAGGGTATCCAGCTTCAGAAACTGAGACATGATCTCTGAGATGCTTAGCTGTCCTTATTGTCATGACTGTAAATATACAATGTAACTATTATAAAAAATACATAAGGAGTGTCATATTGGAATTATGTGCTTTCCCTTGTAATAAACACAATTATACTCTGTTTTAGATTAGATTTTATATGTTTTGTTCCCCCCCAAAAAAATGTTACATTCAGTGCCAGAATTTGTGAAATTCGTAATCAAGATATGGGCAGGTAAAAATATCTCCAACTTAAAATTCTGTAAGCTCTAAATAATGGCAAACACATGAAAAAATTGTACAATGTTTTTAGATGTTTAAAAAGTAACTCACATAACATTGTCAATTTACTACGCATCCTAAGTTAATTACCAAAGAATCATCTTACCAATGATGGCCTAAATTAATTATTGGGATTTGGGGGTGATCAGGCAAAAATATCTGAAACAGAGAATACGAAGGGCTCTAAATAATGACAGATGCATGAACAAATGCTACAATGGTTGTAGATTTGTAAAAAAAAAAAATTCTTAAAATAATTAGCAAATTTAATAATTATTTTAAGTTAAATATAAAGCGGGAAAAATGGTCTCCTAGTGCAAACATATTGGATTTAAAGCGAAAACAGTGATGCCACTAAACAATTTTTCTAAACATCTGCGCATTTGCCAATGTTTGTGAAATTTCACACACTTATATAAAAATTAACGCAGTATTTAAAAATACAACACACATTGCGGTAATCTGGCTAATTAAAAAGATATTTACGAAATGACTTACCGTTTTTGGATTTAAAGCGAAAACAGTGATGCCACTAAACAATTTTTTTAAACATCTGCGCATTTGCCAATGTTTGTGAAATTTCACACACTTATATAAGAATTAACGCAGAATTCAAAATTACAACACACATTGTGGTAATCTGGCTATATAAGTGTGTGAAATTACTAACCGAAATTACTAACCGTTAATTCATTGCGTGCTGCCAAAAAAAATCGATTTATTTTATACGCGTCAAAACCATCTTAGGTCAAAGCCTGGCATCTCTCCACAAACTCATAATAACTGTTCCGATGTTATCTTCTACGTAAAGAGCACAGAAAAATAATTTCTCAATAACAGACAATTGGTTTGCATTTTCGGGTCGCGATCGCGCCTATAGTTACCTACGAAAATGTATAGCAAAATAAACGAAACAAAACGATCCTTTGCTATACCTACATTTAGTATTGCTACCTTCTGTCAGCCCAGGGTCTCAGTCTACCACACTTGTTGCATTTGTTTAATTCCAAACAAGTGTTTAAAAAAAAAAAACGGAGTGGAGGACCAGTGGGTTGGTGGGTGGGTGGGGAAGGGGGGGGGGTGGGTGGTAACTACAACAGGCAATTGGACATAAGAGAACCGCAAAACAACAGATGCGGGAAAATCAAGTGGGTGAGTGAGGGAAATTAGCTGTTCAAAGAAGCTTGTACGACAGAGCGGAGATACCAACAGGTGATGCAGTCCGTGACAGTGCTGTTGTGATATCGACACTACAGGATGACGTAGCAGTGCTCTGCCGGTATGTTCAAGTGCAGTTTTGCTGTTTGATCGAACGGTGTGTGAGGAGTGTCAGATCGGTAAACATTAGAGTCTTGGTTAGTCATTTTTTTCCACAGTATGTGAACGGTAATTGCATGCAGACGTTAATTAGGGGAGAGTTTATTCGTGAGCGTATGTAAACATTTGTAGTGTATTGGTAAAGTTAACACTGTAGGGGACTGCGTGGTTTCGAGGCTTGATGTCCACCTCGAATGCTGGTGGTTCTGGGTTCAAACCCTGGTGAGTGCTGGGATTTTTTTTAAAACTTGAACTTGGACTTCTAGTAATTTCCCCAGGTCCCTGGGTAGTGAGATCGGACTACCGTGTGCATTGCTGCGCACGTCAAAAAAGAAAAAAAAAATCCCTTGGCAGTTGGAAATCGAAAGGAGTAGCCTAACGGCGCTGCCCGGGCAAAAACGTGGAGTTGCTAATCTACCCAAAGTATTTCAGCATCCTTGCCGGTGCTACAGAGCCGGTGCACTGCGCTGAGCTTCTTCAGGCTCAGACTTGAACACTATAGAATTAGTCACCATCATTATTGCATTATAGTCATTACTACCATAGTCATCACCAACATTAGCAGCATCATTGTCATCACAACCTTTCTGGACATTATCCTTACTAACCTCAGTTAGAAATAACAGTCATCTCAGTCATCATCATCCTCCTCCTCATCATCATCATCATCAGAAAGAAAGAAAGAAAGAAAGAAAGAAAGAAAGAAAGAAAGAAAGAAAGAAAGAAAGAAAGAAAGAAAGAAGGAAAAAAAAAGAAAGAAAAGAAAGAAAAGAAAGAAAGAAAAAAAAAAAAAAAAAAAAAAGCAGCAGCGGCAGCAGCAGAAGAAGAAGAAGAGAAGGAGGAGGAAGAAGAAGAAAAAAAAAGAAGAAGAGGGAGGAGGTAGAAGAAGACAAATTTATCAAAAAAGGAAGATGATTAATAATAATAATAATTATTAATACAATGCAAATAAAAACTGAAAGAAAGAAAGAGAAAAAAAAAGAAAGAAAGATGGACAAGAAGAAGATGAAGAAGCTCTTATGATTTAACATCTAATATACCTCCTTTTTCTCTCCATCTAACACATTTATTGCAGTAGTGTTACTCAAATTCTGTGTTTAAACATACACACACACACACACACGCACGCACACACACTCGCACACCTAAAAAAAACCCCACAGGGATTGTACTCTTAAAAAAAAATGTATTATATATATGTGTGGGTGGGTGTGGAGGATATATAATATATATATATATATATATATATATATATATATATATATATATATATATATATATATATATATATATACATATATATATCCTCCACACCCACCCACACACCACACCCCACAAAATACACGAGCCCGGGTCACAGACCGCTGACAAAAGAGAAACGCAAAACAGCTGGAGGGAAAACTGGGTCGATGACAGAGGAAAATTAACTGTTCCTCGGAGCCACTAGCCGTTTAGAGGGAGGGAGGAAGCCCGATTGTACGACAGAGCGGAGATACCAACAGGTGATGCAGCCCGTGACAGTGCTGTTGTGATATCGACACTGCGGGATGATGTAGCAGTGCTCTGCCGGTATGTTCAAGTGCAGTTTTGCTGTTTGACCGAGCGGTTTCCGTGGAATGTCGGATCGGTAAACATTGCAGTCTTGGTTAGGAATATCAGTGCACATTATGACGGCGGTAGCTGAAAGCGGACTTTAATAAGAAGAGAGTTATTTATCAACGTGAGTAACCTTTGTGATTGTAGAATGTTGTTGTCGTCGCCATCATCATTATATCATCGTCATCATCACAGTTTTCTTTAAAACTATCCTTACCAGGAATTAGGTCTGTCAACTGCGACTGTAACTAAATAACCGAGATATTTCTCTTCTTCTCCTTTTTGTGTGTTCATCATTATCATCATCATGTGCCCTGCAACTGGCATATGCGCTCATGCGTCTCCACAGATCACGCAATTGTTCAAGCAGTTGAGCCACTTTTAGCAAAGGTTATTTAAGGAAAATGCACACCAACGAAAAAAAAAAAAGTACGGGGTGGGGTAGGGGGAAGAAGGGGGGGGGGGGGGGGGAGTCCGTAAATCTATCATATACTACCGACGAGACCACGACAGTCATGTAACAACATCGATATTACGGGGTGAATGTAGCAGTGCGGTGTATGTGTAATGAGGATAGGCTTGCTGTTTGATTGAGCGCGTTGTGTGGAGTTTTCGGATTGTTTAACTTGACGATTTTCGTTGGGCACACTAACGCAGTTTGTGTACGGAGGCTGCATATGGATGTTAATTATTTTAAAGTTTATGTGTAATCACGAGTTTCATTCTGTTTGTTACAGCAGCCTTTTCTTTTTCATCGCGTTACTCATAGCTACCATAATTAACCAAACACAAATTAGTTGGGTAATCATATAAAAATGCATCGTCTATAACTTTGTCTTTGAAAATGCCTATTCAGTTTAATCCACATTGAACGCGAATTAAGTTAGACTGTTCTGTAACTGCATCGCCTAGTAGTTTGAATGGTTAATTCTCTACTCGCATAGGTAGGTAACGCTTGAAGTCTACGTGATTTATTGCATATATAGATAGTTAGTCGCTTGTAAACATCCAGATACACATAACACTGAATTTTCTCTGGCATCCGATATATTCTTGTCTGTCTGTCTGTCTGTCTGTCTGTCTGTCTGTCTGTCTGTCTGTCTGTCTGTCTGTCTGTCTGTCTGTCTGTCTGTCTGTCTGTCTGTCTGTCTGTCTGTCTGTCTGTCTGTCTGTCTGTCTGTCTGTCTGTCTGTCTGTCTGTCTGTCTGTCTGTCTGTCTGTCTGTCTGTCTGTCTGTCTGTCTGTCTGTCTGTCTGTCTGTCTGTCTGTCTGTCTGTCTGTCTGTCTGTCTGTCTGTCTGTCTGTCTGTCTGTCTGTCTGTCTGTCTGCATCTAACTTGCATGAATGTCCGTCCACTAGTGTGCCTATATTTGTGCGTTCCTGTGTTCTCCCTGTGTGAGTTCCGGGACCCCACTGTAGGGAAGGGGGGGGGGGAAACAAGAAATGACCCATTGTCCTCCCGACAAGCATGTCGTAAGAGTGGACTAATAGAGGACTTTCTTTGAAGGTGGAGTACATCTGCCCGATTGGCAAAGAACTAACAATTCCACACAAATAATGCAGTAAAACGGATGTATACCAAAACTCAGGCACCGGCACAAAGCCAAAGTCAAAATGGACGAACAACCAGGACTTTCCGCCGCAGCTCACAGCCGGTGAACAAAGAAGAAGAATTAGAAGTGCGTTGGTGTGTTTTCAGGCGAGTGTGTGCGTGCGTATTGGTACTTAGTATGTGTGCTCGTATGTGTATGGGCATGCGTGCGTGCGTATTCATGCATGCATACATGCATGGCTGCATACCTGCCTGCCTAACAGCAAATGGGTCAACAGTGCACGTTCATACGAATGTAGCTATGCTTTGTTATGTAATATTTATCTCAAGAAACTTGTCAGTGCCATTGTGCACGCTACAACAATTTTTTTGTTGTTGTTGATTTTGTTGTTGTTGTTTTGTTTTGTTTTGTATCAGGTAGTAAAAGAAAAAAAAAATTAGTAGGATAGAAAAGAATAGGAACGGCAATAAACTGACTCTGGAACTGGACAGAAAAATACTTTATAATTTTTTTTAAGGCTAATATACAAACTGGGCTGTAGTGTTTTCACAAATAACAAAAGGATGTCATGCTTCTCACTGATCATAAAATAGCGGCGTCTTATTTCCTAGGATATTGTATATCACAGGCGAAGAATCGAATGTTGAATGTTGAATTAAGAATCGACATCCCATCACTCGGGACATTCCCATAAGCGCTCCGACCCCATCTTCAGCAGCAAGCCAAGAGTTAAAATTCCGATGGTACTAGTAACCGTCTGATTGTATATCTGTCTCGCCATTCCCCTGAGTGTCGTTCCAGATCCCCTTGTAACTCGTCACAGTGCCATTCTCCTCAGACCGTAATGATCTGTCTGTGCCTCGGCACTGTCAACTCGCTCCCAAAGGACAGGTGAAGAAGGGAGAAGTCGAGAAGGATATGCAGTAGACAGTGAAAGAACAAGGCGAAAAGGAGGATGGCAAGGTAAGGAATTTAATTTCCCCACGTCATTCTGGAGCTGGAGTTCTAACATCTCATCTTCTGGGACTTAGTTGATTACAGAGGAGAGAAAGGAAATCAAAAAGATGCTGTGAGAAAAAAAAAATGTCAGACAACTCTGACAAAAACCGTACAATAGGAAAGAAAAAGAAAAGATGAGTTGTTGGAAGAGTAAACAACGATACAAATTAAAAAAAAAAAAAAAAAACACGCCGAAAAAGAAACCGCAGAGAAGGAAGCAACACATAGGAGCTTAAAAAAAACATACTATAAAAATACAAACTGATAGTAGGATATTGCATAATAGTTACCACCCTAAGACACGGGAACGTGCCAATTGCCAAGTGCAACTCTATAGTTCTAGCGCTGTTAATTATCTGGGGACTTCCTTTGAAGCCGGAGTACATCTGCCCCATTGGTAAAGAAAGAACAAATACTTGAACAAAGTCAGTAAAACGCACGTACACCAAAACTCAGGCCTCGGCACAAAGCTCAAAGTCCAAATGAACGAACAACCAGGATTTTCCGACCGAGCTTACAGAAGGTGAACAAAGAACAACAATTAGAAGTGCGTTCGTGTGTTCGGGCGAGTGTGTGCGTGCGTTAAGTGTATGTTCACGTTTTGTTTGTATTTGGTATATTGTGAATTTTGCTAATATACTTTTCGTTCGGTGTTTTTTCTTAATTATCTGCTATTATGTATCCTGTAATATAGACCACTATAGGTTTATGTATCTGGAAACAAACTGTGCTTCGAATATGTTTATAGTTTTCGGCACCAACTTTCTTTATACACGTATAAGTAGATGCTGAGGCTTTCTTCAGAAAATCAGATAGATGTCTAGACTGAAGTATATCTTTGTAAAGCGCATTAGTGTCTAGAATTAGGCAGCCGTTTTAGTAACCCAGAACTATTTCTATTGAGGCAAGTTTATTTCTGGGACGTAAGATGATATTCTGAACAAATGATTACATCCTACGACAAACTGTTCAGTTTTCCTATTATTATTATTATTATTATTATTATTATTATTATTATTTTTATTATTATTATTATTTTAATTAGAAGAGAAAATAACTCATATGGGCAGAAGTAAATACGGTATTGTGCCTGAATAAAAAGAATGAGTTAGTTAGTCGAAGTTTCTACATCACCGCAATCGGGTTTCCACATACTTGCTCCGTTCAAGTGACAGTGCGAATCAATTGAAATGCTCCCTCACTGTCGCATATGAAAAACTAGTGAACAAACTAGTCCGGGAACAGTTCAGAAATATGTGCACGCAATAAATGCGTATTTCAGTTGCTCGAGGCGCCGAAGCCAACAATCGTCACCAGAAACGCAGTTTGTCGTTGATGGAAGTAGTCGGGCACGATAAGTTGGTTACTATACACACGTAGAACTTTTTACATGAGGTATTATTTCACCAGCTCAAACGTAAACCGACCAATGGCGATATTGAACAAAATGACACAACAGCTGCACAAATGAAAGGCATTACATAGGAAAAACATTAATGGAATGAGTTTGGAAGACAAGATGTAATACATACACCTTTATGACAATAAGATATAAGTAAAAACAATAATACCAGAGCATATTAAAAGTAAGTAAAGTAAAGTTCCCTTTTCACGCCTTTCGGCGCATCGGGCATATGGGCAGAGCGTCCCATATTTTTACAGACCATCAGCACTCTGTGGGTAATGTGGTCAGCAATACGCCGGCTGTCTTTACTTTCCCAGGACAGCCCATCCTGGTACCCATTTTAGGCTGGGTCGACCTGCGACGCCCCATACCACGACAAAGATCCACGCAGCCTGCAGTGAGTTTCGATCGCGGTATGCTGGCTTACGAGTCGGACTCGCAACGCCTTAGCCACGGACGCCGCACCAGAGCATATTAGTGTGTTAGAACTGCATGAGGATGAAATTGCCATTTTCTATCAAATCATTTAGAATAAAACAACTCACAATGATGCGTTTTTTGGATTTACCTTACACAAAAAACTATTCTGAAACATTTGTTCCCCATCAAGTTGCACATAATCCACTCTTCCACCAAATGTTACTTTATATTCATCTTTCTCAGGATGTTGTTATATTAACTTATTCAGACCTAAACATTCAGTAGGTACATTAGCAACAGCTTTCTCAATGTGTTTTTATAATAACGCATGCAGACCTAAATATTCAGTAGTTAAAGAATCAACATCTTTCTCAATGTGTTTTTATATTAAATCCTTCAGACCTAAACAATTAGTAGGTAAAGTAGCAACAGCTTTCTCAGTGTGGTATTATATTAACTTATTCAGACAGAAATATTTAGTAGTTAAAGTAGCAATATATCAGAATATAACTTGTTTAAGTGGCATCCACTCAATACTGAAAAAGTCAATGAGCTATTTTATAGCAGTGGCCAGGCAATTGTTTGCCAGCTGAGTTTTCGGTTCGAATCTGGATTGACGCGGATTGGATTCAAAAACGAACTTGGCTGACCAAGCCTCAAATGTCCTGGAGAGAAAAGACGGCCGACAAATCTTAAACATAAAATCCATATAGGGTGTGGTGGTATATACAACTATAGGTTAAGCATCATTCGTCCAATGCGACAGCGGCATCAACGGGACCATAAATCATTTCTTTATTTACTCACTAAACTGTATTCCACATAAATAAACAATGGGCGAACCACCGAGGCCGTCTTTTTAGCCATACACTATGATCATTCAGTTTTACTCTATGGTACCCTATTCCGGTCATCTTATTTCTTGAACTGCTGTTATATTTATTCTCTATTTTGATAACTTAGGGGTCAGTTCTTCAGCTGCTCCAGCTATATAAAGGGTTCGGACATTCCATGTTCTAAATCTCAAAAGTCCTTTAACCTTCCAGGATCGTTGTCCGTTTAAATCCATCCGAAATCGAAGCTTAGATATATGTTTTGTGACGAGATAAAGTTATACGAAGGTGGGTGTGTCGGCCTCACGCTTCAACCCCCAACCTTGAGTACCAGGCTGTCTCTCTTTGTCTGTTCTCTACCCTTCGACCTTTCCGACTTGGGAGGCCCTTCTGGTAGCTACGCTATCGCCGGCATAGCTCTCAGGGTCATTGAGAAACACCAGCTTCCTCACCACGGCGAGGTGGAGACACCTTCGGGGCAGGAACATTTCAATGAAAAGAAAAACATGGCAACTGGCAAATTGGACAAGAAAATAGCAAAGTAAAGATAAACCGATAAAATGCTTGTGTGACAACCATGTTAGAATAGAGTTGAGTTGAGTTAAGAATTAACATCACAGCACTCGTAGCTTTCCCATGCATACTCCGGCCTCATCTTCAGCAGCCAGCGCATAGTTTCAATACTAATGCTACCGGTCGTAATCTGGCTATATGTCTGCCTTGCCTTTCTTCTGAGTGTAGTGAGCCGGCCAGACCCTCTGGTTACACCCAGGTGACTCACTCTCTCCAGGCCATGATAATCTTGTTTCTCTTCTGACTCCTTTGCTTGTTCCCAAAGGGCATTGACCATATCTGCTATGTCATGTATCATTTCAACACCCAGTGGTGTAGATCCAGCAAATCTGTCTGCCTATTCATACCCCGCCACGCCGGCATCACCTGAAGTAGAGATCCAAAGTATGCTCACTTACCGTGACCTTCACAGTGAAGCTTGCAATTCTGCTTGAAGCATCCCTGTCTTCACCTTTCTCATCATGCTTTCAGAGTCTGTTACAATTACGACATGTGTATGCATCTTGTTCTCTAGCCACAGGAGAGCTGCAGTTATCGCACAGACCTTTATTCTAATGCTGGTATCGTATGCTAAACTGTTCTGCACTACAGATTTCCCAATGACTTTCGCTACGAACCCCCAGGCACTTCTCTCCCATCTCAATACCGAACCCTCTGTATAGATAGATTATCAGATCATCTGGGCATGAATTGTCGTGAATCAACTGTTGGATCTCCATCTCTGTAGCGTCCGCTGGCCACTCTCTGCACTCCCGGTCCAATGTGATCATAACCCTAAACAGGTCAGACTTTTTCCTCTGGTACTCTGACCCACTTCTCCCCTCGCCCCATGTTCTCCAGCATGCATACGTCTCTTATTGTGTCTTCTGCATGAGCAATGCAGGATTTCCCCCCTTTTTAGCGTCTGACACTTACCTGCAGCAAAAGCTTCACACAGAGGGTGTTCTTTGTCTGCAGCTACTCTAAAGTATGACTTAGCCTACAGCACCTTTAGGCTATCTACAATAGTCGGCAATGCAAGGATGTATCGCATGCACACAGTCTGGGTGTCTCTTTCAGATCCCATTATCATCCGCATAGCTTCATTCTGTATGCCCTCAAGTTTCTCTAGCTGACTCTTCAAAACAGCGAGCAACCATGATCCATAATCAATCACTGAGATGGTTTAATGCTCGTACAATGTGAAAAGCATTCTCTGCTACATGTCTATTGTTGCCACAATCTTTAGTGCATTAAGACCTTTATGAGCCTTTGTCACAACCCCCTCTATGTGCTCCTTGAAAGACAAACTTCTATCAAAGATGATTTCCATGTACCTTAGTCTGCTGTCTCTTTTGATGTCCCTGCCATTTATTTTAGGGTTTGGAACATCAGCTCTAACAATCCTGTTCCCGGCTCTCTAGCGTAGTTGGTTAAACCTGACTTTCGCGGCAGCCGGGTGACGAACTCCTTGTGGTCCGGGTTCACTCCTGGTAGTAGGCAGAAAAGCCACATTTCTCCTAGATTAACGGTACTTATAATGTAATCAAGGTCGAAGGTTTGCGATATCCATAGTACCGAGCCAAAGGGTTTACAACTAATGGTTTCTGGATACTTAAAAAAAAAAAAAAAAAAACAATCCGGTTGTCCAAAGAACACCACCGGACGCTTGCCTTTTCTGGGTTAATTACATCACTCATCTCTGTACCCCAGTCGGTCACCTTATATACCGTCGCCTGTAACTTGTAAGGTATTTTATTCCGATCTCACCCCTTCCTATATACAAGAACATCATCCGAAAATGTCAGTATTCTGCCAACTCCAGGTGTTTCCAGGTGAGCAATGTGGCTCGTAAAAACATTGAACAGTACAGATGAAATTGCAGATCCCTGTGGTAGTCTGGGAGTTGTAATACATGGTTCAGAGGTCTATGAACCCAGGCGGAGAGCTGCCTGACGATTATACAAAACAGCTGCTATCCAGTTCATCAACCAAGGACAGACTTCATTCTCCATAAGTGCTTTTACCAAGATACTGTATCTGACTTTGTTGTAAGAATTTTATAAATCAAGTGCCGCAGCCACCCTTTCCTGTCTGTTCCGGAAACCTTCAAAGGTGTCAAAGGCAAAAGTGGCTGCATTTGACGATGTGTCCTCCCCTAGCCGCTACCTTTCAAAACCCCGTGAAAGGAGATTTCTCTGTTCCAATAATTCTTATAGCTTACCCGCAACTATCTTCTCCAGCACTTTACCAAAGGTGTTTTGTAGGGATGTGATGCTAAAGCCGCCGAGTGTTGAATGATTCTTGCCAGGCTTAGGAAGTGGAATCAGGTAGCTGTGCATCCACTCTTCTGGGACTGAAGTTGTCTGGTTGAAACAACAGTTATCTCCACCAGGTCTGCATCAGTCATCTTTCTCATGTGGGAATATCTATCCCCGTCATGCCCAGGTTCAATGTCTTTCGCCCTTTTCATAATGTGACAATACGCTCGGTGACATCAAAATGACTTTCCTCAACCTACTTTTATTTGTGTGTATTTTGAAGTATACAGACAAATAGGGATTTGGATACATCCGTAATCTAAATAGGATGACCACATCACACCTTTAATTCTTTTGGACCGTTGGTCATATCAAACACTAAAACTTTTCCCCAGATGTTAAGTGTTAAGGTACAGAGATAAGACTGACCAATCAGACTTACTGACTGGAGATTTGCACACCATTTGTTGGTGTCAGATAGTTATTCCCCCTGCCAGATCTTCAGGAACAGATAACAAGGGCTAATTGCCATTATCTCCCCCTGAGGTTACCTAACTCGAAGGCAGGTCCGACGGTCACTATTGACACAGTGAGCGGAAAGTGTTGGCAGAAGAATTGACAAAGTCGGATTTTATTGTGATGACAGGTGAAGTAGGCCGGAGGTGTGACTTGTCTTATTTGCTCTGGTCAGCTTAATTGAACCAGGAGACCCTAGCGTGGGAATTCAAACAATAGTTGTACAGCCCTGACTGACAGCGAATAAACTTACCCACAGGGAGGAGCTGTGATATCCTTGTATGAGAATGATTTTAGGCGTAATGTAGGAGGAGCTTGATAAAAGTTATAAAGGGGTGAACTATAGGTCTGGTAAATGAGATCCTGTCGAGCACATGCCATCTGTTGGGCTTAACCTAAGCTTGGGACAGAACTTTTGGCATTGTGGTTTCATTTTTCCAGTTCCCACATTGGGCAGGGACTAGTAGGCATCCATTATTTGCCGACCGTCGAGTGTAACGACCTGCAGAAAGCAGTGAGGACGACAAACTGGAAAAGATAGGCAGGGTCTCAAGCCGAGAACTGTCCGGATGAGCTAAGTTATGTACAACTTTAATGTCATCTATAACATCATCCCAACTCTACTAGCCTAAACAAGTTCATTTTATTTTAGTCAGATTTATTAAATAAATCTTTTTGATGTTGTTACACAGAGTTAAGTAAATTGTGTACTTAGGTTCAAGTGTCTTTGTGCATATTAGTTTACTTCAGCTAACAAATATTTAAATCACTTGATGGGGGCTTTTTAGCAATGCCAGGAGAGGAGACCAGTCGCAGGGATTAACTGAGCACCTCGATTATATCACAGTGGGTTTATCCAGATATCTATCTATCCCTTCTCCTTCTCCTGTGGATACAAGTACAGCAACTTTCATTTCATGGAACGAGCCACTCGCTGTTTTCTTGGCTATCCAGGACTGTCTAGGATCAACATAGCTTAGATAATAGTCCAGTTTCTCACGTGGGTGGGCATTGTTAAGGATCAAACCCACACCCTCACTATATCAGTGTATTTACCCACGTGGGCGCGCGACACATAACACGTTTTACATCTTCCACCTGTGTGATGTCATCGTAATGTTTGTTCTTTTAGGTGGCTGATCATCTCTAACTGCACCTCTGTTATCTCCACCATTGTAGTCTGTCTGTGAAATGAACCTCTTTAGGAAAGCCTCCCCTTCTCTTTGTCTGTGGTTAATAGCAAGCCGTCGTCTCTATGAAATGTTCCCATTACACTTGGCCGATCTTTCTTGAGCATCTGCCTATGCAGCTTCCAAAACTTTCCCAATTTCTTATCGCCCTCAATCTCATCAATAAAATGCTTCTATTTTGTTTTGTTTTTGCCTTTGCTGCACATCGCTTAAAAAACGCTATCCTATCTTTCTTCACTCTTTTCGCGCACTCTAATTCCTCTTGTCAGCTTGGAGCTGTTTGTCGCACTTTCTTTAAACGCTTTACTGCAGCTCTCTTTAACTTCGATGCCTGTTCCACCTCTGAAGTCCACATTGAGGCTGCACAAAAGTAGATCTGAGGGTCCTCTTATATGCCCTCTGTCAGAGGCGTCCAAGAAGGATGTTTGTCCGCTCATAATTGAAAGGCCTATGAGCCCTTAAAGACTTGACTTTCTAGATTTGGAGATCGTTACCGAAAACGATAGATAGTCATTTCCATGATTATCCAGGACCGTCCATTTGGTGTCCAGTGCTGCTGACTGGGTAACCAAAGCCAGGCCAATAGCCGTGTATGCATCGCGGGGCCTCATTGCCATTCTAGTTGACCTCCCAGCATTTAAACACTAAACAAAGTCTGACTCGACCATGGCGTCAGCTAGGGCAATATAATAAAGACAATACCACATACGTGAGTGAAACTATCCTATCGATATATATGGCCAACATGACCACGTATAAGTATGCTAGTTTGTTGAGAAACCCCTGACACTAATGAAAATGCTTTTACTAAAAAAGAAAATGTTAAAGAAATTGTTGAACTTTAACGTTCAAACTCGTTATCGCAATGTCAATTTGTGGAATGTCTTTTAGTGTGTGTCAACTGACATGATGTAGTATGGTGTGGGTGTATGTGATTGGGGGGGGGGGGGGGTGTTGGGGTATGTGCTTGTATGTGGGGGTGTGTGTGTGTAGGGCAAGGGTGGTATTTGTGATATACAACATCACAGAACAGTTTAATTCTGACATTGGTTTAACGTACATGCATTATATTACTGTAGAGTACTTTCTGCCAACCTTTGTGGATTTTACGTGTTTTAGAGTAAAAGTTCTGAGCTTGAAGAATTGTTTTACGATATACTTGGAGGTTTACTGGAGTTATGCGATAATTTAAACTAGCTTCACAACACTCCGGACACATCTGGCTAATAATGTCAGTCCTTTGTTAGGTGACATGGCCTCTCTTAATTCTGGTGTGCCTCTCGTGTGTGATTGTGCATATATTTACTGTTAAAACTGTTATTTCTAGCGACAACTTGGATGAATTGCTCTCATACCCTCAAGTGGTTTTCTCTCTCATTTTCTCTCTTTCTATCCCCCCCCCTCTCTCTCTCTCTGCCATTGGCACCTTTCTGTCTTTCCAGAGTGTTATATATTGCGCTATGAGGAGGCATGCTCATGGAATCACCTGCTACGCAAATCGCGTTTCCGTAGCATAAGTAGTCGTTAAATGCCCCTATATCATCATTTTGAGCAGATCATTTGCTCTATATCTCTCCAATCACGGGAGGTAAGAAATTCATGTGTCCTTGAACTTTCTCGCATCGTGTACTTTCAGACTCAAAGTGTCCCATATATCTTATGTCCACCGTCGCACAGGTCGACCTCTGCTTATTCTCACAGTATCAACACCCTTAATTGCTGTTCTCTCTAAACCATTATAATGTTTAGTATGTCCAAAGTATTTCAGTTCCGTAGAAACAATGCTGTCTGTGTGTTCAGATTCTGAAGAATGTCAGCATTTCAACTCTTCTTGGTCCCTAATACTTTAAGAATCTGTCTGTGACATTTACATTTCAAAGACCCAGATTTCAGTTTGGTTAGTGATTGCCGAAAGCCCTACTTGAGGAAGGCTGCTGGAGTGTCAGGAAGAGATACGACCGGGAATGATGTCATAAGAGAAAAAGTCGCATAAAAGCAATAATAAATCACACACACACACACACACAAACACACACACACACACACACACACACACACACACACACACAAACACACACACACACACACGCGCGCGCGCGCGCACGCACGCAGCTCTACCCATGCCCTTCCCATTTGTTTGAACGTCGATCTCTAGCTGCCTTCTCCGTGTGTTTTTGTGTGTCTTCTTTTATTTCTATGTCCCAGATTGTATATGGTTCTAACATTCTAGTTACTAATTCTTGGTTAGTTGGCTGTGGCTTTCTTGTTTTTCTTTTTGAATTTTCCATGGTTCGTTTCTTAGTTTTTGTGGCTATTTTTTTTACAAGATGAGCTAGTTAGCCTCAGGCCCAACCCTACCCTTAGTGGCCTTTTACGACATGCCTGGTAGGGTACAGTGTCACTATTTTTTGCTTCCAGTGAGGGCCCCGATGAACCACGGGGGAAGGCATTAAACAGTACCCGTTTTAGACAGGCTCAAGCCAAGATAGAGTAAAAAAAAATGTGATGAGGATTTGAACCACATACCTTCGTGACAGCAGGTTATAAATTTAGTTTTCGGAGACTTCTTCTTGCGTTCACCGTCTGTAAACTCCGGCGGAATGTTCTGGGTGTTCGTCCACCTCCAGTCATTTTCCAGAACCATAGTGTTTCACTCATCAAGCTTTAATCGCAGACTCTTGGTTCCTTGCCTGTCAGGCAGATGCTACTCCGTTTTTGAAGGATGCCCCAATTAGTCGACTCCTACGACATGCTTCATGGGGAGGTGGTGGTCTATTCTTGTTTTCCCCACAATAGCGTTCTGGAACCAAAATCGAGAGTTCGGAATAAAATCGCGGATAAACTTGCTAAGAATGAACAGGAAGACAATGTAAAACATACTTTGAGGGGGAAAAGATGATCTTGTCTATCAGAAGTTAACCGAAAATGGCCAGAGATGACAACCACTTGCTTGATCGAAATGGACCGGTCATCATTCTACCCCTCAACACAGGGAAAAACAAACACCACAAGCATACGCACAGGCTTTGTCTTAATAGATTACTATTGTGCTCATGGGAGTTGTGTGTGTGTGTGTGTGTGTGTGGGTAAGCTGCAAAACATGTCATGCAAGAGTGTCATGTGTATGGTCCATTAAGAAGGGAATAGTACTGACCCAGTGAGTCAACATCATACTCTAGGGTGCACGGGACAAAATGGAATCTCCAAAATGACAGTAGCAATCTCAAAAAAAAAAAAAAGTAAGAAAAAAATGCCGTAGTTAAAAAAATTATTGACAACTGACAAACTGGTACAAAAATAAGAAGTAACTAAACACAAAAACTAGAAATTTCAACGGATAGAATGGGCAAACATGCACAAATGCAACAGTATGATAAACAAATACATATGCATTGACTGGAGCGTACGAAAAGAACTAGAGAAAGAAAAAAACACACTCACGCGCTCGCGCACGCACACACGCACACACCTACACACACATACACACACATACACACACACACACACTGAAATACTTTGTGTAGATTTGTAACTCAAAATTTTGCCCGGGCAGCGCCATTAGGCTACTCTTTTCAAATTCCAACTGTCAACAGATTTATTTTAACTTGCGCAACAAGACACACCAACATATCAATGCACCAGTCAACATATGAATCATGAAAGCGACTAATTCTTCTTCTGAACATTGACTTGTTGTAAACTCTAGTAGTAGTAGGAGATTTTACCCCACTAGAACATCACACAAGCGATAAACATCCGATGACACAAAGTGCCACCATGTGGAGGAGGATCACCCGTGGAGAGGTCCCAGAAACCGCGTTCAGCGAATAGACCATATTTATGGCCGGGCTATATTGCGGCCTTTGGCAAGAGCCAGGGTGGGGCCTCAAAATAACTAAAAGTTGCATCCTACAATGGAATAACGAACAACATAAACTCCGGTAGAAAGTTCTGCCTGATCGCCCT
Source organism: Candidula unifasciata (assembly GCA_905116865.2). Taxonomy (NCBI): domain Eukaryota; kingdom Metazoa; phylum Mollusca; class Gastropoda; order Stylommatophora; family Geomitridae; genus Candidula; species Candidula unifasciata. Next base: position 123,570 of record CAJHNH020000108.1, read on the forward strand.
CTTCTATACTTTAATCATGTTACATAACTTGAGTTCTGCATGCACATTCGTTTTTATAAATCCGGATAATGTGTATACAGGTGGTTCGCTCCTTGCCTCTCAGGCAGACGCACTCCGACTTTGAAGAGTAAAAAGTAAAGATCCTTTTTCACGCCTTTCGACGCATCGGGCATATGGGCAGAGCGTCCCATATTTTTTACAAACCAATCGGCACTCGGTGGGTAATGTGGTCAGCATTACGCCAGCCTTCCACATCCTTATTTACTCGCCTCCAGTGACATGCTTCTGTTCTCTGTTCCCTAAATTGGTTTCACTGAGCCCCACAGGGGGAAAGCAACTAATGAATCCGCGTGAGAATTCGTGGACCAAGCGTTAAACTAGCCAACCAACCGTATTAGCTTCCATTCTGTGAACAGGCACAATAAAATAAGGTTAAAGTAACGTTAATCACCCCAAAAATGAGTAGGCCACTTTTCATTCACAAGTTTGTTGGGCTGGTCGACTTTTCTGACGGTTACAGGTATGTCCCTCTCTGTTTGCTTTCTGCGTTGTCTTGCATTTGCGTTTTCATTTCGAGAAAAAGAATGCCTGTGACATATGTTGCAGCACCCTCTATGGGTGCTGTGTAAGAGCCAGTTTCTCCTTGTTTTTGTAGTGTTAAAAGCGCTGAAATATACAACATGTGATGTCAACAGTATTGCGGAACACTCCCGTAATCTTGTGCCAAGGTGACAGGTTTATGAACTACTAATTAGAAGTGAGCTACTGTGTATATGGGCTGGGCCTAGGAAGACTAACGTTACTTTTACCTACACAAATTATATAGCTGTACCTAGGTATGTGTCCTTTATACATTCCAAAATCCTTGGACTTATAGACGGTGTATACAAAGTGATTAAAAAAATTAAATAGAGAGAGAGAACTATCAATCCATCCCCAAAGAACAAAAACCGATTGTTACTGCCATATTATACGTTGATGGGGTTGTGTAAAATAATTTAAACACTGATTAACGTAAATAAAAATAAATGATAACATTATAAAAAAATGAAAATATAACCTCACTTTACCTCGCTTGTCAGCGTCTGTGGCTTCGGCGTTGCGAACCTGCTTCGTACTGTCGGGGTCCTGGGTTCCATTCCAGCTACAGGCGATTTGGTAGCAGACCGTCTTGCCAGAGTCGACTGCTTAGAAAACATCAGGAACATCGGAAGAGCATCCCATATTTTGACAGATCAATCGGCACTACGTGGGTAATGTGGTCATCATTACGCTGGCCGTCTTTACTTCCCCTGGACAGCCATCTTGGTACCCATTTTACAGTGGGTCGACCTGCGAAGCCCAATACCATGATAAAAATTCACGCAGCCAGCATTGGGTTTCGATCGTGGTAGTTTGGAATTACGAGTCGGACTAGTCGCTAGCTAACTAATACCCCTGCCGAAACCTGGCAAAGATCACACACGAATTCTATGTGTACGACAAGAGTACTGCGAGTGCTAGTATCAGTGAGGAGTGGTTACACAGCTATCTGATACCCCAGCCTAAACCTGGTAAAGATCACACAACAATTCAGGGATATAGGATAATCACTATGCAAAATACTGTTGGCAAGCTGTTAGAAAAAGATCATCACCAGAAAAATTTCACAACGGCTTGAGAGAGGAGGTCTTTTCCTACCTACCCTTGGAGTGTACCGTCCAAAGAAAGAAGCATGGACCAGTGCTGCGGTTTTTGCTCACGATGTATATAAAGGTTTCCACTCAGGTATTGAAACGTGTGCTGTGTCAATTGATCTCGAGGATGCGTACAACCGAGAACTTTTGGATTTTTTAATGTTTCAGTTTCTTGACTGCAGATAAGTCCATCCCTGCTTCATGGATCTTTTCCTCCCTCTTGCAAGGAAAAGTAGTATTTTGATGTGACAGTTATACTTTTGAACCAACAATAATACATTACAGCCTGCCACAAGGATCGCCATTATCTCCTTACTGTTCAACGTTTACACAGTGAGAATCTCAGCGAGCAAATCACATGACCTGGAAGAACGCTGTCATATGCCCACGATGTGTTAGTGTATCGCCAGGGCGAGGGTAGAGAGAAGGTTGCTAAAGAACTACAAAAAGAGCTCAACCGCATAAATACTTGGTGTAGTGGAACCGGTGCACTGGTCAACATAACAAAGGCGGCAGCGGCACGGTTCTCTTTGAATAAACATATTGTGAAAACTCCAACACCAGTTGTTTGTCTTCTGAGTTTACGGAAAGAACGCATGAATTGAAATTCTTGAAAATACTGTTTGATCGAAGCCTTGCTTAAACTGAACCCATAGACCAGACTATAATGAAAGCCAAGCGGGGTCCGGCTGCGATGAGAGTGATGGTGGCGGCAAACCGTGAGCAGCGTCATCTATGTTTTCTAAACCAGGGTCTGGTCCTTTAGGTTTCTAAATACGAGATGGCGATCCTGACTCTCGGGCATACGTAGATGGAAAGGATACAGAACGAGTCTATGCGCATTATACTTGGGTGTACAAGAGATACAGCATGCAGGGCGGTGCGCTACCTTCTCGATTTTCCAGCCATTGGAGACAGAATACAAACTAAGCATGTGCCTACCTCACAGTAAAAGAGGACACACAACATCAATTGCAATGTCAAATTAAGAGGACAAAAGAAGGAAATCGAGGATGGGACATTATTTTACAGATATGTTCACTTGAGGACATAGAACCCAGCGAGGAGTGGGTGCAAGTACCTTCAGAATGCTGAACATCCTTTTCTGTTTGCAACCAGTTACACATACAATTCGGACAACAGAGTCCGGCTGATGTGGAAGCAGAAGTTCAAACCCTGATTTTCATGAAGCTCAGAAGCTCGTGGGCTTTCACGGCTCAGGTTGGAGGGAGAGTTGTGTGAAGAATGATTCAGGAGCTTTTGCAGTAACTACAAGTATTCTGCATATGGAGGTCATGGCCGTGACTAAATCAGCAACAGGGCTAGAGACACATACTTTCAAAGGGGCAACTTTCTCAGTGACTCGATGAGTAGGAAGGCAGGGAAGGGCTGGATCCGAAGCCAGTGGTTGGTGGGTCTTCAGAATTCGCGGCTGACAAGGATTAGATTCATTTTCGTGCTAGGACATGTGGGGTACAAGGAAATGAGCAAGCTGATAGACTTGCAGGTAAGGCTACTGTTAGAGCCAGACAAGCCATGGACCAGGCTGATAAACTGAATGCACTAAAAGAGTTAAGACGTTTGTGTGAACCAACTGAGAACTGTGAAACTGCAACTATGATCAGAATGCAAAAACAGCAAGTTAAACACGAGCACTAAGCGGGTAGCCAAAGAAGAAGAATAGACCATCACAAGAGTGGTGTCGTCAGCCGCGAGGAGGGGATCCGAGCACTTATGGACTGAGTGGTTCAAAGCGCAGTGAGGATAATTTGTCGACTAACTAGCTAGCTAGCTAGCTAACTAACTAACTAACTAACTAACTAACTAACTAACTAACTAACTAACTAACTAACTAACTAACTAACTAACTAACTAACTAACTAACTAACTAACTAACTAACTAACTAACTAACTAACTAACTAACTAACTAACTAACTAACTGACTGACTGACTGACTGACTGACTGACTGACTGACTGACTGACTGACTGACTGACTGACTGACTGACTGACTGACTGACTGACTGACTGACTGACTGACTGACTGACTGACTGACTGACTGACTGACTGACTGACTAACTGACTAACTGACTGACTAACTGACTGACTGACTAACATTATATCCTATGCAGAAGCAAATCTAGCGAATGAGGAGTATTTTTAGGATGATGCAATAGGTAGACCACAAATAAAGTCTGGCACCAACGCTTTAAAACCCATCAAAAATGCAGACAGCGGGGTATGGAGAGTGACACGCAACAACGAAATTCATAATCTGTTTAAATCACCATTGATCACTGGCATCATGAGAGTTAATAGGCTGAAATATCTGGGACATATTAGAAGAATGTCAAACGACAGAGAAGTAAAAACGGCATACACAAGAGAGATGAATGGTCGTAACCACGAGGCAGACCAAGAAGATTATGGAGAGATAATGTCCAGACAGACCTTCAAACACTTGGTGTCATTAACTGAAGGCCTACCAGAGAGATGAATGGAGGCGGGTGATTTCTGCAGCAATGAACCTTAGGGTTTGGAATGGCGAAGAAGAAGAAGAAGAAGAAGAAGAAGAAGAAGAAGAAGAAAAAGAAGAAGAAGAAGAAGAAGAACAACAACAACAACAAACGCTTTAAAATGATCGAGAATCTGCTGAATAAGATCCAGTTTATGAAAGCCCTGCAACAAGCAGACCACCAGGAAATGTTGAACCTGTACAAGCTGCAATCGATTAAAATCAGCGAATGCCCTAAATATTGTAGACCAGTCGGTACTTTGCGGGTGATATGCTCAACCTCATGCCGGCCGGCTTTACTTTTTAGGACTTTACCTGGTACTTAGTTGAGACTAGGTCGAGCCGGGAGCCAAGCTCATTTTTGAAGAAAAAAAAAATAAAGCTCTGTTCGGAGTTCGACACCACAACCTTCGTACCCGCAGACTAGCGTCTAGCTGTAACATTATGGTGGCTCCTGCTCTGCTGGGAGTGGTTAACATTAATCTCAACCAAACACATAAACACTCTTATAAAAATGTTCCACTTGCTTAACCTACTAATTCGTCATCCTCAATTAAGTAGGCATCAAGGCAACATGACCCACAATTTCCTCTTCTCTTTCTTCCCGGCAAATGCCGTTGATTTGCAGATGTGTCTGCGTGGGGGCTGTACCAACACTTTGGCCGCAAATTATAAATACTACTCTTTATCCAGACCAGTGGTTTTCAAACTTCTCAATGCCGCGACCCTTTAATACAGTCCCTCATGTTTTAGCGACGCCCACCTTAAAATATTTTTGTTGTTACTTTATAACTTCAGTAAATATGTGCTTCCAATGGTCTTAGGAGACCCCTGTGAAAGATTCGTTCAATGTTCGAAAGGTTCGCGACCCATAGGTTGAGAACCGCTGATATAGTCGTAGTAGTAGTTAAATTTCTACCAAGTCAGTCTTTGTGGAGAAGTCGGGGGGGGGGGGGGGGGGGGGGGGGGGGGGGGGGGGGGGGGGAGAGATAAGACTCTTTAGGGCCTAATCTGCCCCTAAAAATGTCAGATCAGTAAATGTCCCCTCCCCAAAGCATACATAGACGTTCCATTGTAAAGCACATTATATATATATAATGTTAGATTTAATTTCCTTGCTTTGCTTTGGAACACGTTATTTATAATAAACACACGAAAACCAGAATGAGTTTGTGATTTATATATATATCAATTCCTTTTGTGGAAAAAAATCAACCACGTTCAACCTAGCTAGCCGAAGCTGCTAACAATCTCCGGCTATATTTGTTGGCTCTTGTTTTTATTTTGGTGCGATATTTTTGTGGCTAAAGTTCTGGTATTTGCACCGTCTCTAGGCTTAAGGCTTCTTTACTCCAAGTCAGACTGCCCATTCCCTATCGGTTATCAACTATTCAACTATTCTGATGTTTCCTTCTTGGTTTCAACTCCTTCTGATTTAGCAGGCCGTATTTCGTAGGAGAGCGAACGTCCTTTAGACCACCATTTATAATTTTAAAATTGTGAGTATTTTACTTTGCCAAAAAAGTACTGAAAACAGTTTTTCGGATGTACTTTTGACGCCCCTCACTTTTTTTAAAGGTAGTGAATAAACGCCCTCTCTTCAGTGTTTTGTTTGTAATCCCCCCCCCCACCCCTAATCATTCTCATGTGTGTGTGTCTGTGTGTGTGTGCCAACACCAATTAAACGACGCCTCCCTCATTTTGTTGGGCTATAATGTTTTCCATATGTACAGGTGTAGAGGTTCTACCCACTGACACACACCCAACAACAAATTGTATGTAAACTTTAACAGATGTTTACTGTAAAGATTTTGCAAAGTTGGATCCGATTACTGTAGTGATATGTAGTATGATATTCTTTCGCAAGATGTGGTTACTCAGGTGTTACTCATATGTTATGTGAAATCTTCCTGAAAGTTACGGAACATCTCAGAAAATCAGGCTCCATAGTTGTTCTGCACTATATTCATGTCAGACCGAGATAGATCATAGGCGCCGGAACATTGCGGCATAGGCCCCATGTGCCTACCCCCCTACCCCTTAAAAAATAATAAGGTATGTTAGAGGGCTGAGGAACAGTATGTGCATGTTTACCTTAGAGATCGTATAAACTGTTTTAGCTTGTATTAACACCAAACTGAGCACTTTAAGAACTTACCCAAATATTACAACATAGTGACATCAACTGTGTATGGATCATGCTGAAACTAGGGTCATATTTTTCCTCCTACGATTCGTTCCATTTTCAAGTTCTAAGGAACAGTTTAATTTTTTTTCCAATTATTAGTTGAATTCACAATTCCTACCAAGAGCAGAACTAGATTGAACAAACTATGAAAATGGCCGCCTAATTAGAATACACCGGAAGTGCTGACTCTAATAGTTGTCTTCTGTGTCAAAGATTTTATCAAAGATTTCACACACACACATGCACGCGCGCGCGCGCGCACACACACACACACACACACACAAACATACACATCCACTCATCCACTTACACTTGCACACGCACGTAAACATTTGTAGCTCAGCGCTCGCGATATATTGTTCAACACCCGTTGGCCTATATTAGGCATAACAAAGAAAGTTCTAAACTTGTAAGCATAAATAAATCTCTGGTTGCCCGCATGGAATCCATGGCCCTATAGACCCATTGCACCATAACACGCATGTCGTAAGAGTCTACTAATTATGGGACTTTCCTTGGAAGTCTGAGTGCATGTGCACGAGGAGCGAAAAACCAATAGCCTGCATACAAATAAGCCAAGCCTGTTAAATGAATGTGCACACAAAACTCAGGCTCTGGAACAAGACGAAAGTTCAGAAGTGGGTGAACAAGCAGAATTTTCTACCGGAGTTTTCTGTTGGTGAACGCCACAACCAAGAAGAAGAAATTTCTGGTGACCCCTTGAAACTTGTTCTTCTTATTCTTCTCTTCAACCATTTACTTCAGCGAGATGTTGGGGGAGATGTAAGGATCGTTTGTGTTCTTTGCATTGTACACGTTGGTGTTCACTTCTGTTAGGTTGCTCTGATGATGTCTCTCCATTTCTTGCATGGTCTTCTTCTTGCTATGTGTTCAATATATTTCTTCAGCGTGGCTCTCTGTGGTATCTGGTATTAGGGCATTCTAGTCAGCTAGCCAAACCGTGTCAATTGTTTTTCTTACATGAATTGAATGACTGGTTTCAGTCCTAGTCATTTGATAATTTCTTCATTCCTGACAGGTCATCTCTGTTGTTACGTTCTTCAGCTCACTAGTTGTAGTAAGGGTCCATGTTTGGCACTGGCAGCACTATGTTGGCTAAAAAACCGTTCTTATTAGATTTGCTTTGGTTAACAGAGGCATCTTTTCTTGCGTCAGAAGCGTGGTAATTGAAACCAGTAAAATATCATTGAAAGAAGTGTTTTGTTTGGCACTCATAAATGTAGACAGAAAAATAAGAAGCAGGGAGAGTAGGGCACACTAGACAACATTAAAATCTAAAGCTTAGGCTACTACATGAACAAATGTGATTTATGGTCAGCTTGACACCTCTATAGGTCAGCTTGACACCTCGATAGGTCAGCTCGACACCTCTATAGGTCAGCTCGACACCTCTATAGATCAGCTTGACACTTCTATAGGTCAGCTTGCCACTTCTATAGGTCAGCTTGACACTTCTATAGGTCAGCTTGACACCTCTTTAGGTCAGCTCGACACCTCTATAGATCAGCTTGACACTTCTATAGGTCAGCTTGACGCTTCTATAGGTCAGCTTGCCACTTCTATAGGTCAGCTTGACACCTCTATAGGTCAGCTTGCCACTTCTATAGGTCAGCTTGACACTTCTATAGGTCAACTTGACACCTCTGTAGGTCAGCTTGACACCTCTATAGGTCAGCTTGACACCTCTATAGATCAGCTCGACACCTCTATAGATCAGCTTGACACTTCTATAGGTCAGTTTGCCACCTCTTTAAGTCAGCTTGACACCTCTATAGGTCAGCTTGACACCTCTTTAGGTCAGCTCGACACCTCTATAGGTCAGCTTGACACTTCTATAGATCAGCTTGACGCTTCTATAGATCAGCTTGACACTTCTATAGGTCAGCTTGACGCTTCTATAGGTCAGCTTGCCACTTCTATAGGTCAGCTTGACACCTCTATAGGTCAGCTTGCCACTTCTATAGGTCAGCTTGACACTTCTATAGGTCAACTTGACACCTCTGTAGGTCAGCTTGACACCTCTATAGGTCAGCTTGACACCTCTATAGATCAGCTCGACACCTCTATAGATCAGCTTGACACTTCTATAGGTCAGTTTGCCACTTCTTTAAGTCAGCTTGACACCTCTATAGGTCAGCTTGACACCTCTTTAGGTCAGCTCGACACCTCTATAGGTCAGCTTGACACTTCTATAGATCAGCTTGACGCTTCTATAGGTCAGTATGACACCTCTATAGGTCAGCTCGACACCTCTATAGGTCAGCTTGACACTTCTATAGGTCAGCTTGACACTTCTATAGGTCAGCTTGATACTTCTATAGGTCAGCTTGATACTTCTATAGGTCAGCTCGACACCTCTATAGGTCAGCTTGATACTTCTATAGGTCAGCTTGCCATTTCTATAGGTCAGCTTGACACCTCTATAGGTCAGCTTGACACCTCTTTAGGTCAGCTTGACACTTCTATATGTCAGCTTGACACTTCAATAGGTAAGCTTGACACATCTTTAGGTCACCTCGACACCTCTTTAGGTCACCGCGACACCTCTATAGGTCAGCTTGACACTTCTATAGGTCAGCTTGACATTTCTATAGGTCAGCTTGACACCTCTTTAGGCCACATCGACACTTCTGTAGGTCAGCTTGACACCTCTAAATGTCAGTTTGTCACCTCTGTAGGTCAACTTGACACTTCTATAGGTCAGCTTGACACTTTAGATCACCTCGACACCTCTGTAGGTCAGCTTGACACATCTATAGGTCAGCTTGACACATCTATAGGTCAGCTTGACACCTCTGTAGGTCAGCTTGTCACTTCTATATGTCAGCTTGACACCTCTTTAGGTCACCTCGACACCTCTGTAGGTCAGCTTGACACATCTATAGGTCAGCTTGACACTTCTATAGGTCAGCTTGACACCTCTGTAGGTCAGCTTGACACATCTATAGGTCAGCTTGACACATCTATAGGTCAGCTTGACACATCTATAGGTCAGCTTGACACATCTATAGGTCAGCTTGACACTTCTATAGATCAGCTCGACACCTCTATAGATCGGCTCGACACCTCTATAGATCAGCTGGACACTTCTATAGATCGGCTCGACACCTCTATAGATCGGCTCGACACCTCTATAGATCAGCTCGACACCTCTATAGATCGTCTCGACACCTCTATAGATCAGCTCGACACCTCTATAGATCGGCTCGACACCTCTATTGATCGGCTCGACACCTCTATAGATCAGCTCGACACCTCTATAGGTCAGCTCGACACCTGTATAGGTCAGCTCGACACCTCTATAGGTCAGCTCGACACCTCTTTATGTAAGCTTGACACCTGTATATGTCAGCTTGACACCTGTATAGGTCAGCCTGACACGTCTATAGGTCAGCTTGACACCTCTATAGGTCAGCTTGACACCTCTATAGGTCAGCTTGACACCTCTTTAGGCCACATCGACACTTCTGTAGGTCAGCTTGACACCTCTAAATGTCAGTTTGTCACCTCTGTAGGTCAGCTTGACACTTCTATAGGTCAGCTTGACACTTTAGATCACCTCGACACCTCTGTAGGTCAGCTTGACACATCTATAGGTCAGCTTGACACATCTATAGGTCAGCTTGACACCTCTGTAGGTCAGCTTGTTACTTCTATATGTCAGCTTGACACCTCTTTAGGTCACCTCGACACCTCTGTAGGTCAGCTTGACACATCTATAGGTCAGCTTGACACATCTATAGGTCAGCTTGACACCTCTGTAGGTCAGCTTGACACATCTATAGGTCAGCTTGACACATCTATAGGTCAGCTTGACACATCTATATGTCAGCTTGACATATCTATAGGTCAGCTTGACACTTCTATAGATCAGCTCGACACCTCTATAGATCGGCTCGACACCTCTATAGACCAGCTTGACACTTCTATAGATCGGCTCGACACCTCTATAGATCGGCTCGACACCTCTATAGATCAGCTCGACACCTCTATAGATCGGCTCGACACCTCTATAGATCAGCTCGACACCTCTATAGATCGGCTCGACACCTCTATAGATCGGCTCGACACCTCTATAGATCAGCTCGTCACCTCTATAGGTCAGCTCGACACCTGTATAGGTCAGCTCGACACCTCTATAGGTCAGCTTGACACCTCTTTAGGTAAGCTTGACACCTGTATATGTCAGCTTGACACCTGTATAGGTCAGCCTGACACGTCTATAGGTCAGCTCGACACCTCTATAGGTCAGCTTGACACCTCTATAGGTCAGCTCGACACCTCTATAGGTCAGCTCGACACCTCTGTAGGTCAGCTCGACACCTCTATAAAGAATGCTGCTATTAATAAGGTCTATTATAAAGACTGATTTATGTTTGAACGAAACGCGGTCCATTCTTCTAGTGTTCTGCGTGTAAGAGAAAATGATGCTTTACTTGCAGCTTCCATCGAAGCACTTCCCCCGCCTTATTATTTATTCTTCCTCTTCTTTTTTTTCTTCTTCTTCTTTTTCTTTCTTTCTATATTTTTTCTTTCTTTCTTTCTTTCTTTCTTTCTTTCTTTCTTTCTTTCTTTCTTTCTTTCTTTCTTTCTTTCTTTCTTTCTTTCTTTCTTTCTTTCTTTCTTTCTTTCTTTCTTTCTTTCTTTCTTTCTTTCTTTCTTTCTTTCTTTCTTTCTTTCTTTCTTTCTTTCTTTCTTTCTTTCTTTCTTTCTTTCTTTCTTTCTTTCTTTCTTTCTTTCTTTCTTTCTTTCTTCTTTCTTTCTTTCTTTCGCTTCATATAAATATATTTGCAATGCTGTCTCTAGTATGAACTTCACTGTCTTCTGTAATTCGCTTAGCGGCCCGTAAAGTTTGGCTTCAACTAGTGTCTCTCTTGGCAAGAAGTTTTGCCAACAGAATTTGGAAACAGTTTTGAAGGATGTGATCTGTTGTCTCAGGTTCAGTTCACATGTGCACATGGCTTGGGGGGGGGGGGGGAGGAGGCGGGGGGGGGGGGGGGGGGTGGTGACGGTCCTAAATGTGACTCCTATAAGCAATCCATGTACCCCCATCAGGTAATCAGATAATTCCCAGTTCCAACTTTGTAGCGAACGGACCACCCCATATTTGCTCCGTTCCTAGGCCAACGACAAACATACAGAATCTCCATCACTATCCTCTGTGAGAATACGGAGACAGTTTGCAGTAACAGCAGAGCCACTAGCATATACGCATTAAATGCATAAGGTAACCGTCAAATATGTAAAAACAAACAGTCTGGCAGTAGAAATGCAGTTCATCGACGATGAAAGGAGCAGTTACAACAGATAAGTAGCTGCATACGCAGTTAATCGCAAGTAAGTACCTCCATGTCGTGCCGAAGTACTCATTGAAAACACACATACATTCTCTATGTGCAGCAGCAGTAATTTCTTCCACGCTTGCAAAAACCGCACAAAACAATCTGCAAGCGAACACGGCGAAGCTATCAATGGCTGGGGCAAAACAGATCAATAATGTAATCTATCAACTAAAATACAACTATTATATTTCCGAGACCCGCGGAAGCTCTGCTTCGTATGAACGCGAAGGCTCGGATATTAAAAAAAAAAGATACATAAGAAGGCCAATTTAGCTTTATCAGTCCCGTTGATGCCAGACACAAGGTGAAGATTGCTTGCACTAAGCCAAAGAATAATAATTAAGGACATTTTCCACGCCTACAGGCGTATTGGGCATATAGGGCTAGATGTATATTTTAGAGACCAATTAGCACTCCGTGGGTGATGACGTTAATACCACGCCAGCCGCCATTACTTCCTAGAATTTAATCTGGTATCCAGTCAAGGTCATTTAAAAAAAAAAAAAAATCAGGGTTCGTCAAGACCCGAACTTACGGCCTTCCAATCCACAAGCTATTATCTACCTACGACACCATGTCGGCCAGAGAATAATACCCCCCCCCCTTTCTCGACCCGCTTCTATCTTTTTCTTCTAGGGCCCATGCTGTGTCATATCTGTCTGTCTGTCTGTCTGTCTGTCTGTCTGTCTGTCTGTCTGTCTGTCTGTCTGTCTGTCTGTCTGTCTGTCTGTCTGTCTGTCTGTCTGTCTGTCTGTCTGTCTGTCTGTCTGTCTGTCGGTCGGTCGGTCGGTCCGTCCGTCCGTCCGTCCGTCCGTCCGTCCGTCTGTCTGTCTGTCTGTCTGTCTGTCTGTCTGTCTGTCTGTCTGTCTGTCTGTCTGTCTGTCTGTCTGTCTGTCTGTCTGTCTGTCTGTCTGTCTGTCTGTCTGTCTGTCTGTCTGTCTGTCTGTCTGTCTGTCTGTCTGTCTGTCTGTCTGTCTGTCTGTCTGTCGGTCGGTCGGTCGGTCGGTCGGTCGGTCGGTCTGTCTGTCTGTCTGTCTGTCTGTCTGTCTGTCTATCTATCTGTCTATCTATCTGTCTATCTATCTGTCTATCTATCTGTCTATTTATCTGTCTATCTATCTGTCTATCTGTCTATCTGTCCGTCCGTCCACCCAATATTCGTAGCAACGAAAATTATTTTATGATTGGGGGTCACCACAACAGAAGGAACTTATCAAACGGTCGCGGCGTTAGGAAGTTCGAGAACCACTGGTCTGCATACAAGGATATTTATGAGCAATCGGTTAGTTTCTTACAGGCAAGGTACAGTGATAGCTGCTAATGCTATTTTCTTTTGACATGGCGCTTCCAACAAGTGAGTAAAACCCTGGATAGATGCTGGCTGGCTGAAAGTCTTAGGTTCAGATTTCGCATAAATGCATAATTTTGTAATTAAAATGGGGCTTCCATGCCGATCCAGCTTAAAGGCAATGCTGGATACGTTATGGGAAGTAAAGGCGGCTAAGCGTTCTGTTGACAGTATTACCTGTCGAATGCAGATTGTTCTATAAAAGTATAGGTCTAGTACCATGTTTTGCTAATAATGTGACACCAAAAGTTTGCAAGTTCTGGACATAATCTCTCCATTATCTTCTTGGTCTGTCTTGTGGTCTACTACCATTCAGCTACCTTATGTACACAGTTTTTACCTCTCTGTCACCTGACATTCTCTCAAAATGTCCCAACAATTTCAGTCTATTAGCTCTCATGATGCCAGTGATCAGTGGTGGTTTAAATAGATAATGAATTTCGTTGCTGCTTCTGACTCTCCATTGCCCGCTGTTGACATCTTTGATAGGTCTAAAGATCGCAAAAACACTTACCAAAATGTGAAGGACACTTTTCTGCATCTTTAATTCTCAGAGTAAGTTGTAGGGGCCCCACTGGGAGGGAGGAGAGAGGAAGTGTAGGTTCACTGTCCCTGATCACTAGGCATGTAGTAAAAGGCGATATATTATAGGTTTGCCGAATTCGTATTCCTTGAGCCCACAGGCGCAGATATATCAGGCTAGCCCTTATGTGCAAACAAATCTATCTGTCTATCTTCTTTTACCACACCAGGACATCACAAAAGCGATAAACACTCGATGACAGAAAGTACCACCATATGGATGAGGATCACCCGTGGAGAGGTCCCAGAGACCGCGTTTATCCATTAGACCATATTTATGACCGGGCTATATTGAGGCCCCTGGCAAGAGCCAGAGTTGGGCTTCAACTAACGAAAACTAGCATCCCACAAGGGGAATGACTAAATTAGTGCAAACAAATGAGTTTACTGTCATTCTATGGGCGAACCTCCTGGTGTTTTTTCCATGGCCCCATTGTGAGGAAAACAAAATAAACTCGTAGAAATCGACTTATTAAGAAAACACTTCGATTTCGGGGTATATATGGGCAGAAACCACAGTCTGCATACAGATAAGCCTGATATGTGAAACGGATGTGCATGCAGCAATTAGTTACTGGAACAAGACTAAAGTCCGTAGGTGGACAAACATCGAGAGCTTTCCGCTGAAGTTTACAGCTCAGCCCAGTGAACGCAAAGCAGAAAAGAAGAAGGGCGAACCAAGAACAGGAAAAAGAGGAGCAAGAAGTTTATACATTGATACTAAACAGCACCCTGGCCCTCCACCAATCACCCAGCGACCCTCCTGATCAACCCAGCCTTAACTTGATATTAGGAAATATGGGGAGTAAATGCGACCGATGTGATGTTCAGCATATTGGCAAACGAATACCGATCCATATACAAAAATATCGATCTAGAATCATATTCTCAATGTACCAACAGCATTTAAGGAGTTCTTCATTAACAAGGAGACAATGTATTGATCGGCACTCATAAAAATAAGTAGAAAGATAGAAGGACACACTAGACAACATACAAATCTAAAGCTATAGTTACCTTGCCGGGAATCGAACCTGCCACCTTCAAATGGCGTGTGCTAAGCGTACTAAGAACACAGCCAACTAGGCACTCTCTACTTCTTGATTTGAGTGTTTATCAATACATTGTCTCTTTGTTATATATATATATATATATAAATATTTCTACGGCTCTATTGGCTTACCCTCTGTTTATTTATGTTTCATTAACAGCACCAATTCGTTAAAGTAGATTTCATAAACACTTCTCTCATCTTGCGAATGAAGAAAACATTTACATTTCTCATTTACGTTTCTTACTTCTCCCAGGAGAACAAGCTAAATACGCTCCGTCAACCGTACCGCAATTATCTTTCTGACATCTGTGTTGAGTAACGTGACAGCAGCGATCAAACCGCCGTAGATGCTTTTCTCTGGTGAACTCCAATCGATCGGGCTTATGTCCATGCCAGGAACATTCTAGAAATGCCAATTCCTGGAATTCTAGGATAGTACAAGAAAAGACTAGAAGGGACAATGTTAAAGCGTTGCAGACATTGGGACAATGGAGAGGAAACATGGGATCGGAATAGGGAAGAGGGGGTGGGGAGGTAGCGCTTAGACATCATGCGGCCCCGCCACCCACAGCTTTTTCAAAGATTGAGAGGCTGAGTCCAACCAATCCCCCCCCCTCCCCAAATAATATTCAGGAGCGTAGAAAATCCCTAGAAAATGTGTTGTTAACATCTATCAATCCCCGGAAAACCCCGTGCAACCATATAAAGATATAAATTAGTTGCGTGTCCTTTACACGACGTTGCAGAACCAACCCCAGCACTTTCTGGATGTTGTGGTTTTTATAGGCAAATTTACGTCCAGTGGTTTGCATTGCCCTGGACGGTCGGCTCTCGGTACCACGGTCGAAACCATCGCAAGACAAACCGTCCGTAGCAGGGATCGAACATGGCACCCCGACATTATGAAGTGCGTTCGCAACGCCCAAGCCACAGATGCCGACCTATAGACATGTAGCAAAGTTTAAATTAGGCAACACCAGAAACCGTTAGGAATTAGCCAGCAGTCTAGCGTATATGGGTCGAATGATGATCCTGACCTCCCCTTTCAACCGCGAAGCACATTAATTTTGGGACATCCTACGATTTAGGAAACAGCCAGCAGTCCAGTGTGGGTGGACGTTACTAACACATAGTTTCATTTAGCGCTGCTACATATCAAAACAGAATTGAAAAGAGTATTTAACAAGAAGAACAAAGCATGCAGCGTAAAACAGCCATCCTCAGTCTTGGTGATGATAAATATCCGAAGGATCTTTGAGTTCGCGTTTACACAGATGGGTTAGCACAAACTGCTATTAGAAATGGAGGAGCAGGAGTGTAATTAGGCCCCATAATAATACCAGGGATACAGTCAGAATACCAACAGGAAAGCACTGTAATAACTACGATGCAGAAGTTCAAGCCATCAAGATAGCAGCAGAGAAATTATCAAATCCCATTTTTTTTTTACAACCACTGGTATTCCTGACAGATGCAAAAGCGTTACTTCCGGCACTCCAGTCTGAAAAATTACCAGCATACGGACACTACTCTCTGAACTAGGCAACCAATATAAGGTAGCTAGCTATGCGATGGATACCGTTCTATTTTAGAGATCCCGTGAAATAAAGAGCGCATGAACTAGCTAATCAAGGTGAAACTGAAGAACAACCTGTCGTAGCAGTCTCTTACCAGCGGAAGAAAAGAATAATTAAAGTCAATCATAAAGCCACCGAAACCGGCACAAAACAATAACCACATTATGGATATACCAGAGCAAGTCATTATACGCTTTGGAACAGGACACCATCGACTTCGCAGACACATGTATACAAAAAATATAACTGGCAAATCAGCCATGTGCACATGTGGACTGGCACCTCACACAACATATTATATCCTTAAGGAGTGTCTCAAATACAACATTTCAAAGCAAAACAGGGCCAATTCCAAATCCAATTCCTTTAAGAAAAAATCAAAAACGCAACCACGTTCAACTTTGCCGCCATTAAAATAGGGAAGGAGAAATACTCTTACCCAGACATCCACAAACCGGACGCCTTTATAATTAGCTTACACGGGAAAGGTGCGTTAAAACAAGCCAAGTACGCCCTCCTAGTGCCGCTTCTTTTAGTCCCAGGTGGAGTTCCAGAAGGCTGCATCGGAGACATCTACAGATACGAATCGACCTTTGAATTTTATCTAAACCTAACGGAAAAATTACCCAAGCATGTAAGAGATTCACTCCACGGGAAGATTTTGTCAAGCTCCGACGTTGAAGTTAGAATCGAGGTACACAGTCTGAGTGACATAAAAACTAAACTAATCCTTAACTGGGTACCGATTACAATGACCAGAGAAGGGGTCCGAGATCTGATGATAGAGATGTCGGGTGATAAAAACCCCGACATCTACCAGATTTCCAGAGACGAAAGTAAATGGGGAGCCAATTGCATACTAAGCAAGGACATACCCCACAACGTGAAGGTGTACATGTGCAGGACCTGTGATCAGACAAACCACTGGGGCAACAAATGCCCCACAAGACTCCAAAGAAGGCAATCCAACAGATAGCCAGTTCAAACAACAATGGCATGGGTGACAAACCAACAAACAGAGGTAGCCCCTAACTTTAAAGGCCCGACAGAGCAGGGGAGCTTCACACCCAAACAGAAAAACAAGTCGACGGACGAAGATATCTACGAGACAGTCAGGAGAAGAGGGAAAACAACAGCGAGCCTCTTTCCTATCAGAGAAGCACATCTCCCATCTTCAATACCAGCAGCAAACATTACGGGGGTCACCGACCCCTTCAGGTATCAAGACAAAGATTCCCCCCAACTGGAGAACATCCGAAACGCAACACTGAGACAAGAAGAACAACCAGCCACGAGCACCCCCAAAGAAACACAGGACAAACGTCCTAAAGCTGGCCCCATCAAATGAGGCCGAAACATCCCAGAAACAAAAAGAAGACCATACAGTCATAATTTCCCCAGACCTAGAAAGGGCAGCAAAGAGAGGCAAGATCAACAAAATGCCAGAGATTGACTGCATTGAAAAAGACACCTTAATGCCAATACAACGAGAAGCTGAAGTAGAAACAGCTACAATCATTGAGAATAACCAGCGCTCACAAATGAACTATCTGAAACGAACCAGCAAACTCAAACAGCACACAACAACGACACAGCTGAGGACACAGACACTGGGACAAGCCATATGGGGCTCACCCAGTGCGAGCCCAAACTATCATCACTGTTTAGATCCTCAGACAGCGAGAATGAAGAAAATTAAAGTACAAAAAGATCTGAGGAGTCCAACTCTGAAGACACCCAATCAGAAACTTTGTCAGTTTCAACAAACTCCTCTGGAGAAAACCCAGACTCTCCGAATAACCTGAATGAAGGACTACAGCAAACCAAAAGAACTGTCTGCGTATTGGATATTATTACTTTCCAAAGGACCAACAAAACAATTCTCAAGACCAGTGTGTGTAGACATTCTTGTAGTCCACTTTTAGATTGGTAACCTTTATTATGTAGTTAGCAGATATTTGTGCTTTTCTTGTATTATTTATTTTGAAGAATGGAGGGGGACTTAAAGATTGTTAGTCTTAACATACGAGGTCTTGGATCAAAGTAAAAACACGTCCAAAACATAATACACAAACACAAACCAGATTTTATTTTAATACTAGAGACAAATATACCTACATATTTTTTGGCAAACAGAGTAACATCGCAGTTAGGCCTGTCAAACTATGTCTTTAATCTTTCTATACACAAAATAGGGTCAGGAACAGCGATATTACAAAAATCAAACCAATGGAACATAACAGACACACACAGAGATGACAATGCAAACCTGTGCATCATTAAAATTAAAAACAATAGTCACACATACACTATAGTAAATATTACATACACCTGCAGACACACGAAATCAGCCAAAATTTTATGAAAATTTAGAACAAACATTAACACTATTTGTTGCTTCCATGCCTGCAATACATAAAGAAGCAACAAATAGAGTGGTTTGGCCACTTGGTGCGAATGCAAACCGACCAACTGCCTCTACGAGCATACAACGAACAGCACTACTGCCCTAGAGCAAGAGGCAGACCGAGAGTACGATGGATAGACAATATATCAGAGATCCCGAGGCAACACGGACTAACAACAACATGTGCAACACACCTGGCCCAGGATAGAAAACTGCGACTCCCCACTACGCTGTGAGGCAATTGTGGACAAGACAAGACAAGACTATATTGCAATACACAAAAGCAAACATAGACATCTATAGAGCAACATTTTTAAACAAGGTTCCACGCATGACAAGAGGAGATGAAACAAAAACCCTGACAGCATTAGCAGAATACCGAGTTTTAATATGGCAATATAGATGTAGAGCAGTGTTTGAAAACATACAATACAATGATCACCATCTGGCGCACCATTTTCAACATGTACTAATGACTATCTTTGATCCGGGGTAAATATGAGCTTTTATACTTACCTAATCTCCTTAATCTTCCTTACTGGCATCTCTTTGATCTAGTATAGCGACCTAAGGGGAGTATTCTTGATACTCTTTTCAACATCCTTTTCTTGTCTCTCTAAAAGGTTAAGGTCCACCTGCTCTATTAACCAGACGCAAATATAAGTACCTCTACTCCTGTTCGCGCGCTTTCTCTTAACATCCTATCCGCTATGTACTAATAATGATCTAATGTTTTTTTTAGAATACCAGGCATTTGTAGATAGTAATTCATGTCCAAGTCCAAGTCCTTTTGAGAAAAAAAAGTAAAGCTCGACCACGTTCAGACTGCTGCTAGCTAGCCTAGGCTGCTAACAGTCTCCGCCTATATTTGTGGTCTGGGTTATTTGTGTCACTTTCGTGACTGAATTTTAGTGTTTGTGCCATTTCTGGCTTGATGCTTCCATCCGAATCAAACCGCTCGTCCTATTGTCACTGGTGCATGTCTTCCTCCTTCTTTCTTTGTGTTTCCTGTTTGTTCTGTCTCCCTTTGATCTGGCTAGGCGTTTCTCGAAGGAGAAATATATATAAATTTCTGTAACCTATGGTGCCATTTCAATGGGTTGAATTGAATTCTGTCCGTATTCCATAGTCGTGGATTTCAAGCTGTACGATAGACATGGCCAATGAGACACCTTTTTTTGGGGGTGCCGAGTTGACCATGTATCTTAGTGCACTTGTATTCATGGCGAGGCGCAGACGCCGTCTGGAGGTGACAGGTTCAATTCCCGGCACGGTAACTATAGCTTTCGATTTTTATGTTGTCTAGTGTGTTCTTCTATCTTTCTACTTCTTTCTATGAGTGCCGTTCACAATACTTTCTGTTACTTGATTAATTCATAATATTTAACGGCCTCAAATGGTTCCCCTCTCTGTTTATTTATAGGAATGACGTATACACACCGGAACCTACCAATCAAATACCTTTCTTAAATGTTTGTGTATTCTAGACAAGGCAATAAGGTCTACTGTGTACGTAAATTGTTGCTGTGATTGTTATTTGACATTTGCCTCGTTAATATAAATTTCTGTAACCTATGGTGCCATTTCAATGGGTTGAATTGAATTCTGTCCGTATTCCATAGTCGTGGATTTCAAGCTGTACGATAGACATGGCCAATGAGACACCTTTTTTTGGGGGTGCCGAGTTGACCATGTATCTTAGTGCACTTGTATTCATGGCGAGGCGCAGACGCCGTCTGGAGGTGACAGGTTCAATTCCCGGCACGGTAACTATAGCTTTCGATTTTTATGTTGTCTAGTGTGTTCTTCTATCTTTCTACTTCTTTCTATGAGTGCCGTTCACAATACTTTCTGTTACTTGATTAATTCATAATATTTAACGGCCTCAAATGGTTCCCCTCTCTGTTTATTTATAGGAATGACGTATACACACCGGAACCTACCAATCAAATACCTTTCTTAAATGTTTGTGTATTCTAGACAAGGCAATAAGGTCTACTGTGTACGTAAATTGTTGCTGTGATTGTTATTTGACATTTGCCTCGTTAATATAAATTTCTGTAACCTATGGTGCCATTTCAATGGGTTGAATTGAATTCTGTCCGTATTCCATAGTCGTGGATTTCAAGCTGTACGATAGACATGGCCAATGAGACACCCTTTTTTTTGGGGTGCCGAGTTGACCATGTACCTTAGTGCACTTGTATTCATGGCGAGGCGCAGACGCCGTCTGGAGGTGACAGGTTCAATTCCCGGCACGGTAACTATAGCTTTCGATTTTTATGTTGTCTAGTGTGTTCTTCTATCTTTCTACTTCTTTCTATGAGTGCCGTTCACAATACTTTCTGTTACTTGATTAATTCATAATATTTAACGGCCTCAAATGGTTCCCCTCTCTGTTTATTTATAGGAATGACGTATACACACCGGAACCTACCAATCAAATACCTTTCTTAAATGTTTGTGTATTCTAGACAAGGCAATAAGGTCTACTGTGTACGTAAATTGTTGCTGTGATTGTTATTTGACATTTGCCTCGTTAATATAAATTTCTGTAACCTATGGTGCCATTTCAATGGGTTGAATTGAATTCTGTCCGTATTCCATAGTCGTGGATTTCAAGCTGTACGATAGACATGGCCAATGAGACACCTTTTTTTGGGGTGCCGTGTTGACCATGTATCTTAGTGCACTTGTATTCATGGCGAGGCGCAGACGCCGTCTGGAGGTGACAGGTTCAATTCCCGGCACGGTAACTATAGCTTTCGATTTTTATGTTGTCTAGTGTGTTCTTCTATCTTTCTACTTCTTTCTATGAGTGCCGTTCACAATACTTTCTGTTACTTGATTAATTCATAATATTTAACGGCCTCAAATGGTTCCCCTCTCTGTTTATTTATAGGAATGACGTATACACACCGGAACCTACCAATCAAATACCTTTCTTAAATGTTTGTGTATTCTAGACAAGGCAATAAGGTCTACTGTGTACGTAAATTGTTGCTGTGATTGTTATTTGACATTTGCCTCGTTAATATAAATTTCTGTAACCTATGGTGCCATTTCAATGGGTTGAATTGAATTCTGTCCGTATTCCATAGTCGTGGATTTCAAGCTGTACGATAGACATGGCCAATGAGACACCTTTTTTTTGGGGGTGCCGAGTTGACCATGTATCTTAGTGCACTTGTATTCATGGCGAGGCGCAGACGCCGTCTGGAGGTGACAGGTTCAATTCCCGGCACGGTAACTATAGCTTTCGATTTTTATGTTGTCTAGTGTGTTCTTCTATCTTTCTACTTCTTTCTATGAGTGCCGTTCACAATACTTTCTGTTACTTGATTAATTCATAATATTTAACGGCCTCAAATGGTTCCCCTCTCTGTTTATTTATAGGAATGACGTATACACACCGGAACCTACCAATCAAATACCTTTCTTAAATGTTTGTGTATTCTAGACAAGGCAATAAGGTCTACTGTGTACGTAAATTGTTGCTGTGATTGTTATTTGACATTTGCCTCGTTAATATAAATTTCTGTAACCTATGGTGCCATTTCAATGGGTTGAATTGAATTCTGTCCGTATTCCATAGTCGTGGATTTCAAGCTGTACGATAGACATGGCCAATGAGACACCTTTTTTTGGGGGTGCCGAGTTGACCATGTATCTTAGTGCACTTGTATTCATGGCGAGGCGCAGACGCCGTCTGGAGGTGACAGGTTCAATTCCCGGCACGGTAACTATAGCTTTCGATTTTTATGTTGTCTAGTGTGTTCTTCTATCTTTCTACTTCTTTCTATGAGTGCCGTTCACAATACTTTCTGTTACTTGATTAATTCATAATATTTAACGGCCTCAAATGGTTCCCCTCTCTGTTTATTTATAGGAATGACGTATACACACCGGAACCTACCAATCAAATACCTTTCTTAAATGTTTGTGTATTCTAGACAAGGCAATAAGGTCTACTGTGTACGTAAATTGTTGCTGTGATTGTTATTTGACATTTGCCTCGTTAATATAAATTTCTGTAACCTATGGTGCCATTTCAATGGGTTGAATTGAATTCTGTCCGTATTCCATAGTCGTGGATTTCAAGCTGTACGATAGACATGGCCAATGAGACACCTTTTTTTGGGGGTGCCGAGTTGACCATGTATCTTAGTGCACTTGTATTCATGGCGAGGCGCAGACGCCGTCTGGAGGTGACAGGTTCAATTCCCGGCACGGTAACTATAGCTTTCGATTTTTATGTTGTCTAGTGTGTTCTTCTATCTTTCTACTTCTTTCTATGAGTGCCGTTCACAATACTTTCTGTTACTTGATTATTTCATAATATTTAACGGCCTCAAATGGTTCCCCTCTCTGTTTATTTATAGGACTCGAAGGAGAGCCAGCTTCCATACACAACGTCCTTTGGACCACCATTTATTGTTTTAAAATTTTGAGTATTTAAATTATGCCAAAAAGTACTGAAAACAGTTATTGAATTTGAATAGTTCCGAAATGTGAAAATGTTCCGCGTGTGACCATAGTGGTCTTATAGTTGTCTTCCTGTAATATGAACGGGTTAGTCATGTAATGGATATGTATGTGAGAGTTTATGTGGAGATTTAAGCGGGTCCAGTCGTCATCTGTTATTATGTGGTCGGGTTGTGTTTACAGCTAAACTCCGGTGTACGTAAATACCATATAACCGGAACATCCAGCTCACGCTTTGAGATCCAAATGTTCGGCTATGAAAATTGCTGTGGCATGTTGGGTAACGAACTCAAGTGCTCTCTGTGGGAATGGGTTGGGGGGTTAAACTCATAGTGCATCCGAAAGTTAGAGAAGGGTAAGGGGAAACGGGGCGGGAGGCCATTCAGTCATTTCTCGTCGTTGCCGTCTTGCTGGATTCTAGCGTGGCCTTTTGCCGGGACTATGTGTATCACGTTACCAACTTTTGTTATCATCACAGGGATGGGGTGGTACTGGTGGTTATGTGTTCTAGTCCTGTCATTATTGAGTCACTTTTTTTCCCTATTTGCTGTCAGTCGTATCTTGTTGTGAGTCCTGTCGGTCATGTGCATGTTGTATGCATTCTGTTGAGTGGTATGGTTTTGTGTATGAATCCCCGGAGTATATGGACGTACCCAACTAGGTGTATGCGTACATGCACTCGAGTACTCACACACGTATACAACACTACATATTTGCACGTCCTTTCATACTTATCCATGTATGCATACCTAATTGACATTACGTACACACGCAAACTCTTTCATATGCGTCTACCAATGCCTGTACTTACATTCATAAAAAACGAGTACATCCACATGTAGTGATATTCACTCTTCCATGTCTTATGCGTTTTGTGTCGCTTTGTCTGTAATTTCGTCTGGTCGTGTCATTTTTAAGTTATGTTTCGTTATTGGTATGTGGCCTGTCCGGTACTGTCTTATCATGTTTTGGTGGATGGTGTGTGTTGATGACGTTCTTGCTGCATTCACCCTTCATTCCATTTGCTCTCATTAATTAACAAACATACAGCAACACAGTTTATGGTTTCTTTGAGTGCACTGTCATTCATACACTCACAAATATATAAATATACACGCTCATATATATATATATATATATATACACACATGCATACTCATACCCACATATACATGCATACAGTAATACATTTTAAATCCATGTACTCATTCTTCTGTACCTTTCGCACAGTTATATTCCCACTGTTCTGTCCATACACAGGAACACTGCCATTGTCTTACCTCCTATTTTAAATGACTTTTTAACATGGTCTTCTAATTTTATAATTTGATCTAGGTTGCATCTGTTAGATCTGAACCATGCCTGAGTTTTGCTAAAAAGGTTATTTTTCTCCATGTGGAATGTTATTCTTTTATTGACGATTGTTTCTAATATTTCCCCCAGGTGGGATGTTAAAGATATTGGTCTATATGAGTCTACTTTTTTGAGGGTCCTTATTAGCCTTTTTAATAGGTATGATAGTTGCTTCCTTCCATCTTCTTGGAATCTCTCCCTCTTTCCAGATCTCATTGTAGAAATCAGTAATCTGTTTAATGGTTTTTGCTGGTTGCATTTTCAGTATAGTATAGTTTAGAGTATCGGCCCCGGCTGCCGTGTTAGATTTGGCTTGTATTGCTGAGTTAACTTCTTCAGTAGTTATATCTGCATCTAGGTATGAATTTTCTTCCTTAATTGTGATTTTAGTTGTCATAATCTCTTTATTATTCCGTTTTTGTTGATTTAGTTTATTATTGGAACAGACCTCATAGAAGTGCTGTCCGAAGATATCTGCCTTATCTTTATCAGTAATTGCCACTGTGGGTACCTGAATTGTAGGGATCCTTTCTCTTATTTTGTCTCCTTTAATGACTTTAATCTGGTTCCACACTTCAGTTGTTTGAGTATCAGGGTTCAATTTTTGGCAGAATGTCCTCCAGTTCGCCTCCTTAGCTTTGCGAATGACTTTGGTAGTTGCATTTCTGTATTTAACATATTCTTGCCATCTTTCTGTTGACCAGAATTTTCTATAGTCCTGCAGAGCCCTTTTACGTTTATCTGTCGCCTCAGTGCATTCTTGCGTCCACCATGCAACAGGGTTCTTATTTACGTGACATATTTCCCCCTATATTGTGTGACAGCACAACATGACTTTCTCAACTCTTCTGATTTCAGGCAAGATGGCGTCATAGTTTACAATCCCTTGTGCCGATTAGCTGGATCTCCAAATCAGGTCTCAGACATTTTGAGCTCCGGATTTGCACTGTCCTTAACTTCCAACTTTATACAAAATGTATATATGTAACATAATGTCATGATATGATATATAAATGTAAGCACTTCTATGCGATCATTGGTTGAAAAAGATAATCGCCCCCCCCCCCCCAACCCCGGAGACAAAGAAATCCCGTTCCCACGCAAGAGAGCGCCAAATTATAATCATTTGTGCAGATGGGTCGGATCTCTAAAAGTCAGGTCACCAACATTGCAAGGCAATTCTCGACTTCACATGAGTTTGATACAGACGTCCATCCACTTCCAAACATCCCACAGATGTATACCATGATGAAGACAGACCCTTATCCCCCCTCCCAATCTAGAGAACACTTATAACTCTTTCCAAAGTACAGAGGATCACGACCGGTATTCCAAAGAGACCTCCATTAGTCATATACTATATGTATATATGTGTATGTTATGTTTTTTCACGCATTGCAATCACACAATTATTCGAACAAACGGCAACGCTCTGTATAGAAAACTAAAACACACACATGTACAAAACGCAACATATGTAAAGAACACGTACAATACAGAAACCACACAACCTGGTAAACAGACCAATTTTAACACTCAATAAAATTGATTTAAAACTAAAAAAAAAAAAAAAAGTACTGAACACAGTTTTGGGGTTTGCATAGACCCTTCTGGCCAAGAGAGACACTGGTGAAATCAAAACTTTACGGACCACTAAGTGAACTACAACAGACAGTGAAGTTCATACTAGAGACAGCATTGTAGATATAGATAATTCATTTCAAGCGAATGAAAAAAGAGGAATAATTTAGCGCTGTTGAAATATGCCGTCATAATCAGCAAGGGCCTGTTGATCTGCCTGGATGATCGGGCGTCTAATCTTTAGGGATCTTCTCTAGCAAGTCTTAGTTAGATGCTGACAGTTTGTTGTGGAAAAGGATACAAAAGAATATTCCCCGCCTTGTCCAGATTTAAAGATACTACGTGACCTGGAGGGGCCAAGTCCAACTGCTATGCCAAAACGTTTGTTGACGAGGGATCACTTCTACTGATGATTGGTAGACTCTTGCTGTACATGCCCCCCTGTGGAGTTTCTTTTACTACGTGACCTGGAGGGGCCAAGTCTAACTGCTGTGCGGTTGTTTGGGGCTTCTGTGATTTGTACATTAGTTCTGCTAAATAGAATAATAGGAATGCCACCTATCTACCTATCTACATTTTCTGTTCGTTATGCCGGGTGCCGGGTTAGACCCCAGCTGCGGGCCTTACGTTGGTTTCGACAGTGGTATCAAGAAGCCAACCTTCAGGAAGCAAACTACTAGACGTAAATTTGCCTAGAAAAACCACAACAGCCAAACAATGCTCGGTTTGGTTCTGCAACGTCCTGTAAAAGATACGCAACTAACTTTAAAAAACATTTTCTGTGCTTAAAGGCTGTCTTTATCTCTTTCCATATCTCACCTTTTTCAGTTGTCGCTATTATGTAACATTCTATCTCTGAAGATGTGGCTGAAATGGTATTTGCTTTTTTCGGATTTTTATTATGAACTGAATTCGTCTTTTAGTCTCTTCAAAATATTTACATTTTTCAGTTAGGGTGTCCAAAGGCTTTTAAGCATTCTTCTGTAAAACAGTTTTTGAGGTGTCTAAAAATTATTTTCATCGCCCTTACTAAATGTTCACAATGATAGCACTATATTAAATCTGGGCTTATGTGACATAAGGCATTTTGTTTTAATAACTCTAATGACTAGTATTATATATATATATATATATATATATATATATATATATATATATATATATATATATATATATATATGTGTGTGTGTGTGTGTGTGTGTATACAAAATGCAGCATTTGCGTTTACATTTTTTTCTGTCTCTCCGTGGTACATCTTTCAAATGATGCTATCAATTTCGCTAAATATGTACACGTTTGTACACGTTTAAGCATGATGCCATTGGCCTTAAACTGTAACATTAAAGCGCTATCTTTTCATTCAATACAATAAGTCTGATTAACTAAATTCATATGTAACTCTGTGTTATTTTCAGTGCTGTTCAGTGTTTATGGCGCGAAAAGAAACGTTGATAAGTTTCTAGGAATTCAAGGCTGTATGACCAGTACAGTTGCCAGAAGTTGTATAGGTAATTTGTGTGTGTTTGTTTTTTAATCTTTCGTGCCTGAAAGAAAAAAACATGCCATCCCCTTTTCGGTCATTTGAGCACTACCCCCCCCCCCCCCCCACCCCAGCTCCCAAAGTGAGAGGCAGACGTTCTTACTATTCCAATAGGTAACACTGAGAAGTAACATTGCTAAAATCCCAGGGAACTGAACTACCCACACAGTTTTATCTAAAACCTTCCAGTTACGGCCCCTGGAATTCACTAAGGGTATTTAATCTTCGGTCCCACGCGCCTCGTCAGTCTACTGACAAGACATCCACCTGGCCCACTCGAGATACTAAACTAAGTGATTTTGTGTTTTTGCGTGGTATTGTTTTATTTATGTATGTGCCGTGAAGGCTCCGTAGTCGCAGCGTTCGTGTTTTGTTTGTATTCGTTATATTGTGAAGCTTGCTGATATATTTTTCGTAGAAAACAACTTAAATAGACGTTTTTTCATCATAGTTTTCATAGCTGGCGTTAAATTGAACATGCCGTAAAAGTAGTCCTATTGCAGATTCTGCCTTGGGGTATGACTTCTCAAATTCTAGCTTTCGACAAAATAATATGAGGTGGCCAGTTACATTCTTCGTCAGATTCATTTCCTAGACAATTGTGCAAATTATTTGGTATCACTTTAAGAGAGGCACAGGAAAAAATAATCCTGGTTCTTCTGTGGATTGAGCCAGAACCCTTGTCTTAGCAGACTGGTTTGTTATGACTAGCTCTAGATGTGCATCTATGGTGTTTTAAGTGTCAGGTGCGTTTAACTTGTGCTGAATGTGGTTTAGTGTGTAGACTAGCAGGACAGCTGGTACCTTTTTTATGGTCCAGTAAAAAAACATACTGCCATAACTGCCTGTATTTTACCATATGTGCAGTGTAAGCTGGGGGTTTTTGAGCCTAAGAATTATGGTCCGCTTGGCTAGTGCTGTCTCCACAGACTTTGCACGTTATAATTTCATTTTTGCTATTGAGAGGAACACATACACTTACACACAAATACTCACACCATAACTTTACAGAGGATTCGAACTTGGGTCTTCCGGATAAGAGACTAGCGTTATTCACATTTACGTTGGCAGCTCCTTGTAAAATAGTAATGCTGACAAATTATGATGGACTGAACACAAGAGTAGCCGACACAGAATTGTTGGTTATGATCTCAAGTTTCCCGATAGCGGCTTTTAGATCATGCTGTAGAGAAATTAGACGCAGTCAATATTTTCACTAGACATGCAGGAGAAGGAATAAACAATAAAGCCTGGTGACAACGGAAATGTTTGATGGAAAAAATAAGGAGAAGATAAAGGTAAATATACCCGGATGGCTTCTTCTTTCGATTTCCAAGGAGGTTCCTTGCTGCAGATATCACCCGTCTCCACTGATCTCTCTGGTTGACCTTCTCTTTTCTTCTCTTCTTCT
The DNA here is from genome assembly GCA_905116865.2 of Candidula unifasciata. NCBI lineage: Eukaryota > Metazoa > Mollusca > Gastropoda > Stylommatophora > Geomitridae > Candidula > Candidula unifasciata. Next base: position 152,651 of record CAJHNH020000108.1, read on the forward strand.
TCTTCTTCTTCTTCTTCTTCTTCTTCTTCTTCTTCTTCGTCCTTCTTTCTTCTTCCTTCTTCTTCTTCTTCTTCTTCTTCTTCCTTCTTCTTTCTTCTTCTTCTTCTATCTTCTTCTTCCTTCTTCTTCTTCTTCTTCTTTCTTCTTCTTCGTCTTCTCTTCTTCTTCTTCTTCTTCTGTCTTCTTCTATCTCATTCTTCTTCTCTCTTCTCCTTCTTCTTCCTTCTTCTTCTTCTTCTTTCTCTTCTTCTTCTTCCTTCTTCTTCTCTCTTCTCTTCTTCTTCTTCGTCTTCTTCTCTTCTTTCTTCTTTTCTTCTTCTTCTTCTTCTTCTTCTTCTTCATTCTTCTTCCTTCTTCTTCTTCTTCTCGTCTTCTTCTTCTTCTTCTTCTTCTTCTTCTTCTTCTTCATTCTTCTTCTCTCTCTTCTTCGTCTCTTCTTCCTTCTTCTTCTTTCTTCTTCTTCTTCCTTCTTCTTCTTCTTCTTCTTCTTCTTCTTCTCTTCTTCTTCTTCTTCTTTCTTCTTATTCTTTCTTCTTTCTTCTTCTTCTTCTTCTTCTTCTTCTTCTTCTTCTTCTTCTTCTTCTTCTTCTTCTTCTTCTTGCTTGTCTTATTCTTCTTCTCTTCTTCTTCTTCTTCTTCATTCTTCTTCTTCTTCTTCTTCTTCTTCTTCTTCTCTTCTTCTTCTTCCTCTTCTCTTTCTTCTTCTTCTTCTTCTTCTTCTTCTTCTTCTTCCTTTTCTCTTCTTCTTCTTCTTCTTCTTCTTCTTCTTCTTCTTCTTCTTCCCTCTTTCTTCTTCTTCTTCTTCTTCCCCCCCCCTTTTCTTCTTCTTTCTTCTTCTTCTTTCTTCTTCTTCTTCTTCTTCTTCTTCTTCTTCGCCTCTTCTTCTTCTTCTTCTTCTTCTTTCTTCTTCTTCTTCTTCTTCTTCTTCTTCTTCTTCTTCTTCTTCTTCCTTTCTTCTTCTTCTTCTTTCTTCTTCTTCTTCTTCTTCTTCTTCTTCCTTCTTCTTCTTCTTTCTTATTCTCTTCTTCTTCTTCTTCTTCTTCTTTCTTCTCTCTTCTTTCTTCTTCCTTCTTCTTCTTCTTCCTCTTCTTCTGTCTTCTTTCTATCTTCATTCTTCTTCTTCTTCTTTTTTCTTCTTCCTTTTCTTCTTCTTCTTTCTCTTCTTTCTTCTTCTTCTTCTTCTTCTTCTTTCTTCTTCTTCTTCTGTCTTCCGTCTTCTTACTTCTTCTTCTTCTTCCTTCTTCTTCTTCTTCTTCTTCTTCTTCTTCTTCTTCTTCTTCTTCTTCTTCTTCTTCTTCTTTCTTCTTCTTCTTCTTCTTCTTCTTCTTCTTCTTCTCTTCTTCTTCTTCTTCTTCTTCCTCTTCTTCTTCTTCTTCTTCTTCTTCTTCTTCTTCTTTTCTTCTTCTTCTTCTTCTTCTTCTTCTTCTTCTTTCTTCCTTCTTCTTCTTCTTCTTTCTTCTTCTCTTCTTCTCTTCTTCTTCTTCTTCTTCTTCTTCTTCTTCTTTTCTTCTTCTTCTTCTTCTTCTTCTTCTTCTTCTTCTTTCTCTTCTTCTTTCTTCTTCTTCTTCTTCTTCTTCTTCTTCTTCTTCTTCTTTCTTCTTCTTCTCCTTCTTCTTCTTCTTTCTTTCTTCTTCTTCTTTTCCTTTCTTCTTATTTCTTTCTTCTTCTTCTTCTTCTTCTGCTTCTTCTTCTTCTTCTTACTCTTCTGCTTCTTCTTCTTCTCTTCTTCTCTTCTTTCTCTCTTCTTCTTTCTTCTTCTTCTTCTTTTCTTCTTCTTCTTCTTCTTCTTCCTTCTTCTTCTTCTTCTCTTCTCTTCTTCTTCTCTTCTTCTTCTTCTTCTTCTTCTTCTTCTTTCTTCTTCTTCTATCTTCCTTCTTTCTTCTTCTTCTTCTTCTTCTTCTTCTCTTCTTTTCTTCTTCTTCTTCTTCTTCTTCGTCTTTCTTCTTCTTCTTCTTCTTCTTCTTCTTCTTTTTCTCTTCCACCTTTCAGCGACTTCTGGTCACTGCATACCAGACAACCGAACGTGTCACGGCTCGGCTACCAATCAACTGTAAAACTGCGATGTCTAGCGGCACGGAGCAGATACTGACAAAAGAAACAAGAAATATATCGATTTCAACAGTAACATCCCAGTCTTATCCTCGTGCAAATGATACGGGATGGTTCTTGGATTGCCAAAAATGCTACCCCTAGATGGCAACAAATCAATGGAAACAGGTGAGATTTAATTGAGACTGTTGGCTGGCATATTTTGATACGATTGGCTCGGGGTAACGATACTGCCATGTCAGTCTGAACGTGCAATAATTATCTTTGACGGGATACTTGATGTTTCCAATAGAATTATCACGCCGACGACATTTCCCCCTGTGCTTGAGTCGATAGGGAAAGCATGAACAGCAGTCAGTGGCGGCGCCATAGAGTGGGCTGTGAAGATCGTGGTGACTTTTGTGTGTGTGTCTTAGAAATTCAGTTTCTGTGGGTCTTTCTGTTTGTCCTTATTTGTTTCCGTCACTATCTGTCAGAAGTATGTCTATCTTTCAGTCTGCACGTGTCTCTGTCTAAATAAAGAAAAGATATAAAACCGAACGAGAAGTAAATTAGCAAAAATAAAAGACTGTTTGTCACAGATCAGAATTTTAGTTATTTTAATTTTAAATTTGTTGTTAAAACCTTGCGATCAGTGAAATGTAAGGAAAAGTACGTCACAATTTTAAAGAAAGTGAGGACCATAGTATGGATTATACAGCACACAAGAGACAAAATAAAAATTATAAACTGCAGTCACGAATCAGGACTCAGAAATGTCTCATTCAAACGAATTAAATACCTTCCCAAAAGAAACAAGACTCAAGGCTTATAAGTAAATGTAAAGTAAAGGACCCTTTTCGACTCATATAAGCCATATAATGTTTATACCAGTCTGCACTAGGTGGATGATATGATCAACATCACACAGACCGCCTTTACTTTCCAGGTGTTTACCTGTACCCATTTAAGTCTTGGCGGACCTGGGAGCCGAGGTTATTTCTAAAGAATAAAAATGATAGGCTCCGCCCGGACCTGAAACCCTGACTTTAGTGTGTGCAGGCGAGCCTCTAGCTGCCTCACAACGGCGACTACCCGACTCACTAGACACCATTAGAAAAGGTGCCTTCATTAGCTTTACCCGTCAGAGGCCCGAACCAACAACGGTGGAATATAGGAACAATTAGCTCTTTGCAATTGATGTAAGTTAGTTAGTGTTTCCCCGTGAACCTAGGGCGACGCACAGGGCAGAGGTCAATGCTCTCGATGGGTGTCGGTTTGTTGCCATCTGTTGTAGGTCTTGGTTGTTTGTTAGGCTCATGGTTGAGCCTTCCCTGACCATGGTTATTGGTCTTCCCCGTTTTATTTTTCCTTCTGGTGTCCATTATAAGGGCTTGATTAAGGGGGGGGGGGAGATAGGGTGGGGTGGGGGGGGATGGGTGGGGTGGGGGTGGGGGAGGGGTATCTTGTCCTAATCTTTCTGGGTGCATGACCGATTTAGTTCCATCGGAGCTTTCTTAAAAAAATTGGATGCATTATCTTCTTTGTTCTATTGTCTCATTTTTGTTGTAGATTCGAAATCTGTCCAAAGTAGATTTAGTATCCTTCTAAGACATTTGTTCTCAAAATTGTCTAATTTCCTATCTAGACTACCATTGCTTTGCAACTCTCGCATCAACAATTGATATTATGACCACATAATTCATACACGAATATGACTACTGGGAGCAGCGGTTATGGATAGATAAACTGCTGACCGCACTAGGCTGTCACTTGGGTGTTTGAATCACCAATCTGCACAGTTCGCGGCGACTGCACTAGTAATGATGCCAGTAGTCCCTAGATACTGACGTCCCTTCCACATCCTTGCCTAACCAAGCTGTAAAATGCCACACGTACAGAGAGTAGTAGGTTTTTTGTTTTGGAGCGTAAAAGATATCAATCTCATATGTAGTTTAATGTTACAAATTCAAAGTTAAGAGGATCAGCCTCATTCCGTAGGTTTCACACTATATGGCTCCATCTTTTTGCATAGATTGAATAGCACTCTGTTGGAAGAGTCGCATAAATCACGAACTTGGTAGCTCCAGCAACAATTCCCAACGATTTCCATAGAAATGACACCAGTGAACTGAACTTCGGGAGATAGCACAAACATAAATAAATAAATGATAATGTATAATCTCTTCTTGATAAATCGTCACCACAATTATCATCCTGTTTGCCGTAAACTGTCATATGGGGATCCCAGTCTATTCCTCCATCCCGTTGATTCTGAGCCAAATAGGTTGCTTACACGTCTGACCGCTGACTTCCACTGAAGGGCTTTTATCAGCAAGCATCGTACGCGCACTTTGTATATAACACTTGACTAATCAGTTTTCAGAAATGGCTTTCTTTACTGACAGTTTCTCTAGCCAAGTTAATTTTATAGGGTAGGCAGCTGGCTTCGTCCCCATCTCTCCTCCTTTTTCATGCGGGCTTGGGACCGGCAAAAACATATACACTACTTATAGATATCCTGATCTTTAGAACTTCAGCAAGACGTAAAAACTTAAGACAACTTTGGAACAACATTCCCGTGTTAGAAATATGAAGCCTAACTTAAAACGGTAACAAAACAAAAACGTCTATCACATTATTAGTGTCACGGATTCGCCACTGCCAGTCTGAGGTGACAGATTCCGGTGTCTAGTTTTAAGAGTTTCTTGTTCTGAAGTATCTCATTTGGGTTCGCCAGCCATTCGTGATCCCAGAAGTGTTCATACTCGGCGTGTAGACAAGTGATTGTTGAAGTGAATTAGCAGCAGCGGTGGCAGAATTTTGGTACGTACATTCACTCGTTTACACTGTTTTTAGTTACGGCTCAGTAGTTTTGACGTTACACACATACGTGCTCATCTGTACACACGGGCGTGTGTGTAAGCGAGCATACTCGTACACTCGAGAACGGATAGCTACAGTAGGATGCAATGTTAGACAGTCACAGGTTAGTTGCGTATCCTTTACAGGACGTTGCAGAACCAACCCAGTTACAGGTTAGTTGCGTATCCTTTACAGGACGTTGCAGAATCAACCCAGTCACAGGTTAGTTGCGTATCCTTTACAGGACGTTGCAGAACCAACCCCAACAGCCCCTGGCTGCTGTGTGGTTTTTCTAGGCAATAGTTTGTCATTGCTCTCTGGAGGGTCGGTTTTCTTGATACCACTGTCGAAACCAACGCAAGGCGCATGGCCCGCAGCTGGGATCAAACCCGGCATCCCGGCATTACGAAGCGTTAGCATCGACTTAGCCACAGAGCCAACACAGACAGTCACAATGATACACGTAAAAAAAAGCGGTGTTTCTGATGGAGAACTGACCCTGGTTTACCAGTTAACCTAGCACAAATAGTCTATTAGGTAAAGTCCCAAGAAGTAAGGCGGCCGCCGTGATAATGACCACATTACCTGTCAAACGCTGATTGGTCTTTGATGTCGACTGCGTCACATTTTGAATGCCGATTGTTCTTTGATGTTGACCACATCACCTGTCGAACGCTGATTGGTCTTTGATGTTGACCACATTACCTGTCGAACGCTGATTGGTCTTTGATGTCGACTGCGTCACCTGTCGAATGCGGATTGTTCTTTGATGTTGACTGCATCACCAGTCGAATGCCGATTGGTCTTAAAGCATAAACGTCTAACATCATAATGACACTGGCGTGAATAGGGTAAGTTACTTTTTCTTGTAGTGATTAAGGCAAAAACATCCGTTACGCTCCAAGGCATGGCAGAGAAACCTTTACTTCTGTGTCTTCCTTCGTTAAACATTGATCATTATCATGTGTCATGCCGGTAAGCGTTGATAGTCATGGTTCATTATCCCCAAAGAATCGCGGATCTGGTCATTGCTTTTGTCCCTTTCACCTGTGTATCTTAGCCATCTAAATAAATGCCTCTTTGCCTTTCTTTGTTCTTTTCATACGAAGCTTGTTGTTGTCACCAAGATTTAAACAATGGATATATTGAAATGTTAATCGATGATCTAAACTTAACGACAGACGGGTAACCAGAAAATTGCGTCTTGTCTTCGCCAGTAGAAGACACAGAAAACTGAAATTTCGCTGTTCCATTCTAAAACTAGTGAAAAACAAGACCAGTACAAACATAATTTAGAAGCTTGCAAACACAAAGTAAATGCAGTAGACCGTCGCTATATGTTATAAGCACTAACAGTCATAACCGCTACCAGATTGCGGGGGGGGGGGGTGCGATAGGGGGCTGACACCTGAAAAAGCTTAGATACTCACTGTCTCAAAGAGTCAGCTAGAGAAACCGGAACGCATACAGAATGAAGCTATACGGGTGATCCTGGGATGTCAAAAGACATTCCGATTCTGTGCATGCGATACATTCTTTCGTTGCCGACTATTGCAGATAGGCTAAAGGTGCTGAAGGCTAAGTCATACCTCAGAGTAGCTGCAGACAAAGAACACCCTGTGTATAAGGCTTTGGCTGCAGGTAAGAGTCAGAGGCTGCAAAGGGAAACATCGTGGATGGGTCAAACAGAAAACACACAATAAGACAAGTGTGCATGCTGGAGAACATTGGGCGAGGAGAGGTGTGGGTCAGAGTACCAGAGGAAGAGTCTGACCTGAGTAGGGTTATGATCACATAGGGCAGAGAGTGGCCAGCGGGTGCTATGGAAGTCGAAGTCCAACAGTTGATTAGCGACAATTCAGGTGCAGATGATCTGATTATCTATACAGATGGTTCGGTGTTAAGAGGAAAGTGAAGTGCCCGGGGGTTCGTAGTGAAAGCCAATTGAAAATCTTTAGTGCAAGACAGTCTAGAATTAATACGACACCACAACATCTAGCATGAGATTGGAGGTGGAAGCGGTAACTGCAGCTCTCCGGTGGCTAGAGAACAAGATACATACACATGTCGTAATTGTAATAGACTCTGAAAGCATGCCGAGAAAGGTGCAGAGTGGCAAGCTTCACTGGGAAAGTCACGGGTAGTAGGCATACTTTGGTTCGTTTTTCCAGGTTATGCCGGCATGGATGGTAATGAACAGGCAGATAGATTGGCTAGATCTGCACCACTGGGTGGTGAATTGATACATGACAAGGCAGATGTGGTCAAGACCCTCTGGGAACAAGCAACGGAATCAGTAGAGACACAAGCGATTATTATGGGCTGAAAAGAATGAGGCACCTGGATGTAACCAAAGGGTATGGCCGGCTCACTGCAATCAGAGGAAAGGCAAGACGGACATACAACCAGATTGTGACCGTACCATTAGTATTGTACCTCTGCGCTGGCTGCTAGAGA
>CAJHNH020000108.1:167500-180000 GCA_905116865.2 Candidula unifasciata
AATGGTTTCAATTATATTTATTGCAAAACTAGTATTTTAACATGGCTATTCCCCTCAGTTCCTGGGGTAGGAGCCTGTCCTACTACTAGGCGCGTCCTCCAGGTGTCGGATGGTGGAAAGGCCTCTAGATATAGAGGTTAGCCACGAATATGTTGAATAAGTGGCCGTAGACCAAAACAGGTGATGGTCATTGAGAGGAGGCGAGTTAGTTGGTGGGACAGCTAACTCTATAAAATACCTCAAAACTCTACGACATGGCCATCGGCGGGTAAGAGGCGCCATAACCTCCCCCCCCCCCCCTGCTGCCTTGCAGGGTAAGTCTTTTTAGACAAAGGCTATTGGAGTCAAACCATATACAAACCGGCGGAAGGCAAGGGGAAACCACCGCTGTACTATCCCAAGAAAATCCTGCCTCAAAATAATACGTATTCAGATAACTACGTGAATGGGAATTCCTTTGGAATCACCTCGTCCGGTTGGGAGCATCATGTTCTACGGGTGATACCCGACAGTCATCCAGCTACTGTAGAAAAAGTAAATGGTAGAAACATCATGAACATTGGTACATGAAATGTCAGAACACTCGTACAAAACAAAAAACTGGATAACATCAAGATGGAAATGAAGAGAATGAACATCAACATACTAGGAATTAGTGAAATGAGATGGCCAGGAGCAGGGGAAAAGTATTCAGATCAGCACAGAATTATCTACTCGGGGGGGGGGGGGGTGAGGGGGGGGGGGGTGAGGAATATAGTAAGGGAGTTGGTATATTTTTGGATCCAAAGAACTCAAAAACTGTTCAAGGATTTTGGACAATATCAGATTATACTATTATACTATTAGTAAAACTTCGCGGCAGACCGTTTGACATCAACTCAGTACAGATTTATGCCCCAACAGCAGATAGTTCAGAGGAAGGCATTGGCGCATTTTATGATGATCAGTTGATCAATGCAAAAATTGTGAAGTAACAATGGTACTTGGAGATTTCAACGCAAAAGTAGGAAGTGAAAAAGTGTACGGAATAATGGGTGGCTATGGACTAGGAGAAAAGAATGTGAGAGGTGACAGATTAATAGCATGGGCTGAGTCGCGCAGCATGATAATAGGTAACACCTGGTTTAAACACCATCCTCGAAGATTGTGGACTTGGAAAAGTCCTGTTGATAATGTCCGCAATCAGATTTATTATTTTTTGATTTCAAGAAGATTCCAGAGCAGCTTAGTTGGAGCAAAAACTAGACCAGGGGCAGACTGCTTTAGTGACCATGTTCCAGTTGTAGGAAAAATTAGAATAAAGCTAAAGAACATTTGAAAAACACCACAGAACATCAAGTTAAATTTAGGAATTCTTAGAACGGATAAAGAAATTAAGGAACAGTACAACGTCACTGTACAAAACCGGTATAATGCAATGGAAATTATACAGACTATTGATGAACAGTGGGATATGTTGCGTGAGTCAATTCAGCAGACATCAAAAGAGACAATCCCACCAACCCATACAGTTGCAAAAAAGAAATGGATGTCAACCGAAATTCTGCAATTGATGGATGAAAGAAGGAAGAAAAAGAATGATAAAGAAGAATACTCTAGAATACAAAAAGAAATAGTGAACAAATGCAAAGTGGCTAAAGAAGCTTGGCTGAATCAAATGTGTACAGAGATTGGGGAAAATCACGGGAAAGACTCACATTCCATGTACCAACAGATAAATATGTTAACAGGAAAGATGACACGTAACAGCACTGGATGTTTGAAATCAAAGGATGGTGACTTATTAATGGGACATAGTAATATAATTAACAGATGGACAGAGTATATAGGGGAATTGTATGATGATAATAGACCAGACGTAGAACTGCAGACCAACAATGATGGTCCACCAATAATGACTGCGGAAGTTGAGGATGCAATACATCATATGAAGAAAGGAAAAGCACCCGGGCCAGACAACATCGCACTGGAAGAAATCGAAGCACTGGGAAATTTTGGAAATTGAAATAATAACTAAACTTTTAAATGATATTTGTAACAGTAGGTATATTCCAAATGACCTTTTAAAATCCGTATTTATAGCTCTGCCGAAAAAAACCAGGCACTTTAAAATGTGAAGACCATAGCACAATAAGTCTTATGAGTCACATGACTAAGATTTTACTGAGAATAATTATGAGAAGAATAAGAAACAAAATTAAACCAGAAATTAGCGATTTGTAGAAGGAAAAGGTACAAACAATGCCATATACATCCTAAGGACATTGTCAGAAAGGGCTATAGAAGTAAAGACTGATTTGTACTTATGCTTCATAGACTATACAAAAGCATTTGACTGTGTGAAGCATGAAGAAGTAATCAAACTGTTAGAAAAATTAAACATTGATGGGAAAGATCTAAGAATAATAAAGAATATGTATTGGCAGCAAACAGCAGCTATAAGAATTAACAACTGTTTAAGTACATTTCAAAGCATAAAGAGGGGCGTACGACAAGGATGTGTACTTTCACCTGATTTGTTTTCAATATACAGTGAATATATCATGAGATCTTTAATTGATATGCCCGGAATCGTGGTTGGTGGGCACAATATAAACAGTTTACGTTATGCTGATAACACAGTCTTGATAGCAACAAGTCAGAAAGAATTACAGGAAATAATAGACATTGTGGTGTTAGAAAGTGGAAGAATGGGCCTCAGTTTGAACAATGGGAAGACAGAAGTAATGGTGGTATCAAAGAAACAAATTATTCCTAAATGTGTAATAAAAGTCAATGGTGTTATTTTAAGACAAGTAGAGAAATTTAAGTATCTGGGCACATGGATAACATCAGATGGAAGATGCATAACTGAAATAAGAAACATAATTGGACAGGCAAAAACTGCATTTTATAAAATGAAAAACATCTTGTGCAATATATCCTTGTAATTGAGAGTTAGAAAAAGAATTCTTGCTTGCTACGTACATCCAGTTTTAACATGGATGTGAATCCTGGACAATCGGTAGGCAGGCCAAACAATTTTTAGAGGCCTCAGAGATGTGGTTTTACAGAAGAATGCTTAGAATACCTTGGACAGCCAAAAAGAGCAACCAAGAGGTTTTAAAAGAGGCGGGAGCCCGAAGACAACTTATCACTGACATCAGAAGGAGACAGTCATCATTTTTCGACCATGTTATGAGAAGAGGGAAAATAGAACATGTTGCGACCACTGGAAAGATCTGTGGAAGAAGGGATACAGGAAGACAACGAGAGAAAATGCTTGACAGTCTTGTTGCATGGCATGGAGATGTGTCGGCACACGAACTGATACATGCTGCAGGAGATCGCAGATTATGGAGAGGCATGATCGCCCACGCCAGTTGGCAAGGCACCTGATGATGATGATTCTTCTCAGTTACGATCGCAGATAGTGCGATCGTGGAAGCTAATTGTAAACATTTGCGTGGTGGTGGTGATGGTTAAATTGACAAGATGAGATATTTTAAAGACGCAAGAGGGATCGTTAGGAAGATATTATATAGGCGATATCACATCTGCAAACCACACGACCAGAAGATTCGAAACATGGAAGTTCAAGCTACTTGTGGTGTCCCCCCTCCCCTCTTTTCGCCACTCCTAATAAATATGTACATTTGGGGCAGGGGGCGTTATGACGTCATTCCATTGTCAAATCCAAGACAGACAAAGCCGTGTTGTAGTGGCAATAAAGCATATCTAGCATATATAAGATGAGTTAGGCAGCAAATCTAGATACTGCTGCTTAGCACCCGCCCCCTTCCCCAGGAGTGAAGCACTGGCGGCATTACCCGGCGAATGGCTAGAATTACTGTCATCCCCTGCTTCAAATGTTTTGTTGTCTATTGTTTTTACTGACTTCTGCTTTATTCCAAGAATATGTAATTAAATCCTGATTAGTTTCTAGTTTTTTTTTAATTACACCGCAATGGCGCACACGGAGTGTTACTTGACTGTGTTTTAAAAATAAAAGGAAAGGAACACGAGAATTAGGAGGAAAAGTTGAGGAGGGCAGCACATTAACACCGTGGCAACATAGGTAGATGCGTTTCAAAAGTCTTGACTTCACACTATAACTGAAATCTGGAACAATCATGTACTGAATAATACGATTTTTTAAATTAATAAATACACAGGTTCTGCTGTTTTCTTAAAGCGGCGAATTTCTTTTGGTTTTTGTTTGACTAATAATTTGTGTACTCAAAATAGAACATACAGTAATTGACACACGCCTGGAGATGATTTAGAAATAACTTCACACGTGCAGTAATTATTTTGATACAGTAAGATACAATGAAAACTGTGTTCACATTACTTTCGCGAGGCTAATGTAGGAGATAACTATTGAGAGTGAAACGTCTACATAATGCGTGCAATTTTAAGTTTTAATAAAAGTAACCGATTCTCAAATAACAGTAAGCCTACCGACTGTTTGCTTTGAATCGGTATCTTGTTTTTCATATACCGCAAATGGAGCGAAACGAAAACGAAATGTTTGTATAAAACACAATTATCACAAGGACGTGATTATTAACAGGTTACATACCAAATCTAAATAACTGAAATAAACGGTTACAAATATTTAAATATGAGCACAACTTTTGGAACAGACTGTTGTAAAATATATTGCATTTATTATGGAAAATTCTTAACGCCAGCTGGTTTTACTTGTCGCTGTGGACATCGCCACCGGCTGTGATTCTCATGCCCCCTGCCATAGCACAACGGAACACTATGAAATGGAACGATGGAACGAACAGTGACTAGACGCCGTGAATAGATGAAAGACAGTGAATATCGGTTGGGTTATTTTTAGCCTAGCATCTTGACATACAGGCTGTATTGTTGCACAGTGATCAATATTCGCCTGTCTGTCTGTCTGTCTGTCTGTCTGTCTGTCTGTCTGTCTGTCTGTCTGTCTGTCTGTCTGTCTGTCTGTCTGTCTGTCTGTCTGTCTGTCTGTCTGTCTGTCTGTCTGTCTGTCTGTCTGTCTGTCTGTCTGTCTTTCTTTCTTTCTTTCTTTCTTTCTTTCTTTCTTTCTTTCTTTCTTTCTTTCTTTCTTTCTTTCTTTCTTTCTTTCTTTCTTTCTTTCTTTCTTTCTTTCTTTCTTTCTTTCTTTCTTTCTTTCCTTCCTTCCTTGCTTGCTTGCTTCCTTCCTTCTTTCTTCCATTCTACGTCTGTCATCTTTGTTTCTTTCTTACTATTCCTATCTCTATGTCTGTCTCTCTGTCTGCCGTCTATCTTTTTTTTCTTTCTTTTCAGCCTACTTTATTTCTTGCTGTCTTTGACAAAATTCCTTCTTTCTTTTCTATCGTCTTTCATTACTGATTTTTATGTTCTATTTAATTTCTTCCTTTACGTTTTTTCTATCTTTCTTCGTTGTTTTCCTCATTTCTTTCTTTCGTTTTTCTATTCCTTTTTCTCTCATCCTTTCTTGATTCCATCCAGATCTAACATAGACATCTTGTGTAGAACCTCAGCTACCAGGTTCTCAATTCTTTACCTGGCCTCTTGTCTTCTAAGATCTGTTTTGTTGACGCCAATGGAAGATGGTCTGCAAGCGCAGTCTCTAATGTCAGCGACAGAACACTGTAGGATGTCAGTGACAGAACGTTGCAGGAGGTCAGTGACAGAACACTGTAGGATTTCAGTGACAGAACACTGTAGGATGTCAGTAACAAAATGCTGTAGGATGTCAGTGACAGAACGCTGTAGCGTGTCAGTGACACAACGCTGTAAGGTGTCAGTGACAAAACACTGAAGGATGTCGGTGGCAGTAGTGTAGTCCGAAACTGTCTTGTGATCCTTTTGTTTTTCTTTCTTTCTTTCTTTCTTTCTTTCTTTCTTTCTTTCTTTCTTTCTTTCTTTCTTTCTTTCTTTCTTTCTTTCTTTCTTTCTTTCTTTCTTTCTTTCTTTCTTTCTTTCTTTCTTTCTTTCTTTCTTTCTTTCTTTCTTTCTTTCTTTCTTTCTTTCTTTCTTTCTTTCTTTCTTTCTTTCTTTCTTTCTTTCTTTCTTTCTTTCTTTCTTTCTTTCTTTCTTTCTTTCTTTTCGTAGCTTGCATTCATATTATTCTGCTTTCCTTGTACAAATCCTTTTGGTTTTTTTGTACTTCCTTTTGGATTTCCTTCTTGCTTTATTTCCATGCTTTCAACCCTCATTTACACTTTTTAGTTTAGTTTATCGTTACTTCCTGTCTGATATCTTACCATCTAACTTTTCTTTGCCCTTTCTTACTTTTTCTTAACCTTCATGCCAACTGTTTTTGTCCTTTCTTCTATTCCGTTAACGTATTTTTCTTTGTCCGTGTTTATTTCTGGACATCTTCCTTCCGTAAACAAGAATCGCATACCTAACACAATCCCAGCTAATCAGTGTCTGCACTCCTTACTTCGCCTCGTGTTTTTTGTTATCTGTTGGAGAGGGTTTGCAAACGTAGTGTCTAATGTCAGTGACAAAACACTGTAACCAGTGATGTCACTGACTGTAGTGTAAGGCTGAAACTGTCTCTCGAACCGGAAATAGATTTATGAGAATGTTTCAGATGATATGCTGACGAACTGTTCTGTAAATACCCACGAACAAAACGCACACAACTCCTAGAGCGCCGACACGAAGAAAATATTAGAGAATGAATAACTAGCAAACGTCCGCGTGTGTTTACATGTACGTAACTTTCGGTAACACGCTGGGAAGTATGGAGAGAGGTTAGAAGAGAGAAAATGAGCTGTTTTAAAAGGAGAAATTAGGAAAGGATTGCAGACAGGTCAGGGACTGATTGTCTGATAAAAGACACGTCAAATAAATGTTCTTATTTTTCTTCTTCTTCTTCTTCTTCTTCTTCTTCTTTTTCTTCTTCTTCTTCTTCTTCTTCTTCTTCTTCTTCTTCTTCTTCTTCTTCTTTCTAACCCCCAGTGAAGCACAGGTCCTCAACCAGCTCTCGCCATGTCGTGCTATCCTTTGCTGCACATGCAGCTCTTCCCTTGTCTTCTCCGTCTTTATACTCTTCCTCTCTAGCTCCTTTATCGGTGTGTTTAATTTTATTGTCTTCCTTTATCTCTATGCCCCTGTAAGTTCCAGTGCAATGGCATTGCAGTTATAGTGTTCTCAGATTTTCTCAACATGTGTCCTATCCGACGCCAGCGTAATTTATTCACCTCTTGGTCACTGAAAATTGTTTAGTTTTCTTCCATCTAATTCCCCCTTTTCTGTGCAGGTACCAGTTAATGAATGTTTGTAGTTTATTTATAATTGCCTTAGTCGTTCGCCATGTTTAAGTTATTCCATACACCAGTAGTGATTTGACATTAGAATAAAACATTTTAAGTTTAGTGTTAGTGTTAATTTCTTTTGACTTTCAAAAATTTCCTAGTGCTAAGAAATGCCTTTTGTATTCGAAATAAATAATTATTATATAATAACTGTTGAGTAAATTAGCAATGAAGGATATTCAACCACTAAGAAGGTACCGATACATAAGGACTCAGGCACCCTGAGAGACACACCCCACTCCCATACACTGATACCAAAAAAAAAAAAAAAAAATTAGTGTGGCTAAGCCTTCTTCCCGGGACATAATGTATAAACTATGGCCCAAGACCAAGACCTGCCTGCCAACCGAGACAATTCGGAAGAGTTAATTTTTGTTGTACTATTTGATACATAATAATATAGGTAATATAATCAATAGTGTTGAAATCTCACGCATTTACTGTGGGAAATCATTCTTAATGCCAGCTGGCTTACTTGGCAGTTTTGCTATCCAAGATTCCCATTACTTTCGTAAGTACAATGAGACACTGCTGTTTTATTAACGCAAAGATGCGAACACAAATGAGCTGTTTCGGTAAGATAACAATAACGACTATACTGATAATCATGAGGATGTTGATGATGACTCAATGCAGACAAGCTTAACGTGTGTACCTGCAATATCTTGTACGTAATGCAGACATACAAGTATATGTTCATAAATGCGTGCACGTTTCAGTACGCATATAAAGACAGCTAAGTGAGGTACACTCACCGCGTTAGTGGTCAGTTTTTTGTTTTTGCGTTGACATATAATAATATATTTTGACATCCAAGCTATCTGGCTTGCAGACAGGCGAGACAGGTTGTACACATCTGCGTCAGATAGCTGAACTAGGACCACATTTTAAATGAAAAGAACCACTCAGGCCTTAATTAGCATGTCGTAAAAGTCGACTAACTAGAATGTTTCATTTCAACTCGGGGTGCGTTCGAATGAGAGACAAGAAACCAGCAGTGTGCACACAAGTAAATCAGAGCTTTAAAACGAATTTGCACGCAAAACAAGTTCTGGACCAAGTCCAGAAGTAGACGAACAACCAGCAATTTTCACCGTAGTCTCTTCTCTTCTTTCGTTCGCATGAAATAAATTGTCTATATCTGCAAAGCCGTCTCTTGTATGAATTTCACTGTCTTTTGTAATTCACTAAGCGGCCCGTAAAGTTTGACTTCCACAAGTGTCTCTTTTGGCCAAATGTTTTGCCTGAAAGCGTTGAATATGGGACAGTCTTGAAGGATGTGATCTGTTGTTTCAGGTGCCAGTCCACAAGTACACATGGCCGATTGGCCAATCTTAAATTTGTTGTACATGTGGGAGCGAAGTCTATTGTGCCCTGTTCTAAGGCGAAGGATAATAACTTGCTCTGGTCTGTCCATAATATGGTAATCATCTTGTGCCAGTTTCGGTGGCATTTTGATTGATTTGATCATTCTTCTTCTTCTGTTGATAAGAGACTGGTATGTCAGGTTGTTCTTCAGTTGCACCTTCCTTAGCTAGTTTATCAGCTTTTTCGTTTCCGGGAACTCCACAGTGGGAAGGTATCCACTGCATTACTAATTTACAGCGGTTGCCTAGTTCGGATAATAGTGTCCGTATGCTTGGTAATTTTCCAGACTGGAGTGACTGAAGTACTGCTTTTGCATCTGTCAGGAATACCACTGGTTGTGAAAAATACCCTGTATTTAGTAGTTTCTCTACCGCTATCTTGATGGCTTGAACTTCTGCATCATAGTTGTGACAGTGCTTTCCCGTTGGTAATTTGGCTGTATCCCTGGTATTATTAGGATACTCAATGTACACTCCCGCACCTCCGTTTCTGACTGCGCTTTCTGCTGACCCATCTGTGTAAACACGGACCCAAAGGTTCTGCGGGTATTCATCATCAAGTAAACTGAGGGTGGCTGTTTTGCGCTGCACACTGTTTTGTTCTTCCTTGTCAAATACCCCTTTCACTTCAGTCTTAATGTGTATTGGAAACTTATACTCCTCTCTCCAGGGGGTCCGTTCTGGGACAGCATTTAAGGATCTATCAGTTGCAGGTAAATCAGTGGTTTGTCTGCCGAGCCGTTTGGCCTGGTGGATAAAACTACTTCTCTTTAGTCGTCCCAAAGCTAAATTTTTGAATCTTTCATTCATAGGGTGACTGGGCATACTAAGAAACTTTTCTGCTTGTAAAAGCATCTTGGTGTCTCTGCGTTCACTTAGTGCTTGAGTCATCCCCATTTTCTCCATCACAGCTATAGGTGTTGATTTCATACTGCCTGTGGTAACTCTGAGTGCTTGATTTTGCACTTTGTCTAATTCTTGCAATGTGGTTTTTGATGCCGAACTCCATGCTGTTGATCCGTATTCAAGATGTGGTCGAACACTTTGTTGGCAAACTTTTCTAAGTATTTTCCCGCTAGCACCTCATGTGGTTCCACTTAGTTTTCTCAGAATGGCTACCCTCCTTCTGGCTTTGGTTGCTGCCTTGTTGATGTGTTTTCTCCATGTTAATCTATCATCAAACGTTACGCCGAGGTATGTGGGCTCCTTATCCTCTCTCAGGGGTACTCCATTTATGTGCATGGCGCCTGATTTTTGTTTAGGAGAAAGGGTAAAGAGAGTGGTGCTGCATTTGCCTATGTTGATGCTGACACACCATTTGTCGGCCCATTTAGCCATTGTATCTATGGCTCTTTGTAGCAGTCTGGTGGCCACTGTCGCATTTTCATTTGTACACCAGAGTACCAAGTCATCAGCATACATTGCAGCTTTAATTCCATGGGGTAGTTCAGAAAGCAGGTCGTTGATATAGACTAGGAAAAGTGTGGGGGACAGGACACCTCCTTGTGGGACGCCATGGCGCAGCAAAACTTTCTTGCTCTTAAGTCCATCTATCTGTACTCGGGATTTTCTGTTATACAAGTATGCTTTGACCCATTTGTACATACTCCCATTCACCCTGCAGTCTCTCAGTTTCTTCAGTAGACCTTCTTTCCAGACCTTGTCAGAGGCTTTCTTCAGATCTATCCATGCCGTTAGCACTAGCTTCTTTTCCTGGAAGGCATCCTCAATTTCTTGTGAAAGGTAAGTTGTCTGGTCTTCTGTGGAGTAGCACTGTCTAAATCCTGCCTGCTGCGGCGTGAAAATGTTTTCACTTTCCAAGTACCATTGGAGTCTAAGGTTGACAATACGTTCCATTGTTTTACAGAGGCAGCTGGTAAGACTGATCGGTCTATAGCTGGTGGCATCAGAACTGTCCTTTCCTGGTTTAAGCAGAGGTATTGTGATTGCTTCTCTCCATATTTGAGGAACTTTGCCACTGGTCCAACAATGATTAAAGATCTGTAGCAGCTTTATTTTGGCAGTTGTTCCAAGGTTCTTGATCATTTCGTTGGTGATTCCATCAGTTCCAGGTGATTTTCCCATTCTCAGCTTTGATATTGCTAATTCTAACTCGCTGGATGTAAATGCTGCCACCAGTGCCTCAGGAATTATATCTTTTTGTATTGTATGTTGTTTGTTTTCTTGAACCTCTCGCTGTTTCTCTGGGCTGACATTAATGTTGCTGTCTTCTGCAAAGGAATCTGCAAAGTGGTCAGCTGCCTGTTTTCTTGTTAGGATGGCTCCCTCTTTGCACAGTGCAATATAACCATTTCTCCCTGTATTCTCATCATTAATTTGCTTAATTAACCTCCACAACTTCCTTGTGTCTCTTTCAAAGTTTAGGGACTTTGTCTTTTCCTGCCAGCTTCTCCGTCTAGCCTGCAGTTTGGCTCTTTGAAATTTGGCCTTTGAATGTTGGTAGTTGTTAAACTGCCCTTGACAAGGTCTGGTCTCAGCCTGTTTTCTTTCTGTTTCCATATTGTTGTGCAGTTGCTCCAGATCGCAATTCCAGTACGGTTTGTATTGTTTACGCGCACCTCTTGGAACTGCTTCTAGGGCTGCCTGCAGTATGTGTTTGCTCAACTCGTGGACTACTTTTTCTATGTCGTTATCTGTGTTAAGATTTTCCAGCAGAACATTTGTGCGAAGCTGATATAACTTCCAGTCTGCCTTCTTAAAATTCCACCTTGGCAGTGTGCTGCTCTCTCTTACAGACTGGCTTTCGATAGATAGAAAGACTGGCCGGTGGTCACTGCCTCCTAGTTGCTTCCCAACAGTTCTAGTAACATTCAGTTCCATGTCTGCTGAGTGAAAGGCTAGGTCTGGTGTCGAGGTGGTATGCCATGCTCTAGAGTAGAAGGTTGGTGGGTCGGTTGGCTTATTAACGAGGATGAACCTATTCTCATCCTGCCAGTCCTCTAGTTTCTCTCCTCTCTGGTCCATATGATCGTAGCCCCAACTTTGGGAATGGCTATTAAAATCCCCACAAATGATCATTTTTTTTCATTTATTAGTACAGTATCCAGTGCTTCAGGCCTTAATTAGCATGTCGTAAAAGTCGACTAACTAGAATGTTTCATTTCAACTCGGGGTGCGTTCGAATGAGAGACAAGAAACCAACAGTGTGCACACAAGTAAATCAGAGCTTTAAAACGAATTTGCACGCAAAACAAGTTCTGGACCAAGTCCAGAAGTAGACGAACAACCAGCAATTTTCACCGTAGTTTTCAGCCGGTGAACGCTAAAGAGAAGAAAATGAGTGATTCTTAGACAAGCCTGACAGATACTCATGTTATTATTATGTTGGCTTCGTTTTGGAAACAATCCTGAACTGACACGAAGACAGACAAACAGGCAAACCGATAGACAGATAAGACAGATTATTAATTTTAAATCATTACCACTAAATACCCCCCCCCCCCCCCCCCCCCCTTCCCCCCCAAAAAAAAAAAAAAAAACGCTGTCCCGGTTCTGGAACAGATTTCAATGTCAGAACTGCCACTGTTTCTATGTGGACTGTCAGTTGTTCTAGTTATTTTCTCGTAAACAGAGACAGCCTCTGAATACATTCATTCATACATTCATTCATACATTCATTGTCCCTGTGTGTCATTATATGTCATACAGGTCTCATCGTCTATTTCTTCATTCCCTTCTATCCTGTGCTATCTGTTCAATGTCATGGATGTAATCCACTCGAGCATCAACGTTTATCTTAATTGGGGGGGGGGGGGGGGGGGGGGGGTGGGGGGGGGGGGGGGGGGGGGGGGGGGACGTCCTCGCCTCATTATTATTTCTTTAGCCC
>CAJHNH020000108.1:185000-235000 GCA_905116865.2 Candidula unifasciata
AACTAACTAACTAACTAACTAACTAACTAACTAACTAACTAACTAACTAACTAACTAACTAACTAACTAACTGGCTGGCAGAATCGACGCAGTGCCTATGCGAAATGTCCGAAGGGCTGTGATATCAGTTCTCATCTAATACAGAAGATGTGTGAAATTTATGCAGGTTTAACGTCTCATAAAGTTGAAACTACTCACAACGGCCTGCAAACTTCTTATCAAAGGAAGAACAACCCACAGGAAGAACTCTAATTTGAATCTCATCATGATCATTGTGTAGCAGGTCCTTTGCAGAACGTCGCTCTCATCACGGTCTGCCTGAAAGAAACTCGGTCTCTCGCCAGCTCTCCCACCTCAGGCATTTTCATACTCCGGAGTCACTTATATTCTGTGCCCATCTTCGTGTTGGTCGGCCCCAGCCCCTCCTTCCTGGTACCATGCCTTCTGCAATAATTTTTTCCAATCCGTCGTAGCGCTTGATATGACCAAAATATTTCAGCTTCTGAGACAGGATGCTGTTTATAAGCCAATCTTCCTTGATTTTCAGATCTTTCAAGGTGTCAGTATTTCTTATCTTTTTCGTCAAAGATATTCTGCGAATCTGTCTATAGCAGTGCAGCTAAAAAAATAGTATTTTTTGAAATATTATATATATATATATATATATATATATATATATATATATATATATATATATATATGTATATATGTATATATATGTACGTCTTTTACAATATTGCGCGTTTCAAGTCAGTAATGTAATGCACGAGTATGTATTTGTTTTATTCATTGATACAGATTTTGATCAAACGTTAGGCTGTATCTGTGCGCATAATTCAATTTACCCTTGGTTTATCTTCCTTAGCAGTGATAACTGTGCTGATTCATATATTGGCGCCATCAACACTATTGGGTGAGGAGGTAATAACATATCAACTATAGGGACTTAGAGGTTAATGAATACTTTCAACAATCTCATGTTCCTCAAGTACAAGTGTTGGATTTCGCCGGCGGAATGTTTTTTTTTTTTGTTTTTGTTTAAATCGTTGTGGTACAGCAGTACGATGATAGTGGGACCTCAATTGTTTATTATTTCATTAGACAGCAGTGGGTACACTGTAGACAACCTTCATTATGGAGACGGCACATATTATTGTGCTTTTCAGTTGTGAAAGTTTTAAATCTTCCTAGATCCTATTGTGGAGCACAACCGCTGTCCATGTCGGGTCCTTTAATAATGTCGTGTTTTTATTATGTTTGAACACATATCTTATAGTTGTGAAAGGGTTAAAACATCCTAGATCCTATTTTAGAGCACGACCGCTATCTCTGTCCGTAACCTAATAATATCATTATGACGTTGCAATATCCTGGCGTTGCGACACGAAGACTCCGTTGCATGGCTACATAAAATATAGAAATCATGAACTTCACTGATTATATTGAATTATGTTCCCATGTAATTCCATTTGCCTCCGAATCACCACTTCCTCCGATGTGTCGTATGACACATAATCTGTTCGGCCATCTTTTAAATGATGCATTACGGACATTTGTAGACACGCTGAGAAGGTTGAAATTACACTTCATTTGGAAGTGTCCATAGCAGAGCTTTCCACACTGTTTTGTGAACACATTTAGTTTATCGGTTGCAGAGTGCTGGTGTCAGTGCCAGCATATAGCGTTAAACAATAATCGACAGGCAACGTCGTGTCTGCGTCTCTGTGTGTGTGTGTGTGTGTGTGTGTGTGTGTGTGTGTGTGCGTGCGTGCGCGCAACTGTTTTTCCGATTAGGATGAGCTGCATTTCTTTTGTCGAATTCTTTGCGTTAGCACTTCTGACCGCTGCCTTGTGCTTTTAATGCGTGTCAATTTTTCCACAAGGGACAGTGATGGACATTGTGTTTTTCGATGGCACAGGAGCGGAGCAACTTTAGTTTGCCATGAAGCTAAAACTAGGACTACCAGATTACCAGACTATGTCTTATAAGTAAGTCAAATAAAAGACCTTTTTCCACGCCTTTATGCCTATAGGACATATAGGGCCAGAGCTATTTTTTTATAAACCAATCAGCACAATATAAATGATGTGGTCAGCATTACGACGACCGCCTTTACTTCCCATGACTGCACCCGGTACCCACTGAACGCTGGATCGACTTGGGAGCCAAGGTCATTTTATTTTTTTTTTAAAGTCCGGCTCCGTTGGGAGCGAACCCACGATCTTCCGATCCGCAGGCGAGTGTCTAGCCGCTCTGCTACGGCGACACCCCTGATCTCTATATAAGGGGTTAGTTTAATCTCTAGTTCGCTAGTAGACTGAATTATGTTTTGCCACATAATGTCTGTCTAAAAAAAATGTGTCATTAACATCAGCATGCAAGTTTGGAAGTCTCTGGTGTATAGCGTTACATGTTTTTTGACTGCCAAGGTTTAATGTTAGTTGAAGTTATAATAAGTTGATTTGTCCTTATTCTGTTGAATCATTTGCTCATAGATGCAGCCATGAAACATTATGCTGCCTGGTCCTCATACTTTGCTTATATCCTCAATGTCGTCATCGTCATCACTGTCAACAACAAAAACAACTGTATCCCATCATCATCATCAACATATGTATCCCCAGCACAACAACCATTGGCGTCCATTGGCGTCAACATCACTGTGAGCAGTAACATCATCACCATCATTCGCTATTATTTTCATTATAATTATTTTTTTCCATCATTATTGCCCTCACCAGCATCGTGACAGCTCGTTTAGGTAGGTAGGTAGTTGTATCCAACCAGGACATTACACAAGCGATAAACACCCGGCGATACAAAGTGCCGCCATGAGGATGAGGATCACCCGTGGAGAGGTCCCAGAAACCACTTTCAGCCGTTAGGCCATATCTATTCCCTGGCTATATTCAGGATCCCCGGCAAAAGCTAGAGTGAGGCTATAACATAAGGATAAACTGCATCCCACGCATGGACCACTTCAATATACAACTCGTTTACATTCATTTTCCTTTAATAATATTTAGCCTTCATGAGAAAAATCCCAGTTAAAAAAAATATTTAAAATAAAATTTTAATCATATAGGTTTAGGTTTAGTCGACGGATCAATATCATGGCACACGGGTGTAACCCATACGTGCCCCGTTCTACTTTTAAATGAAGCCTAAGTCTCAAAATTCTCAGCGCAGCTCACGAACCCCGTTGCACCGGCGAGGGTCCTGAAATTTTAAACTCCAAATTTCGCCCAGGCAGCGCCGTTAGGCTACAATTTTTTGATTTCCAACTGCAAAAAGAGTTTTTTGGGAGTGGTGGGGTGGAAGGGGAGGGGGTTCGGGGGGGGGGGGATTTTTAAGAAATGACTTTGGCTCCCAGGTTGACCCAGCCTTGAGTGGGTACCATGTACAGTCCTGGGAAGTAAAGGAGGCCGACGTGATGCTGACCACATTATCCACCCTGTGCCGTTTGGTCTATAAATTATAGGTCTAGCCCCATAAACAAAATACGCCTGAAATGCGTGGGAAAAGGTCCATTACCTTTACTTTAATAAAGGATGTTTTATGTGCTCGCCAATACACACGGGCCTCCGATCCTACTACACAGAGATCAGGGGAAATTACTAGAAGTCCACGTGAAAAAATCTCAGCCTTCACCGGGGTTTAAATCCAGAACCTCTAACACTAGAGGCGGATGCCATACCTCGAAACCAAGCAGCCCCTGATTTTCATTAAATACTTTTGGAGACATCAATCATTAAAGCGAATAACATGGAGACTTCATTAAAAATCTAAGGATGATTTATCCGCGCTAGACCGCAGGTTAAACAAAGCTGGTGTGGTCGTCACATGTGCACAATTATAACCTCCTGAGAGATTCACGTTGTCAAACCTTCAGATCCTGTTGGTGTGCTATCTAGACTGAAATCTTCTGATCTCAGGGTGTTAAACGTTTCAGGAAGCCGCCTGGAGGGGATGCACAGCACGCACTAAGTATTAATTTTTTTGTAGTTGTAATGCTGTGTTAGCACGCGTAAAGGGAGATTAGTATATGATGAAAAAGTACAGAAGTCATTCAGGGGACAAATACACAGCACGTAGCGGCGCTTAATTGGTAATTAATTGAACGCTGGAGGGAACAACTTGTATCTCAATGGTCGCCCCCGCTGGTAATTTGCCTCTCATTATCGACAAAGCAGTGATTCTCAAACATTATATGCTGCAGGGGGTAAAAATAGCGTTGATATCCCCACACACAAACTTATTTCTGATTGATAGTTCCCGAATCTGTCATCTTGGCACCATGTTACGGGGGTGTTCCGCCATGCCGTTGATATCGCGTGTTGTGTATTTCAGCACGCCAGCGCTTTTAACACTTCAAAAAAAAAAAAAAAAAAAAAAAAAACACAACTGCCCTAGAGAGTGCTGCAACCTATGTCACAGGCATTCTCTTTCTCGGAATGAAAACGTAAAAGCAAGACAAGGCAGAAAGCAAACAAGAGAGCGGGACATACCCGTAACCTTCAGGAAAGTCGACCACCCAAACAAACTTGTAAATAAAAACTGGCCTACTTTGATTGGGGAGATTTACGTGAACCTAACCGCTACAGGGCATCCTTTTAGCCAAAATAAACAATAACAACAACAGGTCTGTTGGGTAGCAATATGTAGGGTGTATATCGCCTCCTAACCGAGTGTCTAAAGGTCACTGATTATGCCTCACTCCTATATGAATGCCCCCCCCCCCCCAGCCAAAATCCTAGCGACTAATGGGATTCCCTACCTGGAAGTAATAAGTTAACACAGTTCTCATAGTCCCATCATAAACATGACGATGAGCATGAACTGGTGATACATGACGACTGTCCATTTAAAGCTCCACCTATACACTATAATATTCTACCAAGACGGTGTCACATGAAAGGGAACACCTAGCTTCGACTCAGCTTGTGTCCACAACATACTCCTTACTGTCTTATTTTGCTGGGATCCTACGCCTTTTCGCATCGTCACCCAAGACAGATTCTTCTCCTCGGTTACGTGCCCTCACTTCGGGTCACTGCAGCCGATACATGATAAATGATCAGAGACTCAGCCCAAGATACAAGTCTCTCGACACACAGTTGCTTGAGAATCATCACGAGGCACTACACAATTGATGTCCTCGCTATTCCGTCACAATTCATCGCTCGACTTTCGTCGGCCTTATGGCAAATAACATGTTGGGACATCCACGCCTTGTCTCCACAGGATCCACACAACGGGAGCATTTCGACTCATACACCAAATTCTATTGCACAAGGTAAACTTTTACCGAACTAAAATGATACACATAATTACTGCTAAAAATACATAGACAACTGAACATGCGTCCGCACAGTCGGACTGGTTGAGAGGCACTGAAATTAACTCCCACGACCAACCCTTGGCAAGATATAGAGTAAGCGAACACCTCATCGAAGTGTGCAAAAGTTTATACAGGGATTGTAGAAGTGTAGTTAGAATAATCAGGAAACATCTCACCCATTCACAGTAACATCTGGAGTAAGACAGGGGTGTGTCTTATCACCACTGCTGTTTATCACCTACATCGACAGTATATGCAAGAATGCCAAGCCCATGAATGAAAATGTTAGTAAGATCAACGAATTACTCTTTGCAGATGACCAGGCCTTGATAGCAGATACAGCCATGAAATTGCAACAACATCTAACATCCATGAATGAAGAATGTAAAACAAATAATATGAGAATCAACACTGAAAAGACAGAAGTAATGTCAATAGGAAAAAAGAAGACAGATCTAAACATAGCAATAGAGTGTAAAGGCATTAAACAGGCATCTGAGTTTAAATATCTGGGAACTACATTTACCGAAGATGGGAAATTGGATAAAGAAATTAACATTATATGCAGTAAAGCAAACCAAGTACTGGGACAGCTAGCACCCCTCTTACAGCATAAGACAATCCCAATCAGCACAAAGAGACATCTTATTCAAAGCATATTTATTCCAACTCTGTGCTACCAGTGCCAGACATGGTCACTCACAACAAACCATAAAAGAAAATTAGTAACCATGGAGATGAGATGTCTGAGAAGGGCTGTAGGAGTGACCATAAGAGATAAGACCAGGAATGAGATCATAAGAGAAAAAGTCGGCACAGAACCAATTCTAAATTACATACGAAGACAGCAGGTGAAATGCTTTGCCCACGTAGAGAGAATGCCTTGTGACACCATACCATACAAAGCATACATGGAAAGAGAAGAAGGACGTAGAGCACGAGGTAGACCAAGAACAAGATGGAAGGATAACATCAGAGAAACTCTACAACAGCACGATGTGCCTATGGTCGAGGCGGCCAGAAGAGCTAGAGACAGAACCTTATATGTCCCTCGACACCCACAGCGGTAAAAGAGGATGTGAAGAAGAAGAAGAAGAAGACCAACCCTTAGCTCAGCGCTCCGAAACATAATTTAATGTTCGTCTTTGCTCCTTGCTGCATAGGTCACAACGAAACTTTCACTAGCTAATAAACAGAACAGTGGATTACTTGTAATCTGCTGACCAGACGACGTAACAGTTTTGCCAGATCATAGATAAATGGTGCCTGTTTGGATAAATGCTTCACTTCCATGGCAACTGCTGGCCACTCTCAGCACTACTGGTTCAATGTGATTATGGTCTACACTAACCTGACTGTTCCGCTGTTTTCAAATTGCAATCACAACCCCAAAGACGTGAACGGTGACATCACGGATTCTACTTTTTCATAATTATTCTTTTACATTCTTCGAACTATGAAAATAAAGGTCAAATTTCCAGTGGTTTGTATATATGTATATACTTAAAGTTTCTTTTGCTTTTTTTAAATTTTCCCTTTTATTTCCCAGTGGGCACAGTACTTCAACCAATAAAGGCAAAGTTATCCTTTACGTTGGCATCGCCTGCAGTTTTTCTAATCCTCTTCACGTCCTTGTCAGGCTAGTTTCTAATAACGACATTAATTATTTGGCGTCTCTTTATTCTTTTGGTCCTTTGAGTTCAAGTGTAGAGGCTTGTTACCTTCAACAACTGCTTGTTTAAACGGTCACGTTCATGTGTGTATGTAAGCTGCTGACTTTATTTGGTTTGGTTGTTGAAGAAAGATCAGAACACCGTGGGGAAATATCAAGTGTGAAGAAGATATCTTTAAACTTTTTAACTCACAAAGTGAAAGGATTACACGTTGTAGGAAAGACAATCTGCTTTCTTTGAGCACACTGCAAGAAAGACAACATTTGAATTATTAGCATCATTATGTAGCAGGTCCTTTACAGAACGTTGCTCTAATCATGGTCTCTCGCCAGCTCTCCCGCCTTGTGCACTCTTCTGCTTATGTCCTGTAATCTTCTTTGTGCTAGTCGGCTCATGCCCCTCTTTCCTGGTACGGTGCCTTCTGCTATTATTCTTTCCAATCCGCTATGGCCTTTGATATCTTTGAATACAACGTGACAAATTAAAACTTTCAGGCACATGAGGCAGAGGAAGACAACAGAGAAACCAGTTTGGTATATCACTGCATGGAAGAACATCTATATCAGAAGTGACTGACAGCACACGAATCATAAAAATGTGAACAAACTTGATCACTAAAGAAGAAGCCACGTAGATTTGATTTTTTTGCATGTAGGCTCGCCTAGTTAATGAGAATGAATTCAACGATGCCGGCGGCGAGAGGGTACAATATGAAACTGGAAATATCAAGTGGCATAGCCAGTTGTAGACAAAGATGGCCTAACGGAGTCTCAGGGTATTAGTGACTCTACAACACCACAGCATACCAGGCAACCGAGTACACCCTAATTCAGCTACCTATCACCTAGGAAACTACGACCTTTAGCGGACAAGTTTCGAACATTACAGCAGATGGGTCGCCCTATTTCTTTTCCGTTCCTGTACTGGTGTAAGTAAAGGTCCCTTTTCCCGCCTTTAGGCTATAGGGGATATAGGGCTAGACCTTTTTTTTTATAGACCATCAGCACAAACTATGTGATGTAGTCAGCATCACGCCGGCCGCTTTTGCTTTCCGAAACTGCAGCCGGTACCCACTTAGGACTAGGTCCACTTGGGAATCAACGAGGTCATTTTTGAAAAAAAAATCGGCAAACCCACGACCTACCGATCGGCACGCGAATGTCTAGCCGCTAAGCCACGGCGACTCCCTCTGTACAGGTGTAAATCACACAAAATGTCGTTTACTGCTCCCATTTGAAGACTAGTGCAAAACCTGCCAGTCCCGGCAAGATCTTCAAGATTGCATACGCAGAATGCAAAGGCATACGGCAGCTGACATCCGTGCCAACACTAACAGTCTCAAAGAAGAATTTCAGCCCACTATTGGCGCGAGCTGTCGATCACGACAACCGGTAGTGCGCCTGAAAGATACACCTCATTCTGAACATAACTGGCCACCTGGCATTTCATCCAATCAACGATGGGTGTTTTAACACACACAAATGAAATTCATAACACAGTGTCTCACCAAGCACTCAACTCAGTAACTGGACAGTGGAACCTATGGACTCCCGTTGAGGAAAAAAAAAAGGAGCGGGGAATTTTGCATCAGCAAAACATCGCGGAAAAGAGCCGTCTACTAACTTATGCTGTTTGACTGTGGTCGTGGATAAATTCAATAATCATGCCAGACAGGCACCATATTTTCCTTTCACCCCCATGCTCGCAGCGTGATCATTAAAGTTTATGTATCCCCAGCTGTTGGTTTCTTCAGATGAACAGTTATCCTTGTCAGTGTCACAGTGACAATATCGCAAGAACAACAAAATCGATTTACGATTACTACAGTGACCGAAATTGTATTGGCAAAAGCTACCCACTAGACGTTGGACATATTGAAAGGAAAAGGGGGGAAAAAAAGCATAGATGTATCCAGTTAGTTATGTTCGTTTAGCTTTGAAGCGCCTGACACGACCGATATAGAAACTAGTATGTTTGATTTGTACGCTTTAGAGGAATGCATTTTTTCTTGGTCGGTAAACTTACTAGTGTGTCCTCCTTGTAAAAACGATATCTACTTCTTCGTTCACCGATTGTAAGCTCTTGCCACTGGAGCAGAAGTACTCCGACTTCGAAGAATGTCCCCAATTAATCGACTCCTACTACTTGCTTGTTGGGAATGTAGTGCTTTGCTCTTGTTTTCATCATAATGGGGCCCCAGAACACATACATGGAGAAACGATATCAAACGAAACGAAAAGTAGAACAAGTCATCTTCACGGTATAAAAGAGACGCGAAACAACATGAGAAAGTTGCCACCAGACAGCCTTCATCAGAACACAAAATAAATCTACAATACCACAAGTACGAACACAAACACTAAGACTTAACTGACTTACCTCTGATCGAAGTGACATTTCTCTCCAACCAGTAGAATATCTTTTTTGTGACTTCGAAAAAAAAAAAAAAATACTAGTCAGAAAAAAGCCGCTATGGACAAGGGACAAACATATTGTCGTAGAGAACTGCAGAGAAATAGACTTTTTTTTTTCTCCAAAATGACCTTGCCTCCCAGGTCCACCCAGCCTTGACTGGGTACCGGGCGCAGTCCCTGGAAGTAAAGGCGGCCGGTGTGATGCTGACTACATCACTCATCATGTGCCGATTGGTCTGTAAAAATATAGGTCCAGCCCTATACGCCTAAAGGTGTGGAAAAGGGACCTTTACTTTTTATAATTAGGCCCCATTTGACACAAGCTCCCCCCCCCCCCCTCTTATGTTTTGTTTTGGCGACGGCGATCCTAGTTGCAGACCTTCCCTCCTCCCACATTCATAGTTTCTTTCACCCCTTTTGTGGATTTTTGTTTTCTGATTTCATAGAAGATAAAAATATTCCCACGCAGTTCTGGACGGGGGCAAAGTTAAAGACAGCTGTAAAAAAATGTAAAAAAAAAAAAAAAAACGAAAATCAATTTATATTGTTGTTGTTGTTGTTGCATATTAGAAGTGCTGAGACAACGAAGTAAATTGGGAGAGAGCAGAAAGACATCAAAGAACATCAGTCTGAAACAGTATACAGCTAGAGGAGAGGCGAAGTGTTGACGATTCGTGTCCGTGTTCACCAGCTGGGAAGACGGCACCTCATATTGATAATATACACTCGTAATGCCATGTTTTCTTTTCGAATTGTTTTTTACTGCTGATTGGATAGACTGTCAGCCTTCTCATTTCCATATAAATTGCAGCCGGTTGTCCCCCACAATGCTTTGAACGTTTGCAATTAACTTAGAAAAAAGGAATAATAAAAAAAATAATTAATGAAGTGCCTCGAGTCACACACATAAAGAGTCCCCGTGGCGACGTATCAAGCCTGTCGCCTCGCGCTGCTAAAGTCGTGGGTTGGTCTTCAGTTCATGAGTGAAGTTTTTGATGAGATCTCTGAGGATTTTCGCTGGAGTTGCGTAGTTCGTCCTTCGTGCGACATTCTCGGCAGGCAGCTAGCCGTTTTGTTGAAAGAGACCGAACTATGTGGGACAGTAGTTGGTAAAATGATGTCGATCCTCTGGATCTGGATTTTAACTTGACACATATAATCCCTACACGCAATTTTAAAGAAACTTTTAGAGGTTTGAAATATGAATATACAGAATTCTAAAGCTCCAGCACTGCGAAAGTTTAAGAAAATTAAAAGTAAAAGTAGGTAGTAAATGACCCTTTTCCACGCCTTTAGGCGTATAGAGCATATAGGGCTAGACCTATATTTTTATAGACCAATCGTCACAGGAGTGTGATGTGGTCATCATCACGCCGGTCGCCTTTACGTTCGGTCAGTTTCCCTAATTTTTCTTTTCAAATTAGGGAACCTTTTACTTGCGAATCCCGCAACGTAATTTATGCAATTATCTGCAAACGATGCAGCAAGGCATACATTGGGGAGACTGGCAGGAAGCTAGCTGATCGTTTCCGGGAACACCTCTCCGATATCGACAAGAAGACACTCAAACCAATCCCTCTTCATTTTAATAGCCCTGACCACAGCGGTAAAGATGACATATCTGTCACAGCATTAAAATCTTGCTCTGGCGATCATACTACCCGCCTCGCTTTGGAAAATCGCCTTATCCACAGCCTTGGCGTTCTTAGTCCAAGAGGTATCAATATCCAACATACCTTCATCTAAATAGTTCTAATCTTATCACATTTTAAATGTTAATTATTTTATTTTATTTCATATTATTACCTTATCCTTTTTCTTATTAGTATCATTTATGTATCATTAACACTTGCATTTCTTTTATTCCCAGTATTGTAACTATATTTTTTAGCCATCGTTTATTTTATTTTATTTCATTTATTCCGCATCACATTTTTTTAAACGTCGCTCACGTCACCCCTTAGAGATCCACATACTCTCCATTCCTCGTTTGTGTCTTTCACTTGTGTTTGAAAAAGGCTGCCCGGCCGAAACGTTACGTTGTGTTGTTTTGTGCACGTTTTCCTCTTTCCCATTTTGTTGAGCTTTTTAGTCAAATGTCTCTGGAATTCATTTAAAGTCCATGCAGTGTGGCGCTGGTAGTCATGTCTATCCACAGCCTTCTGTCTCGCGTACTTTCAATCAACTCTGAAACAGATGGTCCTCCATGCTATGATGTCAAACTGTCCAGCATCTTTTCTCTCGGTCCCCCTCTGCCTCTTCTCTCCTCGAACTTTCCTGCTGTCACGATGTATTCCAGTTTTCATCACATGACCAAAGAAGGTAGATTGTCTGTTTCTGATGTAGGCAATCAGTTCTCTCCGTGATTAATTTTTTACCAACACATCCTCGTTACTTAAAAAAAAAAAAAATCTGTCTAGGGTATTCTCATCACTAGTCTATAAAACCACATCTCAGCAGCTTCTAACCTAACCTGCCAACTGTCCATGAGAACGACTAAAGAGTTACTAATAAACTGCAAACATTCATTAGCAGGTATCCGGGCCGAATAGAGAGAATTGAATTCATGACAGATGTTAATGTGGGGTTTTAAAAGCGAACTGACGAACAAAACTCCAGTGAATCAAATTGTAAAGAAAACACGCTGGCGAGTAAACAGATTTGGAAGATTTGACAACAAGTTAACTAGAATGTATTTTCACTGAAACATGAGCAGTCACATAAATAAGTGAAGAAAATTAGGAGACATAATTCAAGAAGACAAGGATGGTATGGGAAGAACTGCACTTGATAATAAATGACAGAATGATTTTGGGGTAGTTGACTAAAGGCCTATTTTCCATTGGGAACACTGTGAGGAAGAATGTGTCTGGTGGGGGGGGGGGGGGGGGGGGGGGGGGGGGGGGGGGGAGAGAGAAAAAGAACAAGAAGTAGTAGTAGTATGTAGTAAACAGCAGCAGCAGTAGTAGTAGCAGCAGTATTAGCAGAAGTAGCTGCAGACGCAGCAGCAGCAGTAGCAGTAGAAGAAGCAGTAGTAGGAGCAGCAGTAGTAGCAACAGCAGCAGTAGTAGTAGCAGTAGCAGCACTAGTAATAGTTTTAGTAATAGGAGGAGGAGGAGAAGGCGTGTGGGAAGAAGGGCAATGACGAAAAAGAGAGAGAAGAGATGGGGGAGAGGAAAAAAAAAAGAGAAAAAACAAAACAACAGATAACAACAAATTCAGCTGTAACAACGCATTTAACAGTGACAAGAACTGCAAAGCTGAGCATGCGACTGAATCGATCCGACAACTTAATGTCTATGGTTGTAATTTTAAATTTCAGCTTCATGTCACATGAAGATCGTTGTGCTTTGAATTGTCGGTCGACAAATAAGCGACAGTCTCAACTTAAGCATGATAGAAGGGATGATTCGATCAATGCTCAATGTACGCTTTCTGCGGTGAGCACAAAATCGAAGATTAAAAAAGAACCGTTTTGCCAAAAAGTATGCAGCTGCCATCGGAGGTAAGGAAGGAGGAGTGGGAGGGGGTGAGGTGAAGATACTTGAAACAATTGTGGATCAATTGCTAAATCTGGGAATGCCTCATCGAAATATATCTGCTTGTTACTGGATTTCAGTGCAGTCTTTTCCTACCAGCATATTTGCTTACGTGCGCAATGATGTATGTCTGTTTACCTGCCTTTCTGTTTCTTTGTATGTCTTTAGCATTTTCTGCATATCTGATTGACTGCATTTCTGTTTGTTGGCCTGTCTGGTACCACCAGAATTGGAATTCTGCGCTGCTGCTGGGGATGAAGTGGGCGGTTATTGGAAGGCTGCGAGTGCTGTGTTTTTCGGTTTGTAAAAATAACTGAACACATATGTTTGGTCGGTTTGTCAGTCAGTCTATGAAATGCAGAATGAAAAGAAGGAAAAGACGACGATGACGAAGAAGAAGTGTATGGAAACGAAATGAAATGGGAAAAAGAAGAAAGATGGGGAGGAGGAGAAGAAAAGTAAGAGGAGGGTGAGAAGAAGAAGAAAATCTTTCAAATTAGTATTTTTTGGAAATATGCTGGTAAAAGGACCTAGCGTAATAAAAGTATTTGATCTCCCTTACTAGTTCCATTGTTATAAAATTCTTATTTAAAATGCACACACACATACACACAGAAGAAAAAAAAAGAAGAAGAAGATGAAGAAGAAGAAAAAAAAGAAGTGTAACAAGACGCGAGAAAAAGAGGGAGAAAAGAAGAAAGAGGGGAAGGAGGAAAAGGAAAAAGAAGAGGAGGAGAAGACGAAAAAAAAAATAATTTATATTAGTATTTATTAGAAATGTGCTCGTAAAATAACCTAGCATAATATAAGTATTTGATCTCCATTACTATTTTAAACGGTCTAATATTTTTAAATTCAAAACACACAAATACACTCACGCGCGCGAGCGCACACACACATACACTTATGTGGCATTCCAGCAACGGTTAGAAGAATATGGACATCCACAAACAGGAACAGAAAAGAGGTGTAGATATTGTGTGGGTGAGTAGGCTGTGGCGTCTGTGTGGATCATTAGTGTCACAAAACTCCCTTGGGTTTGATGGCACAGGGCATTCTGATAATTAGAATGGGTTTCCCAAAATAGGAGCCTTTCAACATCTGACACTTCTTCACCGTGTCGACATGACAAAGGGGGGGGGGGGGGGGGGGGGGGAGTTGAGCGTGGTATTCACGTGTGTCCTGAGACATTTAAGCGTTAATGAAAGCAGAACGAAAGCATTGGGGAAGGTGGTGTCCCCGTAAAATTTGAAAAGGGATTGAGGCTACAGCGGACCACTTTTGGTACTATAATAAAAATACTAATAATTACTCCATGTGTGGATTGTTTTAAAAGGGGTGTTGGTTGGGGGAGGGGGTGTGGGGGAGGGGGTGGTGGTGAATCGACGCATTGCCTACATTACAAGCATGTTGTGAGAGTTGACTAATTAAGGGTTTCCTTAGTAGTCGGAGCCCAACCGCTTGTGAGGTAAGGAACCAAGTATTTGCAGAAACATAGGCTAGGCCTCTAAAACTGTTGTGCACGCAAAACTTAAGCTCCGGAACAAGGCTTAATTTCAGAGGTGGACGAACTACCAGAACATGCCACATCAGTTTAGAACTGGTGAACGCGAAAAAAAAAAGATAATAATAACAATGTGCGTGGTGCAGATAATATAATGAAATATTTGATTTAATATGGACAAACAACAGCTTAAAAAAAAGTTTTGTACGAGCTTAAAGAGGGAGGGCAGCTTAGCTGTGGGGTGGGGCGGGAGAGGGCTCCAAATAATTAGGCTTTTAGGTTCTGACTTTTCTGTCTCGGTCGCATTTTAGGCTCCTAGTGTACAGACCTTTCGGTACTTCACATACAGTTTCCTCTTAAGGTTTCAGATTTGAACAATGGATCACCATCATGGCACACGAGTAGAAACACATAAGTGCTCTGGTCTACTTCTAACTCAAGTCTGAGTCTGAAGTAGCTAAGCGCAGTGCACAGGTTTGTAGCACCGGCGAGGATCCTGAATTTTTTCCAGGTAAATTTTGAACCTGGCAGTCCCGTTAGGCTACTCTTTTCGACTCTATTTCAACTATACACACGAGCGTCCGATCTTACTACCTAGAGGCCAGGAGAAATTACTAGAAGTCCACTTGAAAAAAAAAATAGCCCTCACCGAGGTGTGGCGGGTAAATTCGCTTTAATCTAGCGAATGCTCTATGTGCAATCTACAGAGGGAAACACAAACATTGAACATCCTAAGAAATTATATTTTCCCCAGCATTGCTGGTTAAAGGAGAGGATTCGGGGTTTGCCTACATTTTATTCCCTACTGTAAATAAACTTGTATATTTAAATGTTCTTAAGTTCACTGACACAAATAATTACAGTTAAAATAACTCCATAACACTGGAAGATACATTACGACTGTAACATTTATTTAGAAAATTCTAGCTAATATTTAAATTTCCTGTGGAGATAAAAATCCTTTTATATGAGGTTAGTAGACAAATTTGTCCACTTAGCTGTAGCTTGCGTTTCTTTGGTCAGCTTCTAGCTAAGCCTCGGAGACACATCAGGCAGGCCGACTCTTCCAGTCCAGACAATCGGGCATCTGCAGCTACGCTGGGATTTACTTATGGAACTCCCACCTGGAACTACCATCTGGAGCGACCATCTGGAACTAGAACAATAGAACAGTCCCTATATAAACAGTTTGGAAAGTTCTCACTGGAGACAACAGTGCCTCCAGTTCTCATATAATGTTACACTACACACATATATATGGAGTTGGATAGTAACAGGTGTTCACTTTCTACTGGTATAGAAAATATTTAAGAAACATCAATTTCATGAATACTCTATAGCACAATAGTTTATTTACATCACACAATAAGAAAGAACACTCATCAGTGTAAATTGTTCTGATGTCTTTACAATAGTGAGGGGTTAACATGCTTACACACACATTTAACAATATTCTCATTTCAAGCACATTGGTTCACATCACAAAGAGTGAGAATCAGGGAGTGGATTTACATGAACTGGAAACTCATAACAGATGCTTCGCAGTTTAAAAATAAATGGGATTGACATATCTCCATCAATATAACTGGGTGCTGGGATAGATGTCAAAATACAACCATAGATGACAATAGGCTTTCCATCTTTCACAGTATTAACATAAAATATACAACACTCACTCCAGTTTGAATCTAGTGGCGCGGTGATTTCGGTCACAGGCATGAGGGAAAGTTAAGTCTGATGTGATGTGTATAAGGAGATATTCCGTACCCCACTCGGGCGCCAGTCCTTCACTGTTCTGGTTTTACGGAACCTCATGCAAGACTCCTGTTGCACGTCACCGTCGTGCGCCACGGATAATGTCTCAAATGAGCATTAGCAGAGTTGGCAGGGGATCTCGGAGCTGGCGGCCCCTAGAGGTGTAGAGTCCTTTCTGGCTCTCACCAGCCCGCCCCCAAACGCATGGGTGAAAAGTAACAAAACGCAAGGACTGCTTGCTAAATGTACCATCAAATGACAACTCTTGGTTAAAATTCGGGAGCGAATGGAAAACTGTGCTGCTGAGACTCAACCCTGACCGAGAGATTTACCCGCAGCCAAGACGAGTAACATCTCTTGTGGGCGACTTCTCGCAGCAAGATCCCACCTACGTACATCCTCTGTCAATCCTCAGTGTCGTCGTCACCGCGCTGAGGTAAACCATGGCAGCAACTATTCATATGCTGGCTTGAAAACAATGTCCGACAAAGTTACACCCCACGGCACACATGCAAGCTCAAAGTCCGACGATCATAACTCGTACCGATTAGGAAAAGTCTGAATGTCCGTATCCACTGGTCCAACTCGCCCGAGTGTTGGGACCAAACAGGTGAAGCCACGCCTGACGCATTTTGCTTCCCCATTCTGTCGTGCTAAGGGCACAGCTGAAACAACGTTAAAGGTGTCTAACGTAAGATGAAAAAGAATGTACCTATTTGTGTGGCCACAAACGTCCTAGACCTGCGGGCTGCTCCTCGCTAATCTCCGGAGAGCGCAGCCTTGTAGCGCGGGAAGCTCAATACACGGTTGTGAGGTTAAGCAGTCATGGGCAGGACGTGACGATTCCTTGGGTGAGCCCAGAACCAGAGCATCATGTGTCGGCTCTGCATCTATGGAAGCCTCCTTGGATGGCGGGAAATGCCCATGATCTGCCCCTGCCTTCCCTTGAGGGCTGAAAACTCTACACAAATAAGGCAACATCTCGACCTACACAAAACAATGGCCACAGTCAACCTAGAAATAGGCTTGACGTCTTCCTCCGAAGTCGGAGTACATCTGCCGGAGAGGCGGGGAACGAGTACTGCAAACAAGTAAGCCAGTAAAACGGATGTACACGCAAAACTCAGGTCAAGGTAAAAGCCAAAAGTCCATTTTGGACGAACAACCGTGACTTACCGCTGGAATTCACAGCCGGTGAACAAGAAGAAGAAGAAGAAGTTTGAATCTAAATCCACATGTGTGATAAATCTTAGTCAGCAGAGTTTAGAAGTTATGAGGGGTGAAATATAATTATTAAAATTGTAAGGCCACTTGCTGTAGAACTGAAATATATTCATAGTAATGGGAAAATATATATACAACAATAATAATTACAGGCATGGGCCATACATCTCTCTTCTTCTCCCCTCCGACAGTGCGAATATTAAATTCAGCCGCTATGTGTTATTCACGTTTCAAGTTCTTAAACCAGTCTCAGAATTACCTGGACTAAATCTAAGTTAAAGCAAGACAGTGATTTATCAAGCTAATATCACCATAAGGTAAAATCAACTTAGTAAGGATTAGGTATAATGAATATACACTTTTTTAATTGTCTCACCATGCTGGAAACCGGAACCGGCCGATATTTCACATGACGACATAAATTCTCACTTAATTAATATAATTAAAATAATTAAAAATACCAATGCCCGTTTTTAGTATCAAATAAACATTATTTCATCAAATAGATCACATGTATATACTAGATTATAAACGTGGTTAGTTAGGTGATCCTCATCCACATGTTGACACATTGTGTCATCGGGTGTTTATCGCCTGTGTGATGTCCTGGTGGGGTAGAAAGTCAGTCAGTCAGTGGCAAAAGATGGCATGGGTTCCTTTCTATGATACCGAAACAATAGCAGAGGATGGAACGGAGAGGAAGAATAAGTGATCAGCTCTATGCAGCGTAGTCTGTCTAGCATAGTCAGTGCATCGTAGTCTGTCTAGCGTAGTCACTGTAGCGTAGTTTGTCTAGCGTAGTCAGTGTAGCGTAGTCTGTCTAGCGTAGTCAGGGTAGCGTTGTATGTCTAGCGTAGTCAGTGTAGCGTTGTCTGTCTAGCGTAGTCAGATTAGCGTAGTATGTCTAGCCTAGTCAGTGTAGCTTATAACGGGATCGAAAAATGTTGATTGTATCTGATTTGGGCAATCAGTTCTATTCATGAGTCAACCTATTTCAAGACTTTACCCTGTTTTTCTATCCAGGATATTCTCACTATACTCCGCCGCTTTTAAATATTTTACCCCTATTCGGCTGTTTGTCCATGATTCACTCCAGTATGTCAAGATATGATTTATTAAGCCCTGTTTTGCTTTCTACACAACACTGGTCGGGAGACGAGCAAGAAAAAGACAGACAGATCAATTCCTGGATGGCTTGCCAACATGATGTAAATGCGACCATCCCACAGATTCTAGTAACTGTGTAAACAATTAGTAGAAGTAATTTTAAACCACTAGTATATTACACAAGCAATAAACGCCAGATGACATAAATTGCCACCATATATATAAGGATCGCCTGCGGAATTGTCCTAGAAATAGTTCAGCCATTAGACCGTAATTATGGCCGGGCTATATTGCGGCCCCTGGCAAGAGCCAAAGTAGGGCTTCAAAATAACAACAAATTGCATCCCACAAGGAGATAACTAGTATAGTGTAAACAAGCTTATTACGACCTTTTATGCATATGGTTATGACACGTGATCATAATAGGTCTCTAGTTACATGCTTCTTGTAGTGATTTCTAGCTTATGCAAACTAAAATTTATAGAGAGTATTTTTTTGCAAACGGTATACACTGATATGAGAGAGGATGTATGCTCTAGATGCGTATAATGCAATTTGGGGAGTATGAAAGCTCTAGACAATGTAAAAATCAAATTTCACACAAGAATATCTTAGGGTTCCACCAATCAGTTGACACGAGGTGTCCCCCCCCCCCCTCCCCCATCTGGGTCACGATAATCGCTATGCGTACGGTCTTTCCCGTAAGCATTGTATGTGGCCTGTTCTTGCGTGGATCAATGACGGGCATCTCCTGGGCTTAGATGCCATCAGATGTCTAATGTGGGCCAGTGGGATGGCTGCCCACTCTTCCTGGGGGTCAACCTGAACAGATCACGACAATTGACTAGAGCAACGTCTCGGCAGCAAACACGTCTTTGCTTCTCATCCCACAGGTGCTCAATCGGACTCATGTCTGCAGACAGGGAGTCCAGGGAAGGGTTTGGATGTTACTGGCAGCCATGGACTGCGTGGACAGCCGTGCAAAATGGTGTCTGGGTGTGTCCTGTTAAAAAATAAATATCTGTTGGCTTTCCGAAAGGAAAGGACGTGTGGTCGAAGAATTTCACTGACGTATAGATGCGCATTCAAGCTTTATTTAATGTGCACCAACTCCTTCCTTTGTAACAGATCATTTCCCACATCATTACACCTCCACCACCGTGCAGCAGTGCTTCATCAACACAGTTCTAGGCTAAACCTTCATTTCGCATACGGAAGACTCTATGACGTCTATCATGACGCTGCAAAAAAAAAAAAAAAAAAAAAAATTCGTATTGAACCGGACATGTCTCCAATTGTAGTCAACTGCCCAGGGACGATGTTGTTATAAATAAGTCGATTTTAGCGGTGGTGACGCGTAAGGACAAGACCTCGGTGTGGTCCTCGTGCCCTGAGTCCAACGTCGTGCAGTCTGTTCCGAACACTTCGATCAGACACATGACATCCTAGAGGCAATGCCTGCGCAGGTGAGGAAGCTGTATTAAGCCTGTCTCTGAGGCAACCAAGCCCAATAAAGCGTTCCTCCACTAGTGTTGTCACTCTAGATGATCGACTGCGATGTCGGTATTCAACTGAACCAGTGGATTGGAACCGGTGCCAAAGTCGACTGGTGAGTCTGATAAACGTTTAGATGCCTGGTAACCTGACTTTGACTTTCACCTGTTTGCAATCGGTCAATAGCAATATTTCCCAAATGAATCGATAGAGGCGATATTCGTGACTGCTTGAAAATGAACTGAATGTTCTGATGTTTCATTATTCTTTTATAGGGTTTCTGTTGCGTAGGCAGTCAATAGTGTTCACCCCTAATTGTGTGGCTTTCTCGTGCGCGCATTATGAGCTATGCTGACACATATGGTCTTAAACACATTTGACTACTGCGTTGTAATGATTACAACATGCAATTCCCGCCCACATGTCTACTGGACAGGGTAAACACCATTTGAGTCTGCTTTTCACAAACTCCAGTACCATATGTGATTTACAAACTAACAAACACTCGCCATCAGATAAATATATGTTTAAAAAAAAAACAACAACAGTGTATGTCACAATGACTATATTCAGTACTTTTAGCTATTCGCAGCAAAGCAGTTCTTCAATTTCTGATTTTATTGACTCATGCTTCAGGCATTAGGCAAGTTATATTTCTTCTTTTTCTTCTTCATCACCAGCTTCGCGTTCAAGGGTGGTAAACTTTGGTGAACAATTCTAGTTCTCCGTCCACTTTTGGAATTTTGTCATGTTCCAAAACTCGAGTTTCGTGTGTACAGCAGTTTTACAGTTCTGGCTTATTAACAGGCATTCTGTTGTTCTTCGCGAAACTGGCAGATGTACTCCGACTGTAAAATAAACAACACCAAATAGTTGCCCTTTATGTTATGCTTGCTAGAGAATAGTGCGTCTGTTCTCTCCACACCCCCTCTCCCTGGGACCGAAATTGACACGGGAAAAAAATAAGGTGTAAAAAGCTAGGCAATATTGACTGTTCTATGCATTCTCATAAATAGATGCACTGTACTTTCCGTATTTCATGATTGATTTCCAAGCCACGGAATTAACCGACTCACTTCTGCAAGACTGAGTTCTCTGTTATTGCAGCGGTCTTCAAACTATAAAAGGAAAATACCTTTTTCATGCTTTTTGCATACTGGACACATGATGCTAGACATTTATTTACTGTAACATATTTTACGCTAAATCAACTTCTGAGCTGTGGTTAGTATTAAAAAATAAACAGTTCCGGTGCTGATTCGAACCCAACACATTCAGGACGGCAGGCCCACGTTTAAACACTGATACTGTGAGATAGGAGGACACATAAGACACTGATACTGTGAGATAGGAGGACACATTAGACACTGATACTGTGAGATAGGAGGACACATTAGACACTGATACTGTGAGATAGGAGGACACATTAGACACTGATACTGTGAGATAGGAGGACACATTAAACACTGATACTGTGAGATAGGAGGACACATTAGACACTGATACTGTGAGATAGGAGGACACATTAGACACTGATACTGTGAGATAGGAGGACACATTAGACAACATAAAAACGGAAAAGGGTGTTATGACATCAGTGTCCTTCTATCTACTTGTTGCTATAAGTGTTCTTCAACACCATTTCAAGTATATAGCATACTGACGTTCATGAGAGAATCGCACACAACGAACTAAATAGCTCCAGCCAAGAAGTTTTGAAACTCGTGTACTCCCAGAAGCAGAGGCTCAAAATTGGAAAAGGGGGGGGGGGAAGGGGGAATTGCCATTTTGCACATTTTCTGGAGAGTCTAAACACCCCAAAGTCAGTGTTTAATATAATCACACTCAATAGTCAGTCTTTATTATCATCGCACTCAAAAGTCAGTGTTTAATATCATCACACTCAAAAGACAGTCTTTATTATTATCACACTCAAAGTCAGTCTTTATTATCATCACACTCAAAAGTCAGTGTTTATTATCATCACACTCAAAAGTCAGTGTTTATTATCATCACACTCACAATTTTTATTCCCTCGGCATGTTGAAGCAGTTTAAGTTTGCATCCAAGTACCTACATGTTTCCGTTCGTTAGATTTTCATATTGTCGACTTAAATGTGCCGGAGTTTATATCATTTTCCTGTCTTGTTTTTATCATGTATTCTCTCTTATCTAGACTGATAACTAGTGGTTATTATATATCTTCTTTTAAAAGGTACACACGTGTTGTCGAATCTACTAAATCCTTGTCTGAGACCACGGGAATCTACTAAAACCTTGTCTGAGACCACGGGAATCTACTAAAACCTTGTCCGAGACCACTGGAATCTACTAAATCCTTGTCTGAGACCACGGGAATCTACAAAATCCTTGTCTGAGACCTCGGGAAACAACTAAAACCTTGTCTGAGACCACGGGAATCTACAAAATCCTTGTCTGAGACCACGGATCACAAACTGTTTTCTTTTATTAAAACCAAATAAGAATCATGGAAAACATTGAAGAACATTGCGAGGAAAGTTTCACCGACCATGAGAACGTCGCCCTGGCCAGCACTGTCAGAAGCACCGATGGTCGTGCCTTAGCGGACAAGACGTCTGGATTATCTACGACACAAGAGGCTTCAACATCGACTGCTTCTTCAATATCATCATCATCGAGTTCGACAGAAAAGAAAAATGTGTTGTTGCCCAGATTTGGAAAGTTGAGCTCTTCAGGGAGAAGACTGACCTCAAGTCAAAGCGTGGATTTGTCCGGGCCTGAGGCAGATTCAGCCTCTTCAGTGACTGTAGCTGGCAAAAGGATGCCCCATCTACACAAGCTGGAGAAGTAAGTTTCTTTTGGAAGTATATCTGTTTTGATTGCAACATTTTTGTGT
This sequence comes from Candidula unifasciata, assembly GCA_905116865.2. Taxonomy (NCBI): domain Eukaryota; kingdom Metazoa; phylum Mollusca; class Gastropoda; order Stylommatophora; family Geomitridae; genus Candidula; species Candidula unifasciata. The sequence continues at coordinate 207,931 of CAJHNH020000108.1, forward strand.
TGTCTATGTGTGCATTTATTTTCGACTTTTTTCTAAAGTTTTTTAAAATGTTTAGTTGTTTTTTTTTTTTTTTAGTTAAGACGTAGTGGAGCAACTACAAGGTGATGATCGCTTCCCACATCTGCTCCCCTTTTGACAAGCACATCGAGTTGGGACCCACGCCATTTTCCGTTTACTATGAAATGGTCGATCTGGTTTTATCTCTTCCATTTGGGGATATGCATGTAAGCTTGTGTATATTCTTGTGAGGAAATAGTGTTTCTCCTATAACTAGTCTATTCGCCGTGCAGAAGTAGCTCAGTCTTTCCCCGTTGTCATTAATTGTACCACATCCTTGTTTTCCCATGGATAATTCTCTGTTCAAGTTGTTACCAATTTTTGCATTGAGATCTTCCATAATGATTAGAACATCATGGGCTGGAACTTTATCTACTACGTCTTGCAGTCTCCTAAAGAATGTTTCTTTATCTTCATCCTCAGCTTCATTAGTCGGTGCGTAGCATTGGATAATTGTAAGTTTGGCATGTTTACAAGCTGCCAACCTTCCACCATACATGTCTACGTAAAATTATCAAAATGTTCTGGCCAGATACAAACTCAAACACTAAGCTACTTCAAGTCACAAACCAAGAAACTCTAGACATGATGATAACCAAGAGAAGATGGAGATGGCTTGGCCACGTTATGAGAATGAATCCTGATATACCTGCCAAGACAGTTCTCACACAGTTACCAGAGGAAAAGAGAAAAAAGGTGCGCCCAAAAAACAATATGGAGACGAACGATGGAAAGTGACCTGAGTGCGGCATCTTTGACATAGAAAACTGCACTGAAGATTGCACAGGACAGAAAAGCATGGAAAGTCCTCTCTGAAGCCTCATGTGCCACTAGGCATAACGAGAACTGATGATAACTGTTTAAGTTCGTAATTACGAGGTATCGGGTTCGAATCTAGCTGCTGGCGATTTTGCTGCAGAGCGCCTTGAGATTATTTCGATATCGAGAGCTGATCGTTAAGTAAGCAGTGGCAAACAACCGAACGTAAAATTGTCTGGTAAAATCAAAATAGCATGCGGAAGCTGGAGTTGGCTCTGCAACAAACTAAAATGGAGACAGTTTTACAACAGCCTTAGGACGAACCTTTGAATCCATCAAAGATACAAACAGGGCGAAATGAATAGTAAGGTTCTACAACGAAATTCATACTCTGTTTAAATTATTACTGGCATCAAGAACGCTAATAGACTGTTATAGAAGGGGCACGAAAAGAAAATTACAGATAATAAAGAGATAACAACTGATCAGAAAAGAGCTGGCTGGATGGGTTTAGATCAAGGCAGACAAAGAAGAGATAATAATCATACATATTTACAAACAACTGGAATCACCAACTTTAAAGAGAAGACCCATCACAGACATGAGTGAAGGCCGATGATGTCCGCAATAATGAGCCTCAAGGATGGGAAATTCTGAAGAAGAGTAGGAAGACGCATTAAAGACTTGTTTTACTGATAAACTATATACACTGAAACAAACTGTGAAGTTATGACTTTTCGCGAGTGTTATTGGGCTCATTGGTAGCGGTGTGTGTATGTAGGAAGCTTAGGAATTATCTTTATAAATATGAGTTGAAAACAGACAGCGAGAACAAGCCGTGTAGAATTTAAAATGCCCCATGAACTATCATTTATTTTTTTGGCAGTATCACTAACAAATAGGAGGAGGAGGAGAATAATAATAATAATAATAATAATTATAGTAATAGTACTAATCTTCGGTTAGTTAATATTTGGTATACCTCTAGTTATCCTAGCCTTTTTCTGGCAAGACTTGTTTGGGTGATTATTTATGAGGGAAGAGCTTCCAGTGAAAACCTTATAAGTGTGACAGTAATTTCTGTAACCATAGCCGTGTCTTGTAATCTGTTAATATTTCTTTGTTAAGGGTGTCAAGAGTGTTATGCACTTGACATAACGATGCAGAAAACACTGTGACGTTATGATCTTCTTCTTCTTCTTCTTCTTCTTCTTCTTCTTCTTCTTCTTCTTCTTCTTCTTCTTCTTCTTCTTCTTCTTCTTCTTCTTCTTCTTCTTCTTCTTCTTCTTCTTCTTCTTCTTCTTCTTCTTCTTCTTCTTCTTCTTCTTCTTCTTCTTCTTCTTCTTCTTCTTCTTCTTCTTCTTCTTCTTCTTCTTCTTCTTCTTCTTCTTCTTCTTCTTCTTCTTCTTCTTCTTCTTCTTCTTCTTCTTCTTCTTCTCTTCTTCTTCTTCTTCTTCTTCTTCTTCTTCTTCTTCTTCTTCTTCTTCTTCTTCTTCTTCTTCTTCTTCTTCTTCTTCTTCTTCTTCTTCTTCTTCTTCTTCTTCTTCTTCTTCTTCTTCTTCTTCTTCTTCTTCTTCTTCTTCTTCTTCTTCTTCTTCTTCTTCTTCTTCTTCTTCTTCTTCTTCTTCTTCTTCTTCTTCTTCTTCTTCTTCTTCTTCTTCTTCTTCTTCTTCTTCTTCTTCTTCTTCTTCTTCTTCTTCTTCTTCTTCTTCTTCTTCTTCTTCTTCTTCTTCTTCTTCTTCTTCTTCTTCTTCTTCTTCTTCTTCTTCTTCTTCTTCTTCTTCTTCTATTTCTTCTTTTTCTTCTGTTCCACCTTGTACTTCAGTGAAGTGTCGGGGGAGGGAGGTGGGAGGTGGGGGGGGGGGGGTGTAACGTTTTTTGATGAGCTCTGTCAAGAGCACTATTAGGATTGATGTTCATTTCTGTAAGGCTGTTCTGAATGCCACCACTCCATATTTTCTGAGGTTTTCGACTCGCTTTATACCCCGTGTAACGCGTCAGTATGGCTCGCAGTGGTAGATAGTACCAGAGTATTCTTGTTTTGTGTCAAAACAATTTTGTAAGTTCTTTGATGACCTCTAAGACTGGCTTTATTCCTAGCATTCGTCTGATTTCGTGATTTTGTATTCTGTTTTCTTGAAACTACTGCAACTCTTCTAAGGCATTTAATCTCTGTTGTCACAAGTTTACGTGTATTAGAGGATGTAAGTGTCCACGTTTGGCACTGATAGCATAGTGTTGGCTAAAAATAGTTCTGATAAGATTCACTTTAGTACATCGGGGTATTTGCTTGTTTTTTTAACAAGGGGGAGAAGTTAAAAATAGTAAAGGACCCTTTTCCACGCCTTTAGGCGTATAGGGCATATAGGGCTAGACCTATATTTTATACACCAGTCAGCACAAATTGGGTGATGTGGTCAGCATCACGCTGACCGTCTTTTTTATTCCCGGGACTGCACCTGGTACCCACTCAAGGCTTGGTCGAACTAGGAGCCAAGGTCATTTTTGAAAAAAGTCCGGCTCCGCCATGGAGCGAACCCAAGACTTTCTAATCCGCGACGAGCGTCTAGCCGCTCCGCCACGGCGACTCCTTCCTAACAGCGGAGATAGTTGCCCCATTATTTGAGTAGCTTTGGCACATCTTGAGCTAATTCCTCTGTCCAGTTTTCCATCGGATGTGAAAATGGCTTCCAAATACTTGAACTCCTCTGTTTGTCTTAAGGCGGTGTTTTTCATTTCATTTCTAAATTGTTTTGCTTTCTTCCTGTCTGAGTTATGACAGCAGTTCACATATATGTCACCCCAATTTTGACATGCCTCAAAGATGACCAGGTTAGTTGCGTTTCCTTTACAGGCCTGCCTGTCTGTCTGTCTGTCTGTCTGTCTGTCTGTCTGTCTGTCTGTCTGTCTGTCTGTCTGTCTGTCTGTCTGTCTGTCTGTCTGTCTGTCTGTCTGTCTGTCCTGTCTGTCCTGTCTGTCCTGTCTGTCTGTCTGTCCTGTCTGTCTGTCCTGTCTGTCCTGTCTGTCCTGTCTGTCTGTCTGTCCTGTCTGTCCTGTCTGTCTGTCTGTCCTGTCTGTCCTGTCTGTCCTGTCTGTCCTGTCTGTCTGTCTGTCCTGTCTGTCTGTCTGTCTGTCCTGTCTGTCTGTCTGTCCTGTCTGTCTGTCTGTCTGTCTGTCTGTCCTGTCTGTCTGTCCTGTCTGTCTGTCCTGTCTGTCTGTCCTGTCTGTCTGTCCTGTCTGTCTGTCCTGTCTGTCTGTCTGTCCTGTCTGTCTGTCTGTCTGTCTGTCTGTCTGTCTGTCTGTCTGTCTGTCTGTCTGTCTGTCTGTCTGTCTGTCTGTCTGTCTGTCCTGTCTGTCCTGTCTGTCCTGTCTGTCTGTCTGTCTGTCCTGTCTGTCCTGTCTGTCCTGTCTGTCCTGTCTGTCTGTCCTGTCTGTCTGTCTGTCTGTCTGTCTGTCTGGTCTGTCTGTCCTGTCTGTCTGTCCTGTCTGTCTGTCTGTCTGTCCTGTCTGTCTGTCTGTCTGTCCTGTCTGTCTGTCTGTCTGTCTGTCTGTCTGTCTGTCTGTCTGTCTGTCTGTCTGTCTGTCTGTCTGTCTGTCTGTCCTGTCTGTCCTGTCTGTCTGTCTGTCTGTCTGTCTGTCCTGTCTGTCTGTCTGTCCTGTCTGTCTGTCTGTCTGTCTGTCTGTCTGTCTGTCTGTCTGTCTGTCTGTCTGTCTGTCTGTCTGTCTGTCTGTCTGTCTGTCTGTCTGTCTGTCTGTCTGTCCTGTCTGTCTGTCTGTCCTGTCTGTCTGTCTGTCCTGTCTGTCTGTCTGTCCTGTCTGTCTGTCTGTCCTGTCTGTCTGTCTGTCCTGTCTGTCCTGTCTGTCTGTCCTGTCTGTCTGTCTGTCCTGTCTGTCTGTCTGTCTGTCTGTTCTGTCTGTCCTGTCTGTTCTGTCTGTCTGTCTGTCTTGTTTTTTCTGTCTGTTCTGTCTGTCCTGTCTGTCTGTCTGTCTTGTTTTTTCTGTCTGTTCTGTCTGTTCTGTCTGTTCTGTCTGTCTGTCTGTCTGTCTGTCTGTCCTGTCTGTCTGTCCTGTCTGTCTGTCTTGTTTTTTTTTCTCTGTTCTGTCTGTTCTGTCTGTTCTGTCTGTCTGTCCTGTCTGTCTGTCTGTCTGTCTGTCTGTCTGTCTGTCTGTCTGTCTGTCTGTCTGTCTGTCTGTCTGTCTGTCTGTCTGTCCTGTCTGTCTGTCTGTCTTGTCTGTCTGTCTGTCCTGTCTGTCTGTCCTGTCTGTCCTGTCTGTCTTGTTTTTTCTGTCTGTTCTGTCTGTTCTGTCTGTCTGTCTGTCTGTCCTGTCTGTCTGTCTGTCTGTCTGTCTGTCTGTCTGTCTGTCTGTCTGTCTGTCTGTCTGTCTGTCTGTCTGTCTGTCTGTCTGTCTTGTCTGTCTGTCTGTCCTGTCTGTCTGTCTGTCCTGTCTGTCCTGTCTGTCTTGTTTTTTCTGTCTGGTCTGTCTGTTCTGTCTGTTCTGTCTGTCTGTTCTGTCTGTTCTGTTCTGTCTGTTCTGTCTGTTCTGTTCTGTCTGTTCTGTCTGTTCTGTCTGTCTGTTCTGTTCTGTTCTGTCTGTTCTGTTCTGTTCTGTTCTGTTCTGTTCTGTTCTGTCTGTTCTGTTCTGTCTGTTCTGTTCTGTCTGTTCTGTCTGTTCTGTCTGTTCTGTCTGTTCTGTCTGTTCTGTCTGTTCTGTCTGTTCTGTTCTGTTCTGTTCTGTCTGTTCTGTCTGTTCTGTTCTGTTCTGTCTGTTCTGTCTGTTCTGTTCTGTCTGTTCTGTTCTGTCTGTCTGTTCTGTCTGTCTGTTCTGTCTGTCTGTTCTGTCTGTCTGTTCTGTTCTGTCTGTTCTGTTCTGTCTGTCTGTTCTGTCTGTCTGTTCTGTCTGTTCTGTCTGTCTGTCTGTCTGTCTGTCTGTCTGTTCTGTCTGTTCTGTCTGTTCTGTCTGTCTGTCTGTCTGTCTGTCTGTCTGTTCTGTCTGTTCTGTCTGTTCTGTCTGTTCTGTCTGTTCTGTCTGTTCTGTCTGTCTGTTCTGTCTGTTCTGTCTGTTCTGTCTGTTCTGTCTGTCTGTCTGTTCTGTCTGTCTGTCTGTTCTGTCTGTCTGTTCTGTCTGTCTGTCTGTCTGTCTGTCTGTCTGTCTGTCTGTCTGTCTGTCTGTCTGTAGGGGAAAATGTGTTCTTGTAGAGAGCTGTTCTCTCCCTCTAATGTTTAGTTTAAATATGATAAGATGTTTATTCAAAGGATCAACATCATGGCACACGGGTGTATCCCATAAGTGCTCCGTTCTACTTCTAACTCAAGCCTGAGTCCGAAGAATCTTAGCACAATGAACGTTGCATCGGCCAGGATCATGAAAATATTTTTAGTACATTATTAGCTCCAAATGTTGCCCAACTGCCAAGTAATTTTATTTTAAACGTGCGCAAGAATACACACGGGCGTCCAATCTTCCTACTTAGAGACCAGGTGAAATTACTAGAAGTCCCAACCTTTACCAGGGTTTGAACCCAAGACCTCTAGCACTCGAGGCAAGCACCATACCTGGTGACCACTCAGCCCCTCCCTCATCTAATAAAAACCTCAACTCATAACGTTCCCTATTTTTACGCCTGTTGTAACTATCATCTTAAACAAAAGATTCCCTTTCTCTGACAGCACTTTGCTTGCACGACGTAATCTCATTTGTAGCTTTAACATCGGCAAAGCAATTTCCTGTGTGGAGCGAGGCATTGTTCTAAATGAAGACGCCTTTTTTTCCGAAGTACTTCCTGAACTCGGCTAAGTAGCTGAGAAATTCGCACCATTAAAATATCTTGCGCAGTCTGGCTACTGGCCTGTAGACAGAAAAAATTTGCAGTTTATGGTGTGATTTCGCTGGCTGAATTGGAATTTGGGTTAGTGTGGAATGAGTTTGTTGAGTAGACTTATTCGTTGCTGTAGGGGAAAGATTACATTTTTGAGAAGACTATAAAAACTAGATGACTGAGAAAACAAGATGTATAAGAAGACTAGGCCCGGCGCGCTAGCTAAGTTGGTTAAACCAACTGAGCGTCGACTGGGTGACGATCGTTGTCGTCCGAGTTCACGCTAGGGAGTAGGCAGAAAAGCCACATTTCTTCCAGATTTAGGTATCTATCATGGAATCAAGGCCGAAGAAGAAGACTATACGAGAAAACGAGTTACCTGAGAATATTAAATGTTAGAGAAAAAGTATATGAAAATCCTAGGGTATCAACACGGTTATTCCCCTTGCATATTTTATTATCGCTGTTTATTAATTGGAGACGAAAACCAAGTCACAGATGAAAGTCATAACCACCAAGCAGTGCCAACATTTTAAGAAGCAGTGAGTTAAACGGCAAACGGGAAAACATCGATCTACAGTGAGCGATTGGAACATGGGAGTATGTAGATTTATTGAAACTGAGTTAGATCTGGGTGAGAAAAAAAAAAAATTCGCAATATGGGTAGGAAACGAGTTATATAACAAAGTTACGCTCTAGCAAAATGAGGTTTAAAACAAGCTGAAGTGAGCAACAAAATGAAACGGAAACAGAGAAATCGACAGGGGAACTGAATGCAATTTCCTGATAATATCTCAAAGGGCTCTGTTTGGCATTGTTTCATCAACATTATCATTTGGGAACCATCTTTCACTCGACTCATTATATTTCATTGACCCATTTCATGTTTACAATCTATTCTTGAATGTGTGCCAGCGATTCTCTTAAGTTAACACATATACTTTACAAGTCATCATTGACTTCAACAAGGGGCGTCAGAATCTAGAAGCTCAGGTCACTTCATATACACAATAACCCCCTCCCATCACTGCAATACAGGCCGTGGGTCATGGAGAAAAAGGAACTCTCGCTGTGCGGGTAAGTTTTGATAAGTACCATTATTATTATTATTAATTTGCTCCTAGACGAGATTAGGTGCACTGAGGCCCTTTCTTGTTTTTTGCTTAGATAAAATATACCCCTCCCCTCCTTCCATTATTTTCTCTGTGTCGGCATGCCTGACATCATTTCAAAGCTATATTTATTACATTTATAATTTTTGTTATTTAAAATTATATAATTATTATTTTGCTCTTAAAGCAGGATTAGGTCCGTTGATTGTCTCCTCCCTTTGTGTCTAGAAAATATGTATGCCTCCTTCCCATACCTAATGCTTTCCTTGTGTAGACGCACCTGACATCAGATCAAAACTATACGAAAGCAAGAAGGAAAAACAGGTTTCATATAAGATAACGGAATACGAAGAACATTGTACCCGAGATTATGTGAGTTCCTTCTGTCTGGTCACTTTCTGATGATAATTATCAGTTTCACTCACAATTTAACTTTTTTTTTTTTTTTTAAAACTTGTTGTCATGAGCTGAGTTGAGTTGATTCAAGAACCGACATCAAAGCAATCATGACATTCACATGAGCGCTCCGTCCCCATCTTCAGCAGCCAGCGCAAAGTTTATTATTATCAATTGTGCCAGTCCCATTCTGATTAAACGCCCCTCCTGTCTTTCCTCTAAACGTTGAGCATCAGCCAGATCCTCTTGCCCCTCTCCGCTGAATCACTGTCACAGACTGTGGCGACCCAGTTGATCCTCCGAATTATACACACTCTCTTATACGACCCTAACGACGTCTGCCTTATCATGCGCCAGTATTCCACCAAGTTGTGCACAGCCAACCAGTCTGTCCGTCTGTTCATTTCCCAACACACCGGCGAAACCAGACAATACTCTGTGACTTCCGCAGCGAAACATGCCATCTGCACGAAGCATACCTGTCCGTGACCTTCCTCAGTATGCTTTCTGAATCAGTCACAATCACGATGTGTGTGTGTGTGTGTGTGTGTGTGTGTGTGTGTGTTTCCTACTCCATAACCAGCAGAGAGCTGCATTGACCGCCTCCACCTCCATTCTTGAGCTGGATGTTGTGGTCTCATAAGCAAGGCTCTCCTGCTCCAAACTTCGACCATTAAACTTTGCTAGGAAACCCCACGCACTTCTTCTGCTCTTCACATTGAACCATCTGTAAAAATAACAACATCATCGGAGCGAGCATTATCTTGAATTACTGCATGGTTCTGAGGTCCATGAATCCAGACGGAGAGCAACCCGACTAGAATACAGGACAGCTGCAACCCAATTCACCAACCAGGGACTGACCTCCTTTGCTGCTCGTTGCTATTTTACCCAGTAATAAAAGATCCTAATATATCAAGGAAGTTTGGTTAGCAAACCGCATCGTTTCTCGACAACTGCAATTTTTGGCAATATTAACGGCAACGGCTAATTGGAAAGAACGGTAGCAGAAGGCGTTACTGCCAGAAAAGAGGAGCAGTGTGTGTGTGTGTGTGTGTATATATATATATATATATATATATATATATATATATATATATATATATAGAGAGAGAGAGAGAGAGAGAAAGATAGAGAGAGAGAGAGAGAGAGAAAGAGACAGAAAGAGAGTGAAAAAGAGAGAGAAAGATAGAGAGAGGAAGAGATAGAGAAAGAGACAGACAAAGATAGAAAGAGAAAGATAGAGAGGAAGAAAGAGAAGAGAAAGATAGAGAGAGAAAGAGAGAAAGAAAGAAAGAAAGAAAGAAAGAAAGAAAGAAAGAAAGAAAGAAAGAGAGAGAGAGAAAAAGAAGGAGAGAGATAAAAATAGAGTCAGAAAGAGAGACAGAAAGAGAGAGAGAGTAAGAGAGAAAGCGAGAGAGAGAGTAGGTGTCCCGGCAGGGACACCACACTGCCAAGATATGTGAAATGTTCTACATTTTCAAGAGTTTGGTTATTTACGGTCACTGGTTGTTGGTTTGGACTGTTTGTCATGTTTGTATTTATTCTCAGTCCCACCATTTCTGCTGTGCAGTGTAGTCTGTTACTTTTTTCTTGTATATGTTTATGTTTATGTGATAGGAGTGCTATGTCATCTGCAAAATCAATATCCCCATGCATTGTGAATGGAGTCCATCGTATTCATCTCAATGTCCTGTCTACTGTGTTCTTTAGTATCCAATCAATCAGAAGGTTGAAGAGGAGAGATGACATAACACATCCCTGTCTTACACATGTCTTTACTGGGAAAGATGTATTGTAATTTTTTATACTGCAGGAAAAGTCTTTATAGAAGAGACCAATTATGTTGACTTTTTTTTCTGGAATTCCATAATGTCGTAACATTTTCCATAGACTGTCTCTATGGACGCTGTCAAAAGCTTTCTCAAAGTCCACAAAAGAAATATGCCATCATTAGAGATGAGATGAAGTCTTCGCAGCTCATCTCTAATGATAACATATTTCTTGTTCCGAAAATCATCAATTTGTCATCCTTAAGTGCAGGCGATATAATATTTTTTATTAGGCATGAGCATTTAATTATATGCAGCTGTGTGTACTCCAATGTACTCCCCCGACCATATGCTCGCATGATTTCACGTAGATGATCAATTGTGCATATTTCACAATGGCAGGTCATGCCTACAGAAAGTTGCAACTTTGCTGCCTTTAACTTTATCATTACTTTGCCTGGAAGTCATCGTTGTAATACGCTGTGACTGGCTTTTTGACAGAGTTTTGATTCTGTGTTTTTCAGATTTTTCATGATTTGATATGCTACTAATTCTTGGTGCAACAGTGCACTGACACAGTTTGCAATATGCTGCCTCTGATCCGTCTGAAGATCTTTTGAGCCGTGGGTATGTTTTCTTGTTACTATTATACTTGCGATGTAATAAGATGCTTTCCTTTTTTTTTTTTTTTTTTGGGAGGGGATGACGTGGCCATTGGTAAAAGTAATAAAATCTATCACAGATAGAACTAGGTCTATATCCTCTCTATTTCTGTCCTCAAGTAGTTTCTGAACAGTCTGAATCACTTGGTATCACTGGTGGGTTTTGGTTATATGTCTCGCATTTATTCTAGTAGATTAACATAAATTACAGAGGGCCTTATTTTATCGAAGTTACCATCCGTTTAGAAGACAATTAATACAATAAGAAACATTGCGAATCTTCGTTAGCCCGTACCAGGACATTACAAAAAAAAAAATCAAACTGAAATACAAATGTTAACTGTAGGTCTACATTAGTTAAAGAACTAGGATTGCGTGGTAATGAACGGAAACGAACACTTAAAAAACTGGGCGAGGCAGCCGAAAGGGCCTCGAGGTGGCGTTGGACGCAACGGAACAACGTAGGGGACGGGCCTCGGTGAGCTGGTCTGGGTTTCTAGTGGAAAAGGGTTTCTCACCCTTGATAGTCCATCGTGTCCGAATTATCTGCCAGTGATCCTCTGCCACCTGCTAATAAAGTTCAACATGTGTCCGGTAAACCAATCGTAAGCTTGTCGCTCGGTCGTCCAGGTATGCTGACTGTTCTAATTAGGCTACCGCGGCGGCTTCTTATCTCACAGTACCTTCTGCGAAACCACCAAGTCGTCTTGTCCCTATCCGAAAGAAAAACACCATCCTGTAATTTCGTGCAGCAGGGTACCAGCCCTGAGCTTCATGAACTCAGGTGGGCCCACCTCCGAAAGTGTCTAGAAGAATCGTGGGCCGAAACACTTGTCGACGAGGATAACTTCTACTGATGACTGGTAGATCCCTGCTGTACTTGCTCCCTGTGAGTTTATTCCTATTGCTTTTAGTAAATCTGCGTGTTTCTAACAGAGGAACCATGACGAAAATGTGAGCACATCTTGATAAGAAATGCCAGGAAAGACCCAGATATGCCAAAATAGGCCAGGTCATTATCTTATGCCAGTTCAACTTTAAATATGCCAAATATGTGGAATCTGGCATCAATAATGCCAATATGGTAACCCTGTAGCCGGTTGCAACCGGATTAACGGTTCAAAAGCCCACCTATCTTTTCCCTCGGTGTTTAATGTCTTACAAACCCTCTGCTCACCCCCGCCCCCCCCCCAACCCCTTTCCCCTTCCATTTTTTCCCGTTGAGTTAGTCCCTCTGTGCCAGTGAATGAATACTCCGACTGTTGGTGGTGGTTCCCGAGCCTCAATTTTGGTGTGGCAAAAAAAAAAAAAAATCGCTTTACCGCTTCTTAACAATCAATCATGTCGCACCAAAAAAAACAAAAAAAACATGACTAGTGAATGACTTACTGAAATCCGAAATGTTGAGCTGAAAGGTGCAGATATCACAGTCTAGCTGTAAACCAGGTCACAGTGTGCGAACACAGTGGAACGTAGGTATGTAATCGTACCCCACCAGAACATCACACATGAGACAAACACCCGGTGACACAAAGTGCCACCATGCGGATGAGGATCACCCGTGGAGAGTTCCTAGAAACCCCTTTCAGTCGTTAGGCCATATTATGGCCCGACTATATTCAGGGCCCCGGCAAAAGCCAGGGTGGGGCTTCAAATAACACACACAAAAAATTGCATCCCACATGGGGACGACTTCAATTTGTAATTACAGTGGAACAAGAAGAAGGCTGGTTATTATCAGGCTCAAAAGCGTCCTGCCTGTCACGCCCAGCTGGGGCCGCTCCTAATTGTATTATCAAGCCAAATTTTCAAAACCAGTGGTTCTCAACCTTGTTTGACTCACGGAAGCCTTTATGGAATCAATGGTTAGGTAATCAATTGCTAAGGCAGTGTCCGTTAGGTCTGCCGTATCCTGTCTTACAAGTTTTTAAATTTTTTTTAGAAGTAATATTTTCGGAAACGCCACATACTATGACAAAATAACAACTTAAATGGTAACATACAACAACATGATAAGGCAGACGTGGTTAGTGCTTTGTGGGAGAGCGTGTACAGTTCCGAGGAGCAGACGGATCACCAGTCTGGTGAGATTGATGCAGTGGGAAGTGACAAGAGGTTCTGGCAGATGCTCGAGGCTCAGAGGAAAGGCAAACGGACGTTTAACCAGAATGCTACTGGCACCATTAGTATCGGAACTCTTCGCTGGCTGCTGAAGATGCGGACGGAGCGCTTATGGGAATGCCCCGAGTGCTGTGATGTCGGTTCTTGAATTAAATCCAATCAAATCAAATGGTAACAAACATTGTCAAACTTTATCGTTGATGCTATAATAGAAACATGTAATGTACACAGGGCATTTTCCACATTGTATTTCACACACACACACACACACACACACACACACACTCATACACAGTCAAATTCTGTTGGAGTCGATAAGCGAGCCAAAGAGGAAAGTCATAACTACCAAATCATGCCACCCTTTATCTTCTTTTTTTGCGTTCACCAGCTGTAAACTGCAGCAAGAAGTTTTAGTTGTTCGTCCACCTCTGAATTTCAGTCTTGTTCCAGAAACTGAGTGTTGAGTGCGCATCCGCATTACAGATCTGGCGTATTGGTTTGCAGAAGAATGTTGTGTCATTGCCACTCAAGCAGAGGCACACCAGCTTCCCAGTCTGTCGATTCTTATCACATGCTGGTCGAGGAGGCAGTGGGTCTATTCTTGTTTCCCCCACAATGGGGCACCCCAACATACACGGGCAACCATCCCTTAAGGAGGTTTCAAATCAAATTACAAACGCAAAAAATGTATATATATATATATATATATATATATATATATATATATATATATATATATATATATATATATATATATATATATATATATATATATATATATCCTAATCATTTTCTACATTTCCTAATCTTTAACTTTCTTGAAGCGTCCACGAAGCTCACGGGAAGTTCACACGCAAGGGTTCCACAGAGAACTGGCTGAGAAACCCTTATGGAAGCAACCACTCCTTCTGTCTATAATAAGGTCTATTATTCATCAAACAAAAAAAAAAAAAAAAACCCCCAAAAAAATCTGGACAACGTTCAGCTGCAGCCACCCTGCATCTTTTCATTTTAATACATTTCCTCAATTTGGGGCATGATGATTATGCAATGATGAATGGACAATGACAGAAAATCAGTAAAGAATAACTACAACTTAGATGAGATCCCGAGAACAGAACACGGAATACCGAAAGGTGAGGTAAGAATCCATGAATGAAATGAATTAGGTTCTAAAGTTGAAAGGATCAATTTCACTGCACCGGGTTATATCCCATATGGCTCGATCTCTCTCTCTCTCTCTGCAGACGGGCTAGAACATAACACAGAGTACGAACTCTGTAGCTCCAGCGACGATCCCCAAGATCTCCGTGAAAATTGCACTTCTGAACTGAAGGGCTCAGCCGTGGCTTGAACCTACTTCATTCAGAGCGCGAGGTAAACTGCTAGATCACTTGGCATGGAGACCCCTGAATGAATTAAATGATTCATGTGTAAATGAGTGACTAAATGAATGAATCAAGAACTAACAGTACTACATTCAGGACGTTGATATATGTTCTGTGTCCCTTTCCTCGGTAGCTAACGAAAAGTTCTCATACTGATTGGGCTTCCTGTGCGGGATCTGGTGCCCCATTAGAAATCAATATTAGACAGACCCACTGCCTTCCGAACAAGCGTGTAGTTGGAGTGCATCAGACCGTGAGGCTGGTAACCATGAATCTGCGCACGAAAAAGCCAGATCTGTAAAACAGATGTGAACGCAACACGCATATTGTGGAATAAGACTTCAATCTGGAGATAGACAAATAACCAAAACTTTCCACAGCAGTTTAGAGCCACTGAACTCGAAGAAGAAGAAGAGAAATCATGGGGCCATTTCTAGGTCCTCCCGTCGTACTCCGTGCTCTTTGTATATCGCCCAAACAGTCTCTTTACTCCTCAACTCCTCAGCGAATCAGAATTCATGTATGTATGTAGGTATGTATGTTAAGTAAAGTAAGTCAAGATCACTTTTCACGCCTTTAGGCTCATCGGGAATATGAGAAGAGCAACTATATTTTTACAGACCAATAGCACTAGGTGGGTAATGTGGTCAGCATTACGCTGGTATGTTTGTTAGTTAGTTAGTTAATTATTCAACATATTATACCTAAAATACATCAGACAAGCGCTCGCATCTCATCTCTAGTTTGTCCCTCAGCGTGTGGCCACCGGTTATACTGGTTCTGTGTTGTTTGTATACTCTATGGAAAAAAGGTAGTGGTATGCCAAGATTTAATTTAAAAAAACAAACAGATGAGATTGTTCAACCCATCTTATCGTGGGACCAGCAGAAGGCCCCTCTGCAATTGGGTCTGTCCTAATCTTGTACACCCCTATGCAAATGAACTTATTTCAGATACCTACTCTTCGGCTATAAGTATATAGTCCTTCTTTAATACTTATGGGTCAAGATGTCAGGAAAAGTACCCAGTTCAATCCGAATTCTATTGGGAGTGAATTCTATTTGAATTCCCTCATAGTAAAGTAATTTCAAGGCGTAGCGAAGTCTAAGTCCATGGCCGAACTATCGCCGTTCTCGCGGAAGGAATTGTTCCCGCTTCTGAGTTGGGTGAGTTTTGAATTTTATTGGCATTCTCGACTCAGCTTCCTCAGACTGGGGACGTAAAAACGCTTCGCTCTGTCATATTGCTGATATATCTGTATCGAAATCTCCGTTTCATCCCGGAATTTTCATAGAGCATGAAATGTATAAGCTGGAGCTGAAGTCTAAATCACACCTAAAGAGTTCTACCAAACCAAAAATGCTAGATTCTTCAGTCCTACCTCTACCTGAGTAAAGACACCCATCCCACCAGTGCTCAACCACATCCACCAGGTACCCTGACCCAATAGGTACCATAATTATCATTTATATTTCCTGAAACTGATGTGGCAGGTTGAGTCACAATCTGTGAAGTGACCCACAGACTACATCAGCACGAAGCAGCTGTGTTAGCAGTTAGACTTGCCACCACATATCCACCACCTGCCAGTGTGCCTTAAATAAAGAGTGTTATGTTTATGCCTGCCAACACCAGGGGTAGCAGTACAAGACTGTGTCTTGGAACATTACTGTGTCTGAACTGTTCACCAGTAATCGACTCAGATTGACGAGAAGAAGGATCTGCCGTGCTTCCCCACTTGAGACGCGTATCAGACCAGGACTGATGGCTAACTATTCAGATTTTGCTTGGGTTAAGGTCCTTGTTGTACATCTTCATCGCGATGATGACTTAGTATTGGAGTCAATCGTGTAGTCTGTTCTGACTGAAGTGTAGTTTCCACTTATATACTGTGCTGTCTTTTTGATCCATTTATGGATATCCTACCTTGTTTAAAATTCAGTACATCATGCATTGTTATTCTGAATATTACTTTGTTGGTGTAAGGTATTTCACTGTTTCTTTTAGTTAATTTGGTGTGAGTGTTTGATATATTCTCAAATTTCTTGATTACTGTGTTATTTACTATGATAATGATTCTATCTAGTCTGGGGTTATTTACTATGATAATAACCCTGTCTAGTCTGGGAGCTAACAATTGGTGAGGAAGTCTGGCCAAGTTGTGCCCAGGAATATTTAGTAGTTGTTCTGTGGAGCCCACTATTTGAGTTTCATCATTCCTGAATTGATGTTGGATGGTCGTTGGAGCTGCGGAGTATCTTCTCGACCAACACGAGCCGCCATCTCAACATTACATTGCTTCAGAGTGTCTTTGTTAAGTATAGAAACCCTAGTAATAGACACGTCTCGTGAAACATCTAACAGAGTTAGTTAGTTAATTAGTCGACAAATTATCCTCATTGTAAATCGAATCATGCAGTCCATAAGTGCTCGCATATCCTCCATAGTTAATTATGAGCGTGTAGCGACTCACGACACCAGTTCTATATTCTTTTCTTGTTCTTCTTTAGCTTCCTGCATAGAGCTCTTGTCTGACGAGACCCCTTTTAGCATGTTGTTCTTGCAGTCTTGTCATAGTTGCAGTTTCACAATCATCACTTGGTTCTCGCTAACATCTTACCTCTCGCAGAGTATTCAGAATATCAGCATGGTCCAGTGCTGGTGTGGTCCCCACCCCACAGTAGCTTTACTTGCAAGCCGATCAGATTGCTTATTTCCTTGCATGCCTGCGTGCCCTGATACAGGTATGAGACTGATATGCGTCAACCACGACCGCTTTAGAGACTCCAACTATTGTCTTTGTCCCAGCTCTTCTCTATCTTTCTGAGCATACTTATTGAGTCACTAAGAAAGCTTGCGCAGGAACAAGTCTGTGTCTCCAGCCAAGTCTAACTGTACTCTATTGTACACATTCTCAAGATCAATACCCGCCGCAAAGGTTTTATTGTCTTAATAGAAACCTTCATACACGTCATGGGAAATAACAAAAACTGCTGCATTAGTACAGGTTTCTCTGTTCGGGCGGTACCCTCCAAGGATAGATAGAAGAATACCTTGCCTCTCTAGCTGGCACAATATTGTTTAGGCCATAGGCCCATGAGATAAAGACAAACGTTAAAGACCAACAGACAGAAGGTGAAAAAAAAAGAAGAAGAAAAAAAAAAAAAAGAATAATGTTACTAACACCATGTAAGTTGTCTTTCTTGTCTCGAAATTGGATGGTCATTCTCTTAGGTCTGGTTAACCCGGAAGCTAAGATCAATTTAACAAACAAAATTTAGGGGGTTTGGGGGGGGGGGCGCGTCCGGCGCCATGAGGGAATCGAATCCAAGACCTTCTGATCTGCAGGCGAGCGTCTAGCGACTACACTACTGCGACTGCCAGTTCCGGGCTGTGGATCCAGGTCTTACTGATAACTGCACATAATTCTGTAGAACCACTATTTAGTTGTCGTCTTATGTTTGTCTGAGGTGGTCAACACCAGGTCGGCCACCTTTATTTCCCAGGACATTCCCTAGTACATATTTTAAACTGGCTAGACTGGGAGCTCTAGGTCATCTGTAAAATAATCAGGTGTGTGTGTGTGTGTGTGTGTGTGTGTGTGTGTGTGTGTGTGTGTGCTGTAATGTTTCGTCCTCTTCCAGTTATTTCCACGTTGGAGCCACTTCGTCTGTTCATTATTCCTAGTTGTTTTCTAACACGTAGGCAACCATTAGGATACATTTCAAATAAGTGTCTGCAGCCGTGAATATTTAAAAGGACGCCTGCCTGCACGTCATTCATTATCCAATTATCCGGCGAATTCCTCAGTTTTAGAGCAGAATTCATGAATGTTTGCCCATTCAGGAAATCGTTTAGTTAATGCACATGTTTAGTGTTGAATTATGAATCCACACCACAGCACTCGGAACACTCTCATTAGCGCTACTTCCCCATCTTTATCAGCAATCGAAGAGTTCCCATTCCAATGGTATCACCAACTGTCTGATTTTGTATCGCAGATAAAAAGTAATACAAGTAAAGTAATGCTATATGAAAGAGTGGATGCTGTCACAGAAAAAATAATTCTGATTGTGGATTGAATCATTTGGTCTCGATGTATGGATTTTAGTGCCACATTTTAGTTTAAAAAAAAGGGGGAGCGGGCAAAAAAAAAAAAAAAAGGGGGGGGGGGGTTTTACGGACCCATGAACCTTTAATATTCCTGTCGCAAAATGCTTTTGCTGACATTGTCTGTGTTTGTCCGAAGAGCTCTGATATCACAGCCTTGTAAATGCAGGGGAATAAGAATCATTGGGTCACCGTTGTTTTAACATGTTTCAGAGATAATTAAAGACCGAATTAATAAAATCACATAGCAAGAAAACAAAGAAACAGGTACCTTTCGCCAGGTGTGATAAAATTCACAGCCTCTTACGTGCTATCTCTTGTTGACGGCGATTCCCTTGTTTAGAGTTTGTTGTTGTTTTTTGTTTTTGTTTAGAGACTCAACCTCCATGAGCCGCTGGAAGGCATGAGAGATTAAAGTGCTCAGTCTTGTTGATTGTTCTTATTTTCCGTGTTCACAGGCGATAGTGATCCATTGTCTAACATTAATATAAATGCTATTAAAACTGAAGAAGTGCAGTTAAGTTGAATTCCTAGTCCCTTACATTTGGGTTGAATTGTACTTGTCTGAAACAAGTTAAAGAATGTAAATATCTTGGAGGTACATTCTCGGAGGACGGAAGAATAGGTCAGGAAATAGAAACAAGATGCTAACGAGCCAGTGCAGGTATATACCAACAGACACCGTTATTCCAAACATTCAAACATTAGTATGAGCATCAGAAAATATATTATAAACAGCATATCCATATCAACACTGTGCTACAAGTCATAGACTTCGACATTATCAAAGGTTTATCTTCGTAAGATCCACACTTATAAAATGAGATGCTAGAGAAAAGCCGCCAACTGTCACATATCACTCCTGTCACGTGCCTGATTAAGGATTTCTCCTTAAGAACCAACAGCACTCAGAAATAATGATGTTGAGTCGTTTGGTCTAAGGGATTCCCCGTGGCCAATCTACGCTCAACTTATTTCTGGAGTAGGGCAACTCAAGTTTTGGCACTACAAAATATATCTGTATATGAATACAATATTCCTAGGCACACTTGGCTAGACACCCCCACTACTATTAAAAGAAAGCCCCCAGGTTATGATAGTTCATTATCATAACCATGTTAACACATATAATATTTATGATTCATACACACACAAATGCTAAACACTTAGAAAGGTTAAATAGAGACACCTAAGTCAGCCATGAAAATGAATGCATGTAATCATTACAACATATATATATATATATATATATATATATATATATATATATATATATATATATATATATATATATATATATATATATATATATATATATATATATATATATATATAATAGTGAAGTAGATGCCAGATCTCAGTGGATGGATCCCAGAATACAATGACTAAAATCACCAGAATTCTAAACAGCCAGAAAGTCCTGGAGTTAACACCTTTTCATCCCTGGAATACATTGGAGCTGTGGGGAATATAGAATGATATAGACATAACAGGACTTATCCTAGTTCTGCTGTTGATGCTTCCCTCAGCTCCTGGTGATTCGACTGTCTATGACCCTGGTACTTCTGCTTCCAATGGATAAGGTAGTCCTCACCATCAAGGACACAGACACAGTATGAATACTCAGCACGTCTTTCTCACCAGTCAAGTCACAACACTGTCTCTGAGCTACACCAAGCTCTTGAAGACTGGTCTACTCGAGTATGGATATACTCTCTACGAATGTTCACCTGCCCTGGAGTCACTCACATGCTCTGGCACTGTTAGGCTGTTTGGGGTATATGGCACCCATACTGATGATATCAGGGAACTTCACAGGTGTTAGCTGGTGGGTAGTTGGTTGATAGGTTGGTTGGTAATTGGTTGATGGTTGGTGGGTGTTGGTTGGACTGTGATTTTTCTGCCAGCTCTTCACATAGGTTTCATCCTGTCAGGAAAGAACTCAGAATTAGTCATCACCAAGAGGCTATCATCTTGACAGGAAAGACTCAGAATAAGCATCAGTCACCATCCCACATCAGCCTACTCCACCTCTGCTCCTCTGTTTCATTCCTCAGAGTGCACTCTCAAGACCAGGAGACAATGTCTCCTATCATTCATCTGTCTGTTTAGTGCAAGAGATGGAAAGTCAGATATATATTGGATATAGATAGACACTCTCACACATTTATCAATCTCTCTCCCCCCTCCCATCTGCACACAGACACCAATATTTACCGTCAATACCTATATTCCCTACGACTCTCAAGTCAGTTCCACATATCCATTGATCTGGGTCAAGCACACTCAACGCAGCTCGGGCTGCCCAAGTACTGACCAAAATTCTCTGTCCCCATTCGTATGCACAAACTTCTGTTGTTAGTTTAAATGGTACACACTTGTAGGGTCATTATTTTTACCAGTATGTGTGGGTTATTTAGGGCATAGGCTATTTAGTCTGTACAGAAGAAGGTCTAAGTTCGAATCCGCTTCTATGGAGAACAAGAACGGTCGAACCAGGTGCGATCACATAGCTGACGCCAGTATATTTACAGCAGCGACCTTTTTAACCAGACATTTTTAAGGTACTCGTAAACTATAACTAACTTACCCAAGCATAGAAAAAGTCCTCGACACTACAGGCCGCCTTCTGAAAGTGAAATTTGCTGGCGTCGATGGATACATCTAAACGCTAGGAAAACCGGCAGAAACAATGCCGCAAAAATTCAAGTCAGGCGTCGGTAAGAAGAAGTTCCTTGTATTAATGAGCAAGGAGTAAACCGGTTTCTAAGAATAGTCAAATAACTCCAGCAATATTTATCATACAGTTGCAAATTTGAAAATGACGCTAAGTCAAAGCAACTGGAAGATGTAGGTATCATAATTTTCTCCGATCAAGGCATATATCGATATAAGGGACTATATACCTTCCCGGAGGAGTCCAAGTTTGAAAGTTTTGTCGAGTACAGGTAATACAGGTCCCGACTCTTTTAGGGGTGATGTGTAATGGCTTGTCATTCCTTGACACCAACTTAACAACCCAAACTAAGTTAGAAATGATATTATCAGACAGACTGTAAGACCAACACCTTGCAGCAGATTCATTGAGAAACAGAAGATCATATGGCTTGGCCATCTAGAAAGAATGCAGCCAGAATAACTGCCAACACAGAGGCTAGACATGAAAGAGTTCTGAAGTGAAAGCAAGAGGTTGCCCTAGGAGCAATTGATCGATGGCAATAAAGAGCTTCTTTATCAGCACCGAATAACAATAACCATTTCTGCCCCTCAAGCAATGGATGGAAAACTGTTCCTTCCTAGACGCTCAAGGACAGAAGTGGAAATTGATGATGATGATGAGTGATCGATTATGCTAATGTAAGGCATGGGGAACACAGTCCATGGCGACACCAGCTGAGAAAGACCGTGCAGTTTTGTAGAGATCATGCTTTGCCTGTGCAGTATGTTTTCTCTCTCGGTCTGCTCAGTTAACTCGAGCGAAAGGTAATACGAGAAAGAAACATGCGATATCATGGTATGTTGCCTTAATTCACCAGGGCAGTTGGCCGATTTTTGAAAAACAAAATTATGTGGAAGCGGCAGAGGTGAGTTTTATATTTTATAGACTGTTGATGAAAACACACTGAACAGCTAATATTGAATGTTGAATTATGAATCGACATTATAGCACTTAGGACACTCCCCTAAGCGCTTGGTCCCCATCTTTATCAGCAAGAGAAGAATTCCAGTCCTGATGACACCAGTAACAGTCTCACTGTACATCCGTCTCTCCTTCCCTTTGAGTGTTAAACGTCAGTTATATCCCTTGGTTAACTCCACGCAGACAAAGAGTCACCAAGAGAGCAGACTGCCAACATGAGGAGAAAATCTATATTCTTTGTGTAACAGAGTGAGCTCATAGCTTGTTTGTTAGGAGGCATAAAGCTAGAATATTAGGAGATCAACAAGTTTTGGCAGCCTTGACATTCCCTTTTCCAGAATCTTCTTTTCCCGCAAAACAAGCTATTGACATCAAACTGAGGTTGTCTGGCCTTAGCCTTCTTTCTAGAAGTTTTGAAATGCGTTTTTCATTATGTGACCCAACCTTGTCTCACTAGTAAATATCTTGTTGTCGTGCCCTATCAAAGCAAACACAATTGTCCTTGTTTTTTAGAAGCTCCTATGACCTCAATTGTTAGTTTAACTACTATATCTGCGTAGAATAGGATGATGAAATCCAATGCACTTTAGATATTTTTAGAAAATCCCACGTGAGAACGTACCTAGTAAACAAGTTGAGGCGTACTGGAATATTCTAGAAGCAGACAAAGCGAGAAGAAAACAAATACCTAGCATTCCAGCATCCAAGTATAAATAGCGAGTAACAAAGCACTTTAGCAATTCTTCAGTCCACAAGACTCAAGAAAGGAGAGGCCAGTCACATGGGCTACCAAGACAGCCTTCAGTGGTTTAGATGTAAGCCCAACACTAGAAGCCTTCAGTTGTTGAGACTCAGAGGACGAGCGACTAGTCTCAATGATCCTTGATGCCAGCTCAACACTGGAAGCAGAGCAGCCGTTTATATGCAACCTCGAATACAGTCACTGGAGAGCAGACATGAAACAATACATCGAGCTACAGAGACGACACATAAGATACATGGATACATGGTTAACATAGACATATTAGGAACACTATAGAGATGTTAGAGTCGACGATCAAGCCGTTAGTACCAAACCGCATTAGAAGCCAGGTGGCAGTTAGAGACACTGGAACCAGTTAACAAAGTAACTAGAGATGAAAAACACAACGCGAACCTACGAGTATTTAGCCAAAGGGAGAACACAGCGCTATTGCAGCTAGCAAGACAACATCATCATTATCGCCACTATCGACACGACCATCTTTCTCCTCGTCTATAATCTTCCAATCGACTCCTCCTGTAGCAAACCTAAAGACGAACCTGGGTGTGACATCAACATACGTAACAAAGTAGACAGCTGTGCTACATTTGGTCATGTCAGGAGAAAGAGAGTTGAGTTGATTTGAGTCAAGGATTGACACAACAGCACTCGGGGCATTCCCATGCGTGCTCCGTCCTCATCTTCAGCAGCCAGCGCGGAGTTCCAATGTTGATGGCACCTGTAACAATTTGGTTGTATGTCCGTCTTAAATGAAGAGAAACAGAAAACTGAAGTACATTGTGACAACGGAAAACTGGCGGGGAAAAGGACAGAGGCAGACCCTGAATGAAGATTCTGGACAGTTCGTCATCATAGCATGGAAGATCCTTTGTTTCAGAATTTACTGAAAGTTCACGAAACAGAAGGAAAGCATCGTGACGTTCAACCAGCATTCCCGAAGGGGGAGCTTTGGTTATAAATATGACTAGTTTATTTGTATGAAATGGCCTAACATTGCTCGAGAAGAACTCTTGCAGTGTTGATACGATCAAAGAAGGCAGACCTAAATACTGTCCCAGCTGACGACGAAGTCGTCTACTGGCCAGCCAATGATCTATCCGGTCGCCGATTATGTTGCTCTGTTTTCGACACTTCCCTCTACAACATATGTCTCATGCAGTTGGAATGGAATCTCCACAGCGATCATCATTGTCTGCCTGAGTCATACTCATTAGTCTGGACATTTTCCATGCAACCTGAACCTGAACACAGGCAACCATCAGACCAGCAATAAAACTGCACAAATGTGCAAACATCTTGACAGTTTCAGGCACGTCAGTTCACACCTTGTCTATCACCAGCGTTTACGTAGTATTCAGTGCAATTACTTTTTTTTCCTATGCAAGTTTCCCTATTCTCGTCTTTCTTCCGTATCTGATTTAACCCATTTTTTCTTGTTATCTTTACTTCTATCATCCTTCGACATATCCTGATGTAATTAATTATTGATTATCCCTATCACATTCAAGAGTCGCCGTGGCCAGCGGCTAAACGCTGGCGTGCGGATCGGAATGTCATGGATTCGCTCCTTGGCGGAGCCGGACTTTTTTCAAAAATGACTTTGACTCCCAAGTCTACCCAGTCTTGAGTGGGTACCGCATGCAGTCACGGGAAGTAAAGGCGACCGGCGTGATGCTGAACACATCACCCATCTTTTGCCGATTGGTCTATAAAAATATAGGTCTAGTCCTATATGCCCTATACGCCTGAAGGTGTGAAAAATATACGTTTACTTATACTTTCCTATCATATTCAGTATGGTGATTATCATCTAAGGGCAGGTAGTCCTAGATGCTTCGGGGTGGTGAGCGAACATTGGAATGCCTAATATATAATGACGTCCATTGTAATAATATTACATATCATCATCATCACCATCATCATCATAATCATCATCATACGAAGACTTGTAAACTGGCACAGATAAACATTCCTTTCCAAACCATGCAAAATTGCATACTGTATCAGTCATTTATTTTAACTAGCAGGTCCTTTACAGAACGTCGCTCTCTTCAGGGTATGCCTGAAAGTCCCTTTTTCTCTAGCCAGTTCTATGCCCTATGTACTTAGATCAAAACATTGAAAATTCTCTTCGCTATGGTAAAGGAGTATGCCCTCGCTGTTTTCCACTCTCCTTTTTCTCATTACTATTACTCTTCATGCACTTGTGTGTCTTGAAGAAAAAAAATGTATTTCCAATATAAATGGATTGCAACCTTTGAACTTGCAATGAAACGAAAATTCCTCATTTCCTAAATTTATGCGTGTGTTTTTTGTCTGTGATGTAGGGGCACGAAGACCGTCACATAACGGTTTTGGAAACATCGCTGAATTTATTTGTTTTATTGCGACCTCACAGGTCAGCCTCTTCTTTTACAAACACAGGGAACCATTCATGGAATATTCGTGTTTCCTGTACAAAGCAGCACGATGTGTATCTCGGTGTATTTAAAAAAGTATTAGGAAAGGATACAGGCGCCGCTGGTCGTGTAGTTAGCACAGTGGGTTCTCGTGCGAGAGACCTGTCAGCGAATCCTCGACAGTTCCACCCCCCCCCCCACCCCATTCAGTCTGGAGTAAACAACCTACCTGTACATTTTGTGTCGACTGCGATAGACACTGGGCCGTAAATCCTTAGACACAAGAACAAACCCACCCTTCTTCGGTCATACACCGACACCCTAATCCCCTCTCCGCTTTTTTTTTACACCCCTCACCCCATTTTTTTACCCCCCCCCCCCCTTTCCCCACCCCTAGTGGTAAATGAGGGCAGTAAAATCAGTTTAACCAAAATAAATTCGGAAACGGACACGAAACTATTGTATAGTTTCAAAAAAGTATCTTATCAAGGTTTCATATTTTAAAAACCATGGGTCGGTTAGCGACTTCTCCTGAAGGTTGTCCAGGCGGACTGGTGTAGTCAAACTATACCAAAAGAGTGCAGCATTATACCTATGTTTACAATGGGCGATAAAAATGTGAAAATAACATCGGCATATCTCTCTTAAGATTTCCTGGTAAAAGTTACTCTAGAATTCTTTAGCAATAGACTTAGAAGTATGGTGGAGCCACAGCTGGATCAGGCCCAAGGAGGCTTCGGAGGAAACCTAAGTACCCAAGACCTTATCTTTAAACTCAGACCGATAAATGAAAAAGTCACTGCATATAAAAGTGAGATGCACTTATAATTTTGGGATCTATTTTTGGAGATTTAGAGAACACATTTGATAAGGTTCCCTGGAGCAAGCTTTGGGACTGCTTGGCAAGGGAAAACACCCCAGCACCCCTCGTCAGTGCAATGCAGAATTTCGACAAAAGTCGGAAAAATTTAAGACCACTATCTGTGTTAGACAAGGTGATATTCTCTCACCTTAGCTCTTCATTCGTCTTATGGATTATGTCATCAAGACCTCTAAGGAGAAAACAAAGAAGTACTTAGTATTTCATTGGAAGATGAATATCAGAGCTGGCATATGCAGACGATGTGGCCTTGATTGCTAAATCAGAGACAAATTTTGAAGTCAACTTTCTTGTGTGGAGTGAAGAGCTTAAGAAGAGATGAATGACTATCAGTACCGATAAAACTAAAACCGTGGTGATGAGAGAGAAGAAAGAAACACCAGATCCTGATGATACAGTATGCATTAGAGCAGATCAACCAGTTCAAATACCTGGCAGTTGTAATAGACCGGAATAGAGGAAGTAAGACAAAGCTGGATGCTCCAAAGCAGCTGCTGGAAGACTTTTCCAGGTCATAAACTGAGGGTTTCTTAGCAAAACAGAAATTGAAAAGAGGAGGAAAATGGCTGTTTATCGCTCTACCTGTGTGCCACTCCTAACCTACGGATGTGAGTCATGCATAAGGACATCTCATAGAAGCCAGCTTCAGGCCTCAGAAATAAGATATCTGAGAAAGATGGTTAAAGTGACAAGAAGAGACAAATTTATTAAACATATAATACATCCAGATTTTGAAATTCAGGCCTTACCAACTCGAGTGCAACAGTCACAGTTACGATGGTTTGAATGTGTCTGCAGATTGGGATACAATCAGCCACGATGTCAGACCAAGAACCAGGAAATCAAACCAGCTGGACGACCCCAGGGTCCGCTGGCAAGACAACACCCGACAGTCCCGGACTGACAGTGGACTGGAATAGAACAAAGCCCAGAAGAAACTGCAGACAAAGAAGTCTGGCAATCTCTCAGGAAAACCTCTAAACCTTAAGCTAGAAGAGAATTGACTAAGTAGTGTAAAAAAAAAAAAAAAACACACACACACACACAAACAGTGCGCCAAGATGTTGGTGGATTAAAAATTATCTTGGTTTCCAGATTAACCCAGCCTATAATTGGGACCAGAAAA
The DNA here is from genome assembly GCA_905116865.2 of Candidula unifasciata. Lineage (NCBI taxonomy): Eukaryota > Metazoa > Mollusca > Gastropoda > Stylommatophora > Geomitridae > Candidula > Candidula unifasciata. The sequence goes on from CAJHNH020000108.1 coordinate 234,934, forward strand.
TGTCCTGGAAAGTAAAGATGGCCGGAATGATTTTGACCAGTTCATTTATTTAGTGAAAATTTGTCGG